>OZ053305.1:32205406-32653601 GCA_964056655.1 Arabis hirsuta
ATCCACCTTGTCAAGTGCTTCAGCCCTCTTCCTCTCCTTGGAGCTCAGTTCTGACATATGCAGAAATTTGTTAATGAGAGCAGGACTGAACCTCACGATGTGACCCCTGACTAAGACCATAACACCTCCATCATGTACCACAGTATCGCCCAGATTAGCGTAAAACTCGTTGATTACTTCCCTATCATAACCTGACCTAATTGAGACCGTGGGAGTAAATCCAGCTTCAGCTATCACAAATGGGTACTCAAATTCCTTCTGTTCCTCAAAAGCAACAAACTTCTCACCGATAATTCCACGACTTTTAAATACAAAGTACCTTTGATATGCACCGGCTGAGCAGAACTTGTCAGTTGAGAACGACACATCACCAGTCATGGATTCTGCTCCAGCAGCAGATCCTGCTCCTACTCCCTCTGAATCACCCGATTCGGAGTTTTCGTGCTCTTTGATCTGTTTCCCCTTCTTCTTTTCCAGACTCTTTTCCAGCTTTACAGCCTTCAGCTGCTGAGTTGCAGCCTCTTCTTCGTCAATCTCTTTCTCAGGATCCCATGCTGAATCGGAGTCCTCGACTTCTTCCTCTTCTGATTTTCCGCCGGAGACTGTTGACGGAGACCTGCTCCGATAGTCTTCTGCCAATTGACCGATGAGATTCATCAATTTGTTGTCGAGAACACCAGAAGGCGGCGTCCCCTTGGTATCTAGTTCAAGTCCTGGAGTCTTGAAGACCATCGACCCCTCGTCTTCCTCTGCTCCATCCCGTAGCCGAAGTTGATTGGGATCGTTTGCTGGAGGATTCTTCTTTGATCCCTTCTTTTTGGCAGTCTTCGACTTTGATTCTCCTCCCATGGTTACTCAATAATTCTTCTTTCTTTTTCTTGAAAATTCTAGGGTTTTGAAGCAACAGACTCTTGGATTTCCTGAACTTCTTCTCGCAGCCAAACAAGGAGACTATTTAAACAAACAAAGAAAATCTCTTCTGGGCTGCGACCTTACAAACCCTAAGGGCCCAACCGACACTCTTAGGCCCAAGTTCTTTTGTTACCACGTCCATATGAAAACTGAAGCCCACACTCTCGGATTTATCTGAACCAGGGCATCCTGCATCATCTCCAGAACACTGCAACAGCTTGTCACACTCATTAGATTTTTCACACACAAGGAACAACAACCACATTCATTTTAAGAACACAATGGGGATTAAGCTGATAATGGTGGTCCTTGTAAAGATTTAAGACTGGCATTTTTAAAAAAAACTTTTGACACAAAATTAATTTACCATTTTCGAGTGATGTTTCAGGAACTGAACTTTGACCAATTCGCAGCACATACCCAGCTCGATACGATTCACCACATCTGATCATCTTCTACTCCAATGAGTAGCTTTCACACCATCATGTCTTTATCTCATCCTGACCAGTTTTCAACCTTTATCCACTCGAGAAAGTTGTTGATGCATTCAAGACGTGTGAATATATATTTTATTTTTGCTTTACTTCACCTTCACACGCCTGCCCACTTTTCTGGGTTCTTTCCTTTATTTTTTTGAATGAGACAGTTCCATCACTTGACTTCTAAGAAACTATCTCTTTTTTTTTTTCTTTTGGCTTTGATTCTTTCTTTACTGTGGAACCTGTACTGATGTTAAGACGAGACGACATGATAGGTAGCTCTTTCTCATTGATGTTTCAGACTCCAAACACAATCCGAGCCACATATGCACCTTGAACCAGTACCTGTATCAGTTCTGCACACTTCACAAAAGATTAAATTCCACAAACACCAATTGAGTTTCTTAAGGTGATAAAACGATTAAAATCCAGTGGTTTTGTGAATAAATCAGCCAATTGTAAATCAGTAACAATATGTTCCACCACTACCTGTTTTTCCTCCACAAGTTCTCGAATGAAGTGGTGTCGAATGTCGATGTGTTTTGTTCTCGAGTGTTGCACCGGGTTCTTTGAAATACTTATAGCACTCTTGTTGTCACAGTGAACTAGAAGTGATCCAGAATCCATCCCATAGTCAACAGACATTTGCTTCATCCAGAGAAGTTGGGTGCAACAGCTTCCCAAGGCAATGTACTCTACTTCAGCTGTGGACAGAGATACAAAATTCTGCTTCTTGCTTATCCATGAGATTAAGTTATTTCCCAAAAAGAAACATCCACCACTGGTACTCTTCCGATCATCCAAACTTCCAGCCCAGTCGGCATCACAATATCCAACCAAATTTTTGTTTGACCCTTTGGAGAACCAAATTCCCAAGTTGACCGTACCCTTCACATACCTAATGATTCTCTTGACTGCTTCAAGATGATACTGCTTTGGCTTTGCCTGGTACCGAGCACACATCCCTACACTTAGGCACAAATCAGGTCTACTGGCAGTAAGATACAGTAGGCTCCCAATCATACCTCTGTAGAGCTTGACATCCACATTGTTACCCTCACTGTCACGAGTCATCTTCACTGTGGTACTCATGGGTGTTCTTGCTTCCTTGCATTGCTCCATCTTGAACCGTGTTAGTAGATTCTTTGCATACGTACTCTGGTAAATGAACACACCTTCTTCTGACTGAGTTATTTGAAAACCCAGAAAGTACTTCAGTTCTCCAACCATGCTCATTTCAAATTCCTGTGTCATGCTTTCCACAAACTGATCCACCAGCCTTTGTGACGTGCTTCCGAAGATGATATCATCTACATAAATCTGGACCATCATGATATCATTTTTCTGCTCGAGTATGAACAATGTCTTGTCCACACTACCCCTCACGTATCCTTTTCGCATCAGGAAATTTGTCAGCCTTTCGTACCAGGCTCGCGGAGCCTGCTTCAGCCCATACAGGGCTTTCTTCAGTCTGTACACCTGACCTGAATTAACTGGATCCTCAAAACCTTTCGGTTGCTCAACATGAACCTCCTCCTGCAAAAAGCCATTCAGAAAAGCACTTTTGACATCCATCTGATAGACTTTAAAGTTAAGTATGCATGACATTCCCAAGAAAAATCGAATGGACTCCAATCTTGCTACAGGAGCAAATGTTTCCTCAAAATCCACTCCTTCAATCTGAGAGTAACCTTGTGCCACCAGTCTTGCCTTGTTCCGAACCACCACTCCAGTCTCATCGATCTTATTCTTGAAAATCCATTTTGTGCCAACAATATTAACCCCTTTTGGTCGTGGGACCAGTTCCCACACATCGTTTCTCTCAAACTGTTCAAGCTCTTGCTCTATTGCAATAAACCAGAATTCGTCTTCAAGAGCTTGTACATGATTTTGTGGTTCAATCACAGACACAAAGCATGCAAACTGTACTACTTCGTGATTTTTGTTCTTCAAGTTCATCATCTCACGATAATCCTTCTTGACTCCTCTGGTTTTCCTCCCTTCATTCACATCACTGAGAAGATCAGATGCTGAATGATTCCTAGGCACACGAGGTTATGTAGCTTGCTTTGTCTCAGATTCTTCTTCTGTGACAGATTGGAGTTCTTTCTCAGTCTGCTCTTCTGTACCAGGCTGCTCCTCTTTTCTTCCTCCTGATGTATCTTCCAGTTCATTATTCGTGTGAACTATTCTATCCTTGTTCTGCCTCGTACCAGTATAGTCGTCAAAGACCACGTTGACTGACTCAACTATCACCCCTGTTCGTTTATTAAGTACTCGAAAAGCTGCACTATTTTCTGAATATCCGAGAATAACACCATCATCACTTCGAGAATCAAACTTCCCAAGATAATCCTTGTCATTGAGAATGTAACAATTGCATCCAAACACATGAAAGTAGCTGAGATTAGGCTTCTTTCCTTTCCATAGCTCGTAGGGTGTCTTGGTCAGCCCCTTCCGTACATATACTCTGTTGATAATGTAGCACGAGGTACTTACTGCTTTTGCCCAGTACTTCAGAGCAATGTTGTTCCCATATATCATGGCTCTGGCCATTTCTTGTAGCGTTCGATTTTTCCTCTCTACTACACCATTTTGCTGTGGTGTCCATGGGGCTGAAAACTGGTGAGCAATACCATGATCTTCACAAAACTTCTTCATATACCCATTCTGAAACTCATCACCATGATCACTGCATATTTTCTTGATTCCACCTCGCTCATTGATCAGTTGCAGAGCCCAGATTCTGAAGCTATCGGATTTCTCACGAAGAAATCTGACCCAAGTGTATCTTGTGTAATCGTCCACGAGAACAAACACATACTTTTTCCCAGCAACACTCTCCACTTGAGTAGGCCCCATCAAATCCATGTGAACTAGATCTAATGCCGATTCAGAATGAACATCTGCCACTTTCTTATGTTGAACTTTCACTTGCTTACCCTTACTACATGGTCCACACACAAATTTCTCTCCTCCCTTAAGCTGAGGTACTCCTCTGACCATCTCCTGATTGGTAAGAAAAGTGAGGCTTCTGATATTCATATGACCTAGGCGTTGGTGCCATAGGTTCAGATCATCTGTTGCACTGAAGCAGTTGGTGTCCTCTCGCTTCCACATGTAGCAGTTGTTGCCTGTTCTAACTCCCATTAACACAGTCTTCCCTTTGTCATCAATTGCTTTGCAGTCATGTTTAGTGAAGCACACCATTAAGCCTTCGTCACACAGTTGACTCACACTGATGAGATTGGCTTTCAGTCCCTGTACTAGATATACATTCATTAGTTTGGGTAACCCTGCATCACATGTCTGTCCTTTTCCTTGTATGCGACCATGTCCTCCATCACCAAACGTAACCTTGCCTTTATTAATTTTCTTGAAACTCTCCAAATTACCCAAGGTTCCGGTCATGTGTCGAGAACTGCCACTGTCAAAATACCATGGACCCGTATCTTCGTGTTCTTCTGTCACAATTGTCATGCTGCACCTAAACCCAATTTGGGAAGCACTATCTGATCTTTGTCTCGTAGCAGGTGACCTTAAATCCGATTTCTTTACCCAAATCTGATTACGACTTCCATTCCAAGTGAATTTTCCTTCATAGCGTAGATGTCTGACCCTCTCCCAGTACTTGTAGCAGTAGGCTCGGATGTGTCTATGTCTATCACAAAAGTAGCATCCAATCCTTTGTTTTGCCATGGCTTTAGGCCTTCGTGCTTCAGTACCTTCAGTTCGATTTGCAGGCTGTGACTGACTACTGGCAGCTACGAACTTGATGCTGTGAGATTCTGATCCTCCCCTTTCATTGTATCCAAGACCTCTGTGAATGGCTTCAGTCCTTCCATAAGACAGAATATGGTCTAGCTGTCTTGTATCAGCAAACATCCGAATCTTCTTATACTGCAGATCCAGTTGTGATTGCAGCTCGGCGGAAATCTTTTTCTCAGCATGTAGTTCCTTTTCTAGATTAGCTGCCTTGACTGCCAAATTGAGTTTCTCCTTTAATAGTGACACACTCTCCTGACTCAATTTTTGTTCATCCTGCAGTCTACTCTGTAGTGATTCAACTTGAGCTTCAAGTCGCTGCTTCTCCATAGCTAGCGACAGATTTTCCTGTCCCAGTCTGATGAGAGTCTCTCGTACCTCCTTGTAGCTCTCAATCAGTTCATTCTCATCAGATTCAGATTCAGACTGTTCACCTTCAGTTTCTTCCATGATTCCCACGAATGATACCAAGTTGGTCAGAATTTCTTCATTCTCACTGTCAGCTTCAGAATCTTCTTCCTCAGCCATCATCGTCCTTTCTTTCCTTTGTTTCAGATGACCAACACACTCCAGTTGAGTATGTCCGATTCCCTTACACACCGAGCATTTCATTTCCCTTCTCTTGATTGAAGGACATTCAGACTTGAAGTGACCAAATCCCTTGCATTCGTGACATTGAAGTTCAGCCTTCTTTCCTTGCTTATCTCCTTCAGACTGGTTTCTACCTCCTCCTGTACTTTTCTGACCTTGACCCCGTTCGATTCTCCTCAAAGCTCGATCTAACCTTCTTACCAACAAGCTCATCGGATCTCTGTCTTCTGTCTCTTCAGTTGTCTTACATGAGGTTAGAGCCAAGTTCTTGTTTTTCCTGGAGTAGGCTTCAGCACTGTCTAATTCTATTTCATGAGCCTGTAACATCCCAACAACTTCACCAAAACTCAGATCCTCAGTGTTGTGAGATACATTTAGAGCTGACTTATAAGCCATGAATCGAGCAGAAAGACACCTTAGGAACTTCTTTACCAACTTTTTATCCTTGTACTTCTTTCCCAGTGTAGCAGCCTCCTGCGCCAGTGATTTCAACCTTGAGCCAAAGTCTGAGATAGATTCATGTTCCTCCATCCTCATGTTCTCAAATCGAGAAGCCATCATATCTCCTCTAGAACTCTGAACCTTAGTGGTTCCTTCGAAGTGAGTCTGAAGCAGATCCCAAGCTTCCTTTGCTGTTTCACATCCTTGAATCAGCTCGAAGGTCTTCTTAGTTACACAGGAGTGTATGGCAGACAAAGCTCTTGCATTGTACTTAGCTTTCTTCAGTTCTTCATCCGTCCATGTCTCTTCTGGTTTGGGAGTCCTGAATCCATTATCATCCACTATCACAGGTGCTTCCCACTGCACCAGAACAGATCTCCAGGCCAGTACGTCAATACCTACAATTATGAACTTCATCCTTGACTTCCAGAAGGCGTAGTTTCCACCATCGAGTATCACCTTCAAATTGTTAACCAAATCATCGTAGCTATCCATTTTCTCCTCAAGATCTCACCCGTAATAATACGAGCAAGTGCCGCTCTGATACCAAATGAAAATGTATCAGCTACTACTTCAGAACTATTCCGCTACTAGTTTAGAACACGAACACAACACAAGGGTTTTCTCAAAATTGTTTACTAGTATTGATGACTTGAATACTTACACGTATTGCTTACACTCAATCCTAGTCTACCCTGTTCACGAATCGCACCTGATACGTGAACTGTTTTGACCCCTTAGCCCCTTGATACAAGATTTCTTGTTTACCCGAAACCCTTATCCCTTTTGCTAAGTATGCTCTAGTTGTGTTGACCGCATCTACGACTTAACACCCCTATTTATACAAGTGGCCTGCGGCTTAACCTAGCCTTGGCCTCTACTCCATGCAAGATTCGCTATCTTCTTCAAATCTTCATGTGTAAATCCACTTTCCTTATCTTCTCCTAAGAATAAGGAAATCTTCTAGCTTGAGTAAATCTTCTCCAAGATATCCTCCAGCCTTCCTTGAGTGCAAGTCACGCCCTTTCTTTGCCTGGACTGACCCACTCCAAAAGCCCATCGGGCTCCAAGCCCACCAGCTGCCTCGCACCTCTTATGAAGTACTCCCATCTGGTGATACTACAGAATCCTGCTTCAACGTTGCATCTTCACAGCTACTCATCGGCAGTTTGGAGTCTTTTTTCAGCCATGTTTCTATGTGAAAAACACTATGGGCTTTGGGCAATATACTTCATCATCACATTTGGTTCAACATGGTTCTTTTAAAGGGTTTAACTATTGTAATTTAAGTTGGTTCTACTAAACTATAGAGCACTTATGCCTCATTTAAATTAATGCAAGAAAAAGTTTTAAAAAAAAATTCATTATATATATATATAAAAAAATTCATATACCCATGAGTAGATAAATGTTTGACAAAACTAATCACACATACTCATTTGTTTACTACTAGCCGATCGCATTTATTAAAGCCCACATTCAGACGAACAAATTTTTGAATGACATAGCCAATGGTGTTCAATGGTATTTGAACCATAACAGTGGATAAAAATATCAAATTTTAGCAAAAAAAACAATGGATAAAATATAAAGCAACATAACTTTTTTTATTTACGTTTTTTAACTAATCTAAAGGGTTCTTAGATGAAGGACACCTACAAGAGTTCCACTGACTAATATGACTAATACAATGCAAGTGGAAAGTGTGTCAACACATTGTATTAGCCAATGGAACATCATCTTCAAAAGATTATAAACATATCATGCATTCATCTATATATAAAGTTAGTTTTTTCTCGGTTCTCACGAAATCATTTACATGTATGCCAAATTTAAACATATAAATTATGTTTTGTTGTCATATTTTTTTTATTTTACTTATGTTTTGATTATACTCCTCCATTTTAAAATGTAAGTTGTTTTGAAAGTTATTTTTTGTTTTAAAATGTAAGTTGATTCTAAATACTTTTTAACTTTTTTGAATATTGTGTGACCACTAGTATTTTGCAATCTTTTGTGTGATTGGTCAAATTATTTTTATTAAATATATTAAATAATATTTTTAATAGAAAAATTGTTTCTTAATATCCACGTTTTTTGCTAAAACAACTTACATTTTGAAACAGAAAGAGTATCTTACTTATGTTTTTTTTTTATCAATTTATCAATATTTTCTAATCTTAATGTGTTGTCAAAATCTAAGAAAATAATTAAAAAAACTGTCTATTAGCAACTAAAAGAATGTATCAAGAAAAATACATGAAAATAAATCATTTTTCAAAGATGAAAAATATATTAAAAAAACAACTCACAAGTTTTATTATCGGTTATTTATATAGTATATCTAATGACAAATATATCTAGAAATTTATTATCAAAAAAACGTGCAAAAAAAATTGTTATCAAACAAACATATTTATTTTCAAATAGTAAATCTTCATATTTCATGCAGTAGAAATATGAGAAACATTTAGTTTCATTTTAAATCAAATATTATTTGGATCTAATTTATATATAAAAAATGATTGTTTTGTCAATTATTAATATTAAACTACTAGATAAATAAATAAAAATTAACTATTTTTAATAAAGTTGTAAAAAAACATAATCCTAAAGCCAAATGCATCATTACATAACATAGAACAGGAGGATCATAACCTAGAACGTGGTGTGTGGCAAAGCCGTACATCAGCTGAAAATTTCAAAGAGATTCTGGAATTTTTTTGTCAACGGGGTACATGTTCATGGGAGGAACAAGATCCTTGTTTTTTTTCTAATAAATTGTTTAACCGTGCGTCGTCGGCAATAAATAAATATTACCAACAGTAAAGAATACAACCCCGCAACTGTTACTCCAAAGACAACGGAATGATTAACGATCGATCCGAGTTACAGAATGATAGTAACGGCTGATCCGAGTTACGGAAACTGCTCCAATCAAACGTCGGCGGCAAACCGTAATTCAGTTCTGTTTATGGGTGTAATATTTATATTTCTCATGTAATCATTATATATCTCTTTTAGTAACAAATATATATATTTATATTACTCATGTAATATAAGTGAGCGCTAATCACATATGTACTTCAATCGAAAACTTTATTCTAAAACGTCTTAGAAATAAACATAATAATTTTGTTTTGATTTATTTTTAAATCAAAAACCGTGTAAAGACTAGTATACTTTTATGAATCTGCATAATTACGAACCCAACCACACATCCGACCGAGAACTCTTACCCAAACTCGGACCCGGCAAATAAAAATCCGTAATCAATATAAAAAAAAGAAAGAAATTGAAATCCTATCTTTATCAATTTTTCCTATTTTTCTTTCTCTTTCTCTTTGTCGTAGGTGATTTGACAACTTTAGATTTGTCGCCGTTTGCCACTGGCATCATTGCCTTATATGTCTCTGTGTCTCCGACTCCATCGCTCTATTACATGAGACTTCAAGGTAAGCAATGATGATATGCTCAAATTTTCCCTGAGCTACTCTCTCAAATTAAGAGATCGATGTAGTACTTAGGGATCGAATCCACAGGGAATCAAATCACACAACCAATTAGTGAATTCAAATTATGCTAAGTGAATATGTATTAGTGCAATAAAAACAGCAAGTAAACAAGTGAATGATTAAGGTTCTTAAAATTCAATGAGACAAAAGAGTTAGGCATTGGGTCAGGAATGAATCAAAATCGATCGTGTCGATCGACACAGATGTCTGTGTCGATCGACACAGAGATTAAAACGTTAGGGTTTTATTAAGCACGGTTCTAGAACTCAAACACGAATATAAAACCAATCAACTTTCGTTGCAGAGATCATCTGTGACTAAATCCCTAAATTCCAAATTTCTTTGCAAACTTAGTGAATAAAATCAAGCATTAAATTCATGTTCAATTGTTCACAAAATTACTAAGCCAAATTTCTTTGCGAATAGATAATTTTGCTCATCTAAGATTATATCAGGTTGTTAATAATACTTTCGCATCTATTAAAGCAACCTAGGATATCCAATTTCAGTTGATCAATCCTAAAATCAGAGTTAAATCAATCTAGATGAAGAACATAAAGATAAATCCTAACAGGGTTTTAATCCGATCAATTTCTCATCAAACCCTAGAACTTCCCAAAACCTAACAAGCAAACTACTCAGACATGGTGATTGAAACAAACATCATGAATGAAATAAATTGCATTAAAAAAATAGAGTTAGAGATACAAAAGGGGTTTCGAAATCTAAAGTCTGAAGCTCCCCAAATCTCTCCTCCTCTAAGTCTCAATCGAGTATCAGATCCCCCCCTAAAAACCTAAATAAAAACTATATATAAGGTCTAAAATTCGGACTGGGCTTTTCTGGAAACTTTTGGGCTTTGTGGGCCGAAAAGGAAACTCATCAATCTTCACGTCAGACGAGCTTGTGTCGATCAACACACAGGACCGTGTCGATCGACACAGGCTTGAAAACTCGATTCCAACTTGATCACTTCAGCTCGTATTCCCTCGATGCTCCAAAATGCTCCAAAAGCTTCCATAAAGCTCCAATCGTCCTTTAACCTGCAAAGACTCTAAAACACTCGAAAAATACCAAAAAGACTCTATGAAAAGGACTTATATCATGGTCGAAAACGGGTAAAAACCATGACATATCAAATGACATCTCTTGTTGATAACACAGGTTTTAACCCCATATAACTACTGCAAGCGCACAGCAAATTGAAGTAGTAAATCAGGGATCGAATCCACGAGGACCAAATATCACACTACGAATCTCAAGAGTGAAACTAAGCTAAGAGGAAAATATAATTTTGAATTGCAAATTGAAAACGAAAATAGCAAATAAATCGATGTAAAGTTATGGATTAAAAGCGTTAGGCTTTAAGATATTCGCAGGAAATCAGAGATCATGAACCAGACAATTATTCAGGGAACAATTAAACGCAGTTTCGAACTCAAACATGAAGATATAACTAATCCACTGTCGTGGTATCAGAGACTTTATCTAGCAACCTATAATTCTAAACTATCGTTTGAACCTAGAATTCTAGACAAGCATTAACGAGCAGGTTTGATATGTTCGCAAATTGCCTTAGTATCAGCTTTCGTTGGCTAAGGACAATTTGCTCACCTATGTTCTATCAAGCGATCTATAACACTTTTGATGAATAGATTAAACCTTAGATCAGAGACTAAATGATCAATTTAGCCTAAGCAGTGAGTTCAACGATAGGTGAAAACAACATATGATAAAACCCTATTTATGTCTGATTCAATGATATATTTCTTTGAAACCCTAAAACCTAACTAGAAAACTACTCAGGCATGATAGAAATCAAATCCAGAGAAGAATTCATGGAAGAAAATATGAAATCAATAAAGAAACAAGAGGGTTCATAAATCTTCTCCAAATTGTCAATAGGGTTCAGAGATCTTCTCCCAAAAGCTTAGAAAACAAAATGTATGGATAAATTACAAGGGTTGCCTAAAAATTGGCTGGAACCTAGAATTAATAGGCTAAATCACGTTTTTGGTTCAAACCGAGTCAAAATAAGAAAATCTGCAATTTCCTTAATTTCCAACAAACCGGTCGGTTAAGGCATATTGACATGTCTTCACTAAAACTCTCATAACTTTCGATCCCACCGTTGGAATAACTTCATATTACTTCCAAATGAAAGCTAACTCGACTCTCTATCTTGTGCTCAAATTTCAGCTCGACCCAATGGCGGAAAGTGACTCAACGAATGCCAAATTTCTTACCATTTTCTGCTCATTTTCTTCTAATCCTTGTTATTTTGTCTTAGAATCCATCCAAACGTGTTTAAACCTGAAAAGACTTTAAAAACATAGAAAAGACTCGAAAAACCTTTGAAAATATTTGTTAGAATGTGTCAAAAGCGCAATACATCACTTGTCATATGGATCCGTCATAGTTTTTGATTTTATGATTGATTTGTTTTGGATTGAGGTTTGATTTGGGAGAAAAAATTTTGATTTTAACTATGGTTTTGATTTATCAAAATTAATTATTAACTTTTTACTTTTTATTAAAAGTAAATTTTATTTATTCAAAGCTTTTCAAACAAAAATTAATGGATTTAATCTAATGTAGTTTTTTGTATGGATGTGAAAGAAACAAAAAAAAAAACACCTCCTCCATATTCCTCTACAATTTTTCAAAAAATAATTCATCTAAATTCGTCCATATTCGTCAATTGAGTTAGGGCAATATCTCTTGGATACAAAGTGGAAAATAATTAGTTTCACACAATAACTGAAATGTATTATTGAAAATTGATCTTTAATCTACCTTGACTATTTTTTGGCATTTATTTTCTGAGTCGTTATAATTTATGCCAGACCAACCCACATACATCTCAATTAAATAAATGGAATTAATTATACAACAACATTTAATTGTTGTCTAACAAGTAGATTTCAAAAATGGGTCGGATGTGGATCGCCCTCATTGGTCAACATATTTTCACTAGATTGATTGTTTTGCGTCACACAGATCTGTCTCACTCTGTTAGCCAAACCAAATCTTTCTGCATTTTCATTATCTACACGTTTTCTTATTTCCCAAGCTTACGCATACCATTCAACAAACCACACGTTATATTATGGTTTGGATAGTTGTAAGTTTGCAATAGAGTAATAATACATTACTGAAGTTCGAATAATTTTGAAAAATAACATTTCAAAAATAATTTTTTTTAATTTTTATTTTTTTTAAAAAAAATGGTAATACTTACATTAGCTAAACTGGTACAAGAAGATTAAGCAGATCAATAAAGCAGCTCCAGCACAAATCTTTGACTTGAAAAAACGATTCTAATCTTTTTTTCAAGTCACTCCATAAACGTTTGTCATGATTGAAATTTTTAAGAAAATTCTGAAAATTCTACCTACGACTATAATATTTTAGCAAATTTTCCTTCAAGAAAAAAAAAATTATCTACCAAAAATATTTACACAGGCGTGGTCCGACCAACACCAAACATTATAAAAATATCAATTACATAACAAAACTTATACTTTATAGAATGCTACTATTCTTCTTCCATGCTTTCCTACTTAGCTGTATTATAATCTAAAAACAAAAACAAAAATTCAAATTTCTTCTTTTTCTTTTTACTAAACTAAAATTTTCTCATCATGATTGTCTCTCGCGCCATTTTCTGTCTCCGTCACATTGGGTCCTACTTGCCAGTCCTGCTGCCACAAAGGAATCATGTCCCACCACCGTTCCTTTTCCACGCGCCACCGCTCCTTTACTTCGCCGGCGCGTGAAAATCCTTATCAGGTCACGGGACACAAGTAAACCTGGCTCTGTATCACGATATCTCCGATTTTAAACCCGGGAACAACCGTAAACCCGACCCGAATATCAGAATTATTATCGCCGGAGAAGAGAGACTCGTCGCCTGATTTCACACTCTCCATATACACTGTAGAGAAT
The DNA here is from genome assembly GCA_964056655.1 of Arabis hirsuta. NCBI lineage: Eukaryota > Viridiplantae > Streptophyta > Magnoliopsida > Brassicales > Brassicaceae > Arabis > Arabis hirsuta. The sequence goes on from OZ053305.1 coordinate 32,219,058, forward strand.
CTACAACCTCTTCTGATTTGAAACACCGTGACGTTTTCACCGAGTGAAAACGCCGAGCAGTGTAAAAGCCAGATCCGTTTAGCCATTTCACAAAACGTTGCGAAAAAACCCGAATCCGGAAACCCACCCGAGTTAACCAGCTTCCTCTGATTCAAGTTACCGAACAACGAACACTCCATCTTCGCGTGTACAACGCTCAAGTATTTCCGTAGCGTGAATTTCGCAAACGACGAATTCGGGTTCCGGGTCAAGTACTGAATCGGGTCAACGGATCTTAGGGTTTTGAAACGGTTAAAGAACTGTTCACGGCTCGGTTGTTTCTCGTCGGAGCAAAAATTCGGAGATTCGAAATTCTCAAGCATTTTCCGGCAAACGAACGATTCGAAAGCGAAACAACGGTGGCTCGGCCTTGCGAATACGGCGGAGGAGGAGTTTTTAACGGTTATAGATACGGCGGCGGAAGCGGCGGCGTCGAGATCCCAGCTTGCAGATTCCATTTCTCTAACCATCGATTTGACGAAGCTACGTACAAATCTCAAACTAAACCCTAGAATCTGAACGAAGTGATTCAAATTCAAATTCGAAAACTGGATTTCATCGAACAGAGAGATAGATCCAGTCACGGTGAGTTTCTTCTCAATCGATTTGTTAAACGAAATGGTTTCTTCCAGATTCGTATTCAACGAATCGATTCTTAATTGCTTCTCCGTAACTTCCGATTCGAGTTTTCTGATTGTGATTTCGTAAGTTCTCATCAAACTCTGTTGCTCTTGAATCTCAGCGAGCATAATCGCAACTTGTGGCGATAGATTCAATTCGTTTCTCAGAAAACTCCGTTTAAGCTCCGATAACGACCTAAGCTCTTCAACAACCGCCGTATCCGCCGCTTGTATAGCGGCGTTATCGTATGGACGTTGCGCCATTTGAAGCTCTGCGTAAGCAGCTTTAATGGAGGTTGTACTAGCGAAGATCTTAGCAATTACAGCTTCTAAAACAGCTCTCCGTCGTTCTTTAACCTTGATCTCTCCACTTCTACTACTCGAAGTCGTACTCTTCAGATCGAAAACGGAATCTCCATCACCATCGTCATCATCATCAACGGCGAAATTTGGATTCTGTGATTTTAACATACAGATTCCGATTCCGTTGTTGGAAGAGACTTTCGTTGAGGTCGTTCTCAAGTTGCATACCTTCTGGAATGTTCTTGCTATTTTGCTTTTTCTTCTGATTGATGGATTCTTCTTCAATGTTTCCATTGAAACAGAAGCTCGAAATCGAAATTTCTTAAGGATTTTTTTATGTGAGAGGAATTTTGTTTCTGACAAAGATGAGCAGAGTCTGATACAGCAAAAAGAAAAAAAGAGAGACCAAATTGGTTTTTTTTTTTTATTAAAGAAGAAATATAAATAAATTGAGGCAAAGCGTGAAAGCGTGGGAAAGATGATGATACAAGGAAAAAGAGAAGTCGATCGTATTTTGTTCTCTTTTTTCTTTTGTGTATTTTAATACTCCCTCCGTCCCATTATGTAAGATGTTTTCGCTGAATACGCGGAAATTAAGAAGAAAATCTTTTATAATAAAACAACATTTATTAATTAGTTAAAAATATAATTTAACCAATCACATAAAATACTACATAGCTCAAAAAGTCAAAATAATCAAATAGCATTTAAATCTGCATAGAAACTAGTAAAACATCTTATATATTGAAACAAATAAAAAAACTTAAAACATCTTATATTTTGGGACAGAGGGAGTAATTCTTTGTTTACTAGTATAATCTTTTTTGATATACGTTTTTGTGTAATATGGTTGAATAATGAATGGTTTAGTCATTTAATTGAATAACTTTCTTTCACAAGGATATTAAATTGTGGTCGGGTCGAGTTTGTCGAGAAACACTACTGTGGTTAATTATAAGCACTTATATGTAATTATGTCTTGATATAGTATTTTTTTAATTACTGATACTATAAAGGTGATCATTTGTTTTTTATTCTATATATATGTTTAGATAAGAGTGCTTTTATGTTAGTGAATATTCTCTTACATTTTTATAAATATAAAGAAAACAAATGTGAGAAACATGGACTCTTGATAAAGAGTTTAGATATAAAATGCTCAAGTTCAAACAATAATTAAGTCAATTAGATATAGATGAGCTTTGTTGAAGATTCACCATTTATCATCCATATCATTGAAAAAATTATTCGAATGTGGAATTATCTAATCATCCATATATGTTTTAAATAGCAAAAATACCCATATGTTTTTGGACATCGAATATATTAGTTTTAACTTTGAGTCTAGAATACCTAAACAGAATATTGAAATTTTCTTCTTCTTATAGTAGCAGCTATCAAGATTTCAACGTGTATGTGTTTGTATTATTGTATACTCCACAGACTTTTTTACATATATGTTCTATAGTTATAAATGTTATATATATACACGTGTACACATTTTTTTAAAGTGTGTGCTATGATTTGATTAGTTACTATACTCATACGGTATGATAATTAGTACATCGTGAGCTTTAAGAAACAATCGATGTCGCTTAATAAAATAGAGGTTGATTAAATCGTATAGTTTCTTGGAGTGAATTAAATTCGACTCCAACGATTTACACAAATTCAGATAATAGTAAAATTTAAGTAAACACTTGAATCTTTTCATCTAAAAGTTAAAGAGTAAAAACATTATTAAGCTAGATCAAATATTATAGTTTAGCTATACCCATATTATAGTAGATGGATTAGTGGGTGGGTCCAAAAATGTTTAAAACTCGTGAAGCCAAGTAATCTAAGTAGATGATGATATATGTCTTTTAAGTTTATTAAAATCGAATTTGTGTTCACAATGCCATTACAAGATATGTTTAAGGTTGCCCCTCGGAGAAGACCTCATCATTGTTAGTTTCTCTTTTCCAAACTTTGTCGTTTCATAGTCACCTGCGGATTTAAAGTGTCCCATTTCTTTTATCTTTATCATTTTTGTTGTTGTCATTTTTAAATTTATTTTATTTTATAACTGACATCTATCATCTACCAGTATTTACATACTTAAAAAGTGCTGGGCCTTAACTTTTTAGTAAACGAAAGTGGGCTTAATCAGTATGTCTCTTTGAATAGTATTCGCCGAGTTCTCTCTTGAGGATATATAAGAAAGAAGATGTGGAGAAGGTAGGCCCGAATGCGGATCAGATATCCTGAAAAATATAGTATTTGTGATTCGATTTGTTTTTGACGGATATCTAATTTTCCGATTTGCTTTACTTCGAAACATTTCGGATATCCGGATCTTCGCGGATATTTGTTTTAAACAAAAAAAAATTAAAACACCATAATATTTTTTTCAAAAAAAGTTTTTAATATAAAATTTAAACTAATTAATCAATAAATATATAATATGTTTATTAGATAAATTGTTTAAAAAATAGAAAGTGAAAGTTAAAACGGTAAAAAATGAAATATTTTTTTTTATTTAAGACATATATTTCAAATAAAGTTAGTATCTATCTATTTTTTCTATAAATATATTCGTCAAATATATTTAAAAGTTAAAAAATGTAAATATACGTTATAAATCTACCATATTATATGCATGTATAAGTAATATACGCATCAGATCGGATATTTGAATTTTTAAAATTAGTATTTGTGATTTGGTTTAGTTTAGACGGATACTAACTTTTATTATTTGTTTTGTTTTTATTCAAAACGAATATCCGAATTTTTCGTATTGGATCGAAACGAATACAGAATTAGATCAAATTTAACGGATGATTTGTCTAGTCCTAGGGGAAGCTTTCTTCTTGCAAGTGTAAAAGAAAATTGTCATTGACCAAACTTCCAAAGAAACAGTCAACACACGAGTTTCTTAAGGTGTAGATAGCTCGATTCCTTCTAGAGAATTGACCAATGGGCCAATTTCAATTAATTGATTCACACTAAAATCCAATTGGTTGAGCTTGGTCCATTGTTTGTTTTGTTTTTGTTTTTGGGTCAAAGCAAAAATTAAGCAATATTAAATGCTAGATCTAATATTAAGCAATACCAGGAATTTAGTAGTCTTACATACAGTATATATGATTCTCAAGGAATACAAAATTTAGTATTCTTACATACCGTATATATGATTCTCAAGAATGCAAAATTTGTATGTATTAAATATTAATGAAGATAAATTTATTGGAAAATTTGTAGTATAGTGCATGTTAAGCTATATCGTAAATAATTACATGTATTGAAAAAACTAAAATATTTTCAAATGGTAAATACGAGAAGAAAGAAAAATATCAAATAATTTTTTAAAAAATATATAAATATTTTAAAATAATAATGTAATAAATAAATCAAATCAAATATTTAAGAGAATTTTAAAATATATCGTGTAGTCAAATTGATGATTTATTTTTTGTCATGTTGTGATCATATGAAATGGATGTACTCTGCCACGTGTTCCCATATAATTGGCCTGATGACATGTAATTTGTTTCACTTTACTTTAAAAATGCTTCAAACATTTTCTAAAGCGCAAAAAAAAAAAAAAAAACTTAAACTCCTTTGTTCGTCTTCTTCTTCGCAGTGTCCTCTCTCTCTCTCTCAAACTCGTAGAGGTAAGCAAGCTTCTTCGATTTTGTCCTCTTAGACCAACGTTTGATTTCTTTTCTAGACGCAAGTTTGTGTCGATCTCAAACTCCAGAAATTCGGATCTAATCCCTGAATTTTCAAAATTTTGCATTGCGGATCTGAGATTTCATGTTAGATCTAGTTTTAAGAGACAGATCGAGAACAAATTTCTTGATTACATTGCAGAGTATATCAATTTTGGGAAGACACAGATCTCTTTACGTTTTGTATCTTGTTTCTCAATTCGCATATTTGGTTCCTTTTGCAGAAGTCTATATATTCGAATGGGAGGAGGATTTCGAGTTTTGCATTTGGTGAGGCCATTCTTGGCATTTCTTCCAGAGGTGCAAAGTGCAGACAGGAAGATTCCATTCAGAGAGAAAGTGATCTACACAGTGATCTCTCTCTTCATTTTCCTTGTCTGTAGTCAGCTTCCACTCTACGGGATCCACTCTACGACCGGTGCTGATCCGTTCTATTGGATGCGTGTCATTCTTGCTTCCAGCCGTGGAACCGTTATGGAGCTCGGTATTACACCTATTGTTACATCTGGACTCGTTATGCAACTCTTAGCAGGGTCAAAGATTATCGAAGTCGACAACAATGTCCGTGAGGATCGTGCTCTCTTGTAAGTATGCTCCATGGTGATTTTCTTGAGAGTCAGAAACGGTTGTCTCATGTTGTTGTTGGTTGTGTTTTGTAGGAATGGTGCACAGAAGCTTCTTGGGATTCTGATTGCTATTGGTGAAGCTGTTGCTTATGTTCTTTCGGGAATGTACGGTCCTGTTGGCCAGCTTGGTGTTGGGAATGCGATTCTGATCATCCTCCAGCTTTTCTTTGCTGGAATTATCGTTATTTGTCTTGATGAGCTTCTTCAAAAGGGATATGGACTTGGCTCCGGGATCTCTCTTTTCATAGCAACCAATATCTGGTATGTTAAAAGCTCATTTTAACATTAAAGTTTTCGTCTTTAACGCAAGATTGTTAGTTATTAAAACCTTTTGAGCTGGTTGTGGTGACACAGTGAAAGCATTATCTGGAAAGCGTTTAGTCCTACTACGATTAACACAGGACGTGGTGCTGAGTTCGAAGGCGCTGTGATTGCGTTGTTCCATATGCTGATAACTAAATCCAATAAGGTTGCTGCACTCAGACAAGCTTTCTACAGGCAAAACCTTCCAAATGTTACCAACTTGCTTGCAACAGTCTTGATCTTCCTGATTGTTATCTACTTCCAAGGCTTCCGTGTTGTCTTGCCCGTGAGATCAAAGAGTGCTCGTGGCCAACAGGGTTCTTACCCGATCAAGCTGTTCTACACCTCAAACATGCCAATCATTCTCCAATCTGCGCTCGTCACAAACCTCTACTTCATCTCTCAGGTATACTTTATGAATTCTTTTCTTTTTCCTCATAAAGGAACTATAGCTATGAACATAAAGTTGACACTTTGCATCTCCTTGTCAACAGCTTCTCTACAGGAAATTCAGTGGAAATTTCTTTGTAAACCTACTGGGACAGTGGAAAGAGTCTGAGTATAGTGGACAATCTATACCAGTTAGTGGTCTTGCTTACTTAATCACAGCTCCAGCAAGGTAACGAGCACAAGTAATGTCCCCTTTTAATATAACGATAAACGCAACAATAACCAATATTCTGAATATTTGTTATTCCACGGTTACAGCTTCTCCGAAATTGTAGCTCATCCATTCCATGCTCTGTTCTATATCGTTTTCATGCTCACTGCTTGTGCTCTCTTCTCAAAGACCTGGATTGAAGTCTCAGGGTCTTCTGCTAGAGATGTAGCTAAGCAGCTCAAGGTATTCCTAAACCTTTCTCTTCATTGGTTAATAATTTTTAACACGGGGTATTGAAACTGAAATATTGTATATTGTGATAGGAACAACAAATGGTAATGCCGGGACACAGAGAGTCTAACTTGCAGAAGGAGCTAAATCGGTATATCCCAACAGCAGCTGCTTTTGGAGGAGTCTGCATCGGTGCGCTCACTGTTTTGGCTGATTTTATGGGAGCCATTGGGTCAGGGACTGGAATCTTACTCGCGGTCACGATCATATATCAGTATTTTGAAACCTTTGAGAAGGAAAAAGCTAGCGAGCTCGGTTTCTTTGGGTTCTGACTGTTGTGGAGTCTTTTAAGAGCATTTTGGTAGAGAAACATTTTTGATTAACCAACAGATTTTCTGTTAGTTGTTAATTTGTGTTTTTTTATTTACACACTGGTAGACCTTTAAAATGTAACGTTCTAAGAAACATAAAAGTTATATCTTTGAAGTCCACACTCTTATGGTTATATGATTTAGGTTGGAGCACAAACTGAGGAAGATCAAGAAACTTAGCATAAGTCAGTAACTACAAAGCATGCATTGCAAATAGAGTTGATCAATACTTGTGTAAAACCATGTATGATTTGGTGAATGTATTCGCAAATTTAAGTCCTTACTCTGGTGAATCGCGAGAGCTAGAGAGATTCATAACTCGTATTTTTTTTCTTTCTTTTTCTTCGTTTTAGTGTCAAAATGGCAAAACTCTTAACTTTTTCTTCTTGCCATTGCGAACAGGCTCATTGATTCTTGTTTCCACAAATGTCTCATAAGCTATGTTGCAGTATCAAACAAGTAATCAATCATCTCTCTTGCAGAATAATTGTTGGGAAGCATATGATATGTAGTTTGACATCCACAGCATCAAGTGAATGAGCTATAAAGTGTGTGCTTTTTCTTCTTCAAAATTTATACACTCGAAGACATTTTTAAAATGTTTGACAAAGAAGATATGTAACTTTAAAATGTAAGGTTTTGAAATGAACAATTTTTTTTTTTTTTTTTCCGTCGTGAACATATTTCTTCGATTATTTTTTCTTTGAAAAAAAAATTCATTAATCTTCTATATATTAATCGAGGAGACAGTAAAACAAAAATTCCTAAGTGTCAATCAATGAACAATTCAAGAGACATATAATCTAATTTGACCAATAAAAACATTTCAATCTATTCTTTTATATGGACTTCTCATGAATTTGAGGGTTGTTAGATTACAAAGGTACCCTAAAAAAAACCCTTAATTACATGCCAATGCTATCGTTTTTTTTATGGACAAATTTTTGTTTTTCTTTTTCTGTGGATTTATGTCAATCGGATTTGGGCCTCTTAGATTTTAATATCAGATAAACATTATAGCCCATTAGTTTTTCTTTCGATTGTTTTAGATTTTGTAGATTATTTGTAAACCCTAACTCAATTATACGATCTCATCCATTCTTATATATACCCTTCTTACCTTTTACCTTTTACCTTTTACCTTTGTAAACTTAATCATCGATTATTCTTTTTCTCTTTCACATGTAGAGAAATCAACCGTTCTTATTAAGTTTGCTTTATGTATGTTATAGGATTTTCTTCTTGCATATTCACATTGATTAGTGTTCTTCTATCATGTGACTTTGATCATCGTGCTCATAAGCATGAACTTTTCTAAGTCACTTTGATCCTTCTTTTTGTTATTCTTAATGGTTGGTCTGATTTTGGTTTTTATGTTCTCCAGATTTCGTAGTTTAAATCGACACTACGACATCAACAGAAATGTAGAATCTTTTAGAAACGATAAAATCTTACTTGATTATTACGATATAAAATTGGATCTAATGACCAATTCAATTGTTTTTTGTTAATTAAATTGTAAATAAAGTTATTTCAATGTTATTAATGAAAATAAAATTAGTGCCAACTAAAAGAAAAAAAAAAGATATTATTTCTTACAAGAAAATTCAACTCAATTTTAAATTGAACATCATTAACAATTTTTAATCACGAAATAATATTTTTTTTTAATTTATTTGATTTCTAAAAAATATTTCACCAGGTATAACTTGGAGAGTCACCTTTTTCACATATAAAACATAAGCATTCTCCAGCACAAAACTTGAAGAAATCAGAGAATCAACAGCTCTATCGTTGCGAATTTACGATCAAGGCAAGAGAAAATACCAAATCATAAAGAAAGATTTTAACTTTTGTGCAGCCAAGTTTTTCCATCAACTACCTTAAGCTAGAAAGAACCCAAAAAACAAAATTGGATATCTTCTTAGATGGAAACAATCATAAGAAACAAAAGTTAGCATGCAAGAACATTAATGTGTTAAATTCGAAATTGATCATAAAACATATTTTTACTCAACTAATTTCATACCAAAGTGATTACAATTGACTATATCACCTTTTTCCTATCTACATGTAATTATGCACAAACGTAATGTTTTAGAAGTGTATTTGATCAACTGAGCTAAACGACAACAATCACAAAGATTGAAACTACGAAAAACTTGACCTAACTTTGTTTTCTTGCGTCACAAGTAACCAAAAGTAACTCTGTTTCCTCTTAAAATCCATCGTCCTCTCTTCTTTTAGTTCCGAGTTCTCGCAATGACTCCTCAATTCCAGTTAACAGTTTGTTGCATCTGAATGAAAACAAAAATGAAGATTTCAAAACCAAATTCAGAGAAATGTCGATGATTCATTCAATTCAACATACCTGATCAAGTCTCATACGAGCTTCCCTCCTCTGCCTGTCAATCTCTCTCAGTCTCTCTTCCTCTAGATTCTGTTGATCACAAGTAAAACTCTGTTTCATCACTAGTAGTAGATAAGATAAATATGTCATGTTTTCAGTATCTTTACCCTCAATCTTTGTTTCTCCATAAATTCTTTATGCCACTCAACGTTCTCTATCTGTTGTCTCTGTTCCTGCACATTCTCTTGACCCTCTCTTCTCTGCCACTCGATATTTCCATGTCCTTGTTCCTGCACATTCTCTTTGAGCATTAAACGCTACCATTCTATGGAATCTCTTACCATGTTTGTTTGAAGCTAAGTCAAGTACTCAGGATCATAAGACACAAGTTCAGGTCTTATTCAATTTCTTTACCAGCCTCGCTCGGTTGAATCCCGCCACTTTTTCATCGCGTCTTTGACTTATATCTTCGAAACTTCCTCTTGGATCACGCTCTCGAGAATCCGGTATAGTCCGTGCCTGAGAAAGAACATACAACCTATAAGTAAAGTGAAAACTGTAAAAACATAAAGAAGGTCACATTTTAGGTTAGTAACCCTCTTCTCTGGCCAGGAACTTGACTCTGTTTCGTGTCTCCTCTCGTCCTGATGCGTAGGTAAATCGGGAACATTGAACAAGGCAGGTTCTGCACCATCCCTGTCCATTGGGTGATAAAATCTACAAGCTGAGCCGTACTTACAAGCTCCTCTCACAAAATACTGCGCATACGAATAGGGAGTCGATTGGAAAACATCTTTCCAACAAAGTAAACAACTCGACCGAGCTTATCTATCTTTCAAATCAAGTAAAGATTAAACTAGACAAGAAGAACATTTTATTCTACATCTTTGTTACCTCTTAAATAAAGTTACAAAATAGAATAAGTATAATGCACCTTACAAGTTGGTCGAAGATGAGTAGGATGATTGAAATGGCAACTTCTTCCATAGCTACACAGACCAAAATTTAGATAATGTGGACAATCTTTTTCACTGGGACGAGCTGGATACACACTCGATTGCGCCGCTTCGTGTCTCATCCGAGTTCCCTCATCAAATCTCCTTTTGGATCCACTCCCTCCCCAATCCGGAGTTGTTGCTTGTCCCTGAGAATCAAAATTAAAAGAAAATTTTAAATCAAACAAAGCATTATACTGTGTGTACAAAGTTAGTTTTTTTTTACCGCCTTCTTCTGTTGCAAGGATCTCGACTCTGTTTCGTGGCTTCTCCTCTGCATCTCAATATCTCTCGGAGACTGTATCTGTTGTTGCAGATTCTCTTGGTGATCACGAATCCGACCCGTTTCTTCGATTCTTAAACCAGAGTCTTCATTCTCCTGAGACAATCTTATCGACTCTGGTTTGATCATAATAATTAGAGTAAAAAACAGAGTAAGTAAGTTCTTGTTCAGATTCTTTACCCTATTCTCTGCCCATGATCTTGACTCTGTTTCGTGTCTCCGATCAGACCTCCTCCCTGATTCACTTGGACCCGAACCCGAATTTCGTCCCTGAGAATCCAAATGAAACGAAACCACTAAAATCAAAACATGATCCTACGCAAGAACATACCCATCTTTCTCGACTCTGTTTCAGAGCGTCTTTGATTTCTCTCATCAAATGTTTATTATCGTAAAGACCAATCAAATGAGTAATCACAGTACGAAATTCGTAAGTTTGGAATAGCAGAGTAAGAAGTTGTTGTTCAGTTTCCTTTTTTGTTTACCTTCGTTTCTTCCATGGATCTCGACTCTGTCTCGTATCAGTTTCTTGAGCCTCTTTGACTGTTTTCTCAGACTTCTTTCTTCAATGCCAACAATCGTCTCGCTTTATTTCGTTTTTTGTTTTCTTCTTTCTCTCTTCTCTGAAAATAAAAACTAAGAATGGTTTGATTCTTTAGTAAACTTTCTTTATATGCATAAAGTTCCCATTACAGTATTTGCAATCAATCCAACGTCACATGCTACATTATATGCGTATTTAGTGACACGAACAAAAAGAAAATAAATATATGCACTTCTTCTTGGTTTTTTCATTGGCGGGAAAATGTTTCAGTGTAACGGTTCTTCAACAGCTATTTTCTTATGGTTATAAGTGATAACCAATAACTGAGCTCCAGATAATACTTAAAAGTAAATATTCAATTGGTGTGATAAGTGACTGAAAAAAGCAACTTAATCTCGAAATCCCTTCTGTTTTCTTTATACCTCTGAAAATTACAAAATCATGTACATTTGATTAGAACACATTTCACCAATTCTCATAGTTTGAAAATGAGAGAATGTGGATCATCTCAAACCCTAAAATGTGCATCTTTTTACAGTGAAAGATAGAATCAAAAGCAAGAAACTAAAGGTCATATTCTCAGATGATTTTTCCCTTTGAAGTCTTTGTTTTCATTCAGCGAAGCTAGGAAGTAAAAGTGTGAACCTTCATACAGAATACCGGCATTTAGCACCACGATCAAGCGTCTTTGCATCCTCCTGAAAAATGAATTGGACAAGTCACAATAGTACTAACAATTATGTAGTTTAAGAGAACACAAAAGATGTCGAAGAAGAATACATGAAATATGAATCCGATTGTCTCATTGTAACCAAGAAGTTCCTTCCACTGCTTCCCAATGCTTAGCTGCAGCAAAACCACAACAATATATAAAACCGAAAAGGAAAAGCCTCAAATGAACAGAACATAGGATTCAATTTCCCCTAAATTAAGTCAATGAATATGTTTTGTATGAATGAATCTAGGATTACATTCTCTCATTGTGTAATATCCCCTATTAGTTTTTGGTTAAAAAGTTAGAAACGTAGAGATCTCAGGAAACTCGCAAACTACATGTTCTGTGTTTACTCAAGAACAAGCCTTATTGACTACCACAGAAATATATACATGCAAACATCCATGATTTACCTGAGCCTCCTCATTTGCAGCGTTCTTTGTCCATAGAGAGATCTTGTACCCTCTCGCTCTGAAATTCAAAACAGCCCCACAAATCTCATCTCCTTGCTCAAATTGCTCACCGACTAATGCGAGTAACTAAAACAAGGACATAAAAACATCAGAATATGCATCGAAGAAGCAGGCAGCATTGGCCAAGGGAAAAAAACTACAATGAAAGTTAGAATACCGTGTTAAGCCAATTGGAATCCAGTTTAGCCTTAGGGAACATCATAATCCATTTTCCTCCATTAGCACAAATAGGATCTTCCCATTTCGGTTCAATTTTGTCTTTGAAGCAGTAAAGATCCGCCCCTGGAATCCACTTGGTTGGAGGATGCATGTTATTGTAAAGACTGCATCAAGTAAGTCAACAAGAAGCACTTTAATGAACTTATTCATGAGTCATGACACAGAACCATAAGATAGAAGGAGCCTAAAACGCAGACACACAAAAACCAAACTAGCTTCTGATGTTTCCTCCTAACTACAGTTAATGCACAGATCAAACATAAGCACTCTCCAGCACATTACTTGAAGAAATCAGAGAATCAACAGTTCTATCGTTGCGAATTTACGAACAAGGCAAGAGAAAATACCAAATCATAAAGAAAGATTTCAACATTTCTGCAGCCAATATTTTCATCAAGTAGTTTAACAAGCTTTAAACTCATCATAACACAAAATAGGATACTCAAAACTAGAGTAACAATCATAAGCATTCTCCAGTAAAGACTATACGATTATAAGCATTGTCCAGTAAAGACTATACGATTACAGTCACTGCACAGATACAACATAAAGCATTCTCTAGTAAGACTATACGACTCACTGCACAGATACAACATAAGCATTCTCCAGTACAAATGATTGCAACGGTTCTATCGTTGTAAATTGGGCACATATACCAAATCATGGGGCTATATTCTACCTCGGAAGGATTTCAATTTCTATTTGCTCTCAAACCAAAGAAACTGATAACAAAAACGAGAGGATTATCGAAGAAACTAAATCTCACCTCCAAAACTCCTAGATAGTAGCGAATGTATACAAGGATCTCAGAGAGCTTCCCCAAGTGGCTTGATTCGATTTCGACTGAGGATTATCGAACCAAAACGTCCAACAATTCTGTAAAGAGTGCGAAAACTGAACCAATGTGGTTGATTTCTTAGAAACATTGTCATCGCCAAATATCTTCTTCTCCTTCGACGGATCTTCTTCGCCGAAGTTAGCCCTAATCGCCGGAAGATCAATCACTTTACGGCTAGGATTCGTCTTCTTATTAGGATCGAGATTCTCTTCCGCCATAATCGCCGATGAAACTGAAGAATCCTGAACCACCATTTCTCTCTTGATCAGTTAGTTACTTTGCCGTTCGCTCTCCGTCGTCGTCGAGTTGCTCTCGGTAGTAGACGGAGATGGATGACAGTTGTTCATCCCACTAAATCCATCTAAATTCAGCCCATTAGAGGCCCATTAATCTGTAGACTTGCGTGCCGTTTATTTCGGAGGATAACGTATGTTGTTTCTAGTGTCTTTGAAAAGCAAAGTTGTGAGACGTTTTGTCGTTTTCAATTCCATTTTAAACAAAAATAACAAAAAGATATTGCCGGGTTTCAAACCCAGAAATAATCAAGATATTATCCTCGGTTTTAGGCTTTGTGCTACATCGGAGTTGTTTGATTACTATGAATTATAAATATATATATATATATATGTATAATTATTCTTCGAGTAAAAAGAATAAAAAAAATTTTCTATAAACAATTTGATATTTTAGTCAATATTTAAGAAATTTTGTCGTTTTTATAATAAAAAACAAGAATTTTTATTAGGAGTAACGAAGAATTTTTCGAACCCCAAAATTTAGCGAAAGAAATTATCTTTGGTTTTAGCCGTTGTGCTATAGCGGGGTTGCTTGCTTTCTATGAATTATAAATATATATATATATATATATATATATATATATATATATATATAATTATTCTTTGAGCCAAAAATAACAAAAAGGTATTGCGCCGCCCAGACTTCGAACCCGGAAATTTAGTCAAAAAGATTCTTCTTGATTTTAGCCGTTGTGTTATAGCAAGTTGTTGCTTATGAACTATATATTTATATTAAAAATTTGAAAGTTTTTCTTTTCTCTTTTTTGCAAAAAAATATAAGTTTTTCAATATCTTCAATCTGTAATCTCTACAATCTGTAAAACTTAACAAATCTTCCAAGTCGGCATATTAAAGGCTAACCATGTTTATATAAGTTAATGACTTTTGGTTCAAAAGTAGAAGTTGTTTTGTGTGTTGATGATGCAGACAAAACATATGATCCATTGTAGTCTATATTGTAATCTGATTAAAGAAGAAAAACAACCTACATATTTCCCTTACACTGTGAAATATTAAGAGATTGGTTTATCAATTACAATTCTTGGTCTTATAGAAGAGCTAAATTGCTGAATTAGTAACTGAAATATTCAAAACATCTTCAATTTGAGGGCAATCAGTTTCTTCTCAATCACTATCTTCATTATCTCTTCAATAAATTTCCTATATTCCCTCACCAAAATACAAGATCAATCTGATCAAAGAAAAGATGATTTATGTTGTAACAAATTTTGTTATCTTGTTCGTTGATTCAACATTCCTCCCTCCTCTGCTTCTCAATATCTTTCTCTCTTTGTTCCTCCTGAAAATTAAGTAAATCAAATGACAACTTTCACAGTATGAAAACAGACCAAGGTTCTCTTCTCTTTTCTTCTTGCAATCACATTCAACAAGAGAATCAAATCTTGGTTCAGTTTGGTTCAGTTTCTTTTACCCTCAATCTTTGTTCTTCCATCCTCTGCCATTCAATGTTCTCTCTCTGTCTCTGTTCCTGCAGAATCTCTTGAGCATTACTTGTTTGAAGAAAACATACAAAATAAGAAGAGAGTCACGTCTTCTTTTACCATCCTTGTTCGCTTGTATCCCGCCACTATTCCATCGCGTATTTCAGTTATGTCTTTGTTGTACCTCTTCTCTAGTTTCAATATCCATGGATTTTTAACAACAATCTTCTCTTGCTCTCGAAGATTCTCCTACGATATTTGTTTGTTTGCTAAGTCAAGGACTCCTCAGGATAAAAAAAAAAAAGAAAAAAAAAATAACAAAGTCAGTTTCTTAAATATTTACCCCTTCCTCTGGAGCTTCCAATCTTTCTCGCAAATCTGGATTAGGTTTTGCCTGAGAATGAACATTCATTAGTGTTACTTATGAGTAAAAACATAAAGAAGATCACATTCATTAGTGTGAGGGACTTATATATAAGTAAAAACATAAATAAGATCACATTCATTAGTGTGAGGGACTTATATATAAGTAAAAACATAAACAAGATCACATTTTAGTCTAGTTACCCTCTTCTCTGCCCTAGAACTTGACTCCGGTTCACGTATCCTCTCATAAAATCTCCGGTTGGGTTCACTCGCTCTCCGATCCATGTTCATCGGGTGAATAAATTGACATGTTGAGCCGTTCTTACAACCCCCTCTCATAAAATACTGCAAACAGAAGAGGAAGTTGTTTAGAATAGCTTGTGTTACTTTTGCTAGATGGTGCGATAATCGTAAGTCGAATGCATCATGAACAAGATTTGGCTCTATATAATGCACTCGTACTGTTGCTTTTTAAGCAATAAAATTATTTAGATTTGAGGTAATCCAAGAAGTGCACCTTACAACGAGGGTGATTTAAAACGCAATGTCTTCCATAGCCACATAGACCGTTTTTTTTGTAATACATACAATCTCTTTCACCGGGACGAACTGGATAGTCACTTTCGATTCTGTCATCAAATCTCCTATTTGTATCCTGAGAATCAAAATTAAAATAAAAAAGCGTTGTATCAAACAAAAGCATAATACTTGTGTAACAAGTTAGTTTCTTCTTACCATATTCTTGTGTTGCAAGAATCTCGACTCTGTTTCATGGCTTCTCCTATGCTGCTTTTCAACATCTCTCAGGCTCTGTTGCATCTTTCCAGCTTCGTTAATTCCTAAACCGGAGTGTTCATTCTCCTGAGACAATCATATCGAATCTGGTTTCATCAAAATAATCCACATTAAAGAAACAAAGTAAGTTTCTAGTTCAGTTTCTTTACCCTATTCTCTGCCAATGATCTTCCACCGGGACGATCTCTTTCACCGGGAAGATCTCTTTCACCGGGAAGATCTCTTTCATTGCCTCCCCAATCAAGAAGTAGAGCCTGAGAATCAAAATTAAAGTTAACGTTAAATGAAACAAAAGCATAATACTTGTAAAATGCTTAGGGTTTTACCCTTTTCTTGTGTGGCAAGGATCTCGACTCTGTTTCATGGCTTCTCCTCTGCAGATTCACTCGTATGTCTGCATCTGACTGATTGTGATAAAAGATCTGACACGTTTCGTTAGTTTCCTGAGAAATTCGTTTCATCATAATAATCTACATTAAAAAAACAGAGCAAGTTCTTGTTTTGATTCTTTACCCTATTATCTGCCCAAGATCTTGATTCTGTTTCGTGTCTCCAATCAGATCTTCTCCCTGAATCACTCTGACCCAAATCAAAATCCTGAGTTCGTCCCTGAGAATCAAAATCAAACGAAACGCTTAAATCCATTCTCAAGAACATAGCCATAAGGTCTTTCTCGGCTCTGTTAAAAAAACAGAGCAAGTTCTTATTCAGTTTCTTTACCCTCTTTCTCGCATAAAGTCTCCGATCCGGAGTTTGTATCTGAGAAATCAAAGTAATAACATCGTAAGTTTGGATCAGCAGAGTAAGAAGTTCTTAATTCAGTTTCGTTTTGCTTACCTTGGGTTCTTCAATGGTTCTCGACTCTGTTTTCTGAGCTTCTTTCAGATTCTCTGGAGCGTCTGCCATTGAGTTGAGAGAGAGAAGAGTCTCAAGTTTCTTAGGCGGGGAAATATTTCAGTGTGTTATAAAAGTGTATATATATAAATGTGTAAAGGAACGTGTGATTAAGATCATGAAAGTGGGACTTATGTTCATACCCTTATATATTGAGGAGACTTTCAAAAACAAAAACCCTAGTTTCTCTCTAAATCCGTGACCTGCGATTGGCGGCTCTAATCTGATCTACCTACAGTTTGAGTACATTGTTGTTAACTTTTGCTCTGATCTGAGCTTGCTACAGTTTTGAACAAAAACGCACTAAAAAGAGAAACAAGAGTTCATGTGTTTTCTATAAAAGACTAGTGTTGGATTAAACGCACCCACAAAAGGCTAGTTTTTGATATACCGAGGCCTCTCGTAACGTGAAAATCCTCGGGAAAGTTACAATGTGCATTAAAAAGGCTAAAGAACGTTCCAAGTAAACAATCAACTCGTTGTTAGATTGTAACAAGACGGAACAAACCAAATATTAACCAAGTTTTCTTTTCTCTTCTCTAATGTTGCCATCGTTGTGGATTCGGACAAGCGTAACCTCCTGGTTTTTGACACTGTTGCAAAATTTGTCGGTCTCTGCTCAAGCCGGAAGCTTAAGTTTTGTGTTGGTTTTCCAGCTAAGACGAAGTAGAAAAGTATCCAAAGTCAGTAAGCTGATCAGTGGCTATAAAAGGTTAAGATTGGCTATAAAAGGTTATCCAAAGTATTCAAGAGTGGTGAGATTTCTTTACCTTAAGTAGTAGTAGTAGAAGAAATCTGCGTAGAGAGCTGTTTGGATAAGACCGGAGACACAAGCTGGAAAAACAAATGTGGGTATGTAAAACATTAGCAATGAGAAGAAGAAAGAACCCGGTGAATGTAATTAGTGTTTCTTTGTTGAAGCATTACCAATCCATCGAGCGAAATGATCTTCTGTAAAATAGCGATAGATCCAGTTGATAATATACAATCCACGATACGCCCTGCAAGTTAATCATTGCCCATGTCAATGCATACTAAAAACTTTATCAAGTTTGCGGACGATACACAAAGGAATTCATCAGAACCGAATGCATGGCAAGCGTAAACCAGACTAATCTCCTTTATATAAAAGAAGAACTAATTCAGCTCAACCTTCAGGTTGATAAAGATCAGAAGGAAAAACAATCATATAGACTTTTGAGATGTGTATGGATTTTGAACATCGCACTGGAGAGCATTTCTGATTGATTAGAGTAACAACAAGCACACGAACTGTGAAAAACAGAGTGTCAATAAGAGTAAACAATTTAAACAGACCCAACAGAGCGAAGAGATTGCAATAAACCTTAACACAGGTGCTACTCATGCTAATATCAACATCGAGTTCCAGAACGAGACCTGTTAAAGCCAGTGCACCAAATTAATAAATAAATACATGTCTGGAAAGAATCACGTACCCGAGAAAGAGAACATATTGCCCTGTCAGATTGTCCACATTCCCACTTCTCTGTAGCAGAACCAACTGGGGAAGGATAGCAACTGCCTCCAAGTATATGGAAAAGGCCCAGAACACCTGCAATAGTTTCAAGTTAACAGAATTAGCATCTCGTACTGCTTTCAACACACATAAACCACACTGCTGCAAACTACTAAAGAATACAACTCAGAGTGAAGGCAGTTGCAAAGATGAAAGTTTTACTTGGAACGTATATTGACAAATACACATGAAGGTAAAAGATTTTGGCGAAAGTGCACATAAAAATTTGCATCTGAAAATAATCAAAGAACACTTTATGGAACCATAGGTAATGAGGACAAACCAGATTCCATTGATATAAGCAAACAGTGAAACAGACTGCATTCAAAGAAATTCTCAAAACAAAACAAACAGCGAGATACTGAGATGTATGCACAGGTAGTACACAGTTTTAAACAAGCTTTAGCACCTACCAAAACATAGTTCCACATAAAACTATAAAAGCCGGGTTCAAAGTGGTTCTGAAAAGAGTAATGATTACTTCATTTACATGGACGATACTATACTCTACCAACATAGCCAAGATAATCACATAATCCAACTGACATAAGAAGCAGAAACTGATATCATCCATCGTACCTACCAAGCGCACATGGTGTTTAAGAAAACGATTTAGCAGTATGAAGATCAGCCATATCTAAGTGTGCTATATGAATGAACAAAATAGAAGATTACATACTGAATATAGGAGCAAACTACGCTCTGGGAAAATGTTTTAATGCCAGTAAACAACTGAATACAAAAGCGTGTGAAATTCAAATGAAAATACCTCTTGAAATGTGAATTTCTCATGCAGGACGAGTGCCAAAACAAAACATGCTAACACAACATATTGATGGCGAAATGTGTCGAGGTCCTTATCGTAAGACCTACGCACAAGAGGATGCCTACGCATACACCAAACGATTGCCAAAGAGCTAGCAATGAAGACAATCTTCATCACGCTGTTGTAGAGAGACACATAATCCGTGAACAGATCCAAGTACCGAGTCAAGAACACAAGCGCATACAGCTCTTGAGTCTTGAGAGAGATTCCTAGCCAACAAATGCAAGATCAACAAAACAATATCAGAAACTACAGCTTGAACAACTACGAACATTTTCCACTCCATAAATCACTATTTTGCATACTATCTCTTCCGAAATTGAAACCGAATCTAAACTCGGATTAAGATTTCACAACTATTTTGACTTGAAATTGCAAATTACAAACTCAGATTCGCCGAGTCTCAATAAGATCTCGAGTTAGATTGCGAAAGCGAAAACGAAAACAAACGGTCAAAGCAAATGCGATTGTTTCCGAGAGAGCTCTTCGTCTTCAAGTTACAGAACGAACACACATTCAAGGAAAAGAGTAGAGAACTCACCAGCGCAAGATTTCGTCGCGTAGATTTTGAGAAGAAGGATTAAGATACTGATCAAGTGAGTCATATCACCAGCAAATCTGAAGATATTCATGGTTGACCAGAAATCCAGAGACTACTCAACGATGCCTACCGAGAATCCAGAGAAAGGAAAAAAAAAATCAACCGATTTTCTCTCTTCGAATCGAGAGAGAAACGGAGAGAGAAAGAGAGAGAAGAGCGAGAAAGCGCTGGTGCACGTTTCAGGTTTTTTACCAAGAACAGCAAAATCTCGTTCAGCGAAAGAAGACGATGACGTGGCAATCTGGAACGGTCATCGGTGTCCAACTTCTCTAGACGTGTGTACTCACTTATTTAATTAAACTACACTTATTTTCTTAAACTACACACATTTAATCCTTCATTATTCGATTAAATTTTAATTGTTTCCCTAAATTAGAGAAGTTAAATTACCAAAAGATGCTTTTCAAATTTTGAAAGTGGAGAGGTGGTGTTATCTGGTACGTTGCATCTTCAATAAAGTTGAATGCGCCAGCTTTCGGTGGGTCTGTACTGCACGAAATTACGCCACGTGTCAATGGAAACAGTGATGTGGCAGCTTCATACGCGTTTTGGTATGCGTTAACGTTTTTTTTAATTCCTCGTGTTCTCCACGTGTTCTATAGTTTGAAAAAAGTCAAAAACAGTTATACTGATCCGGTTCGTAGATGGGACCGGTTAATAGCTTCGTTATTAATTGATATGGGCCTTCTGATATCATCGTTTATATGGGCTTCTGCTTGCTAGATAGTCCAGTATTGTTTGTTGAATTTTGATTTTATTATTGCCTAAGTAAAGGATTTTTCATATATGATAAAATATTTTATAATCTGTTAAAAGTCAAATTTTGAAAAGTAAAAACCAAAAGTAAATCACCCATGAAATTCAATAAAATAAAATTGAAAACGTTGATATTAAATAAATTTAACAGTTATTTTTTTATATTAACTTTCTTTTATTTAATTTTCAAATAAATTTGATCACGTCTTTTCAAAATATTTTTTTTTTCTATTCATGTCTACAATAATTTAGTTTTTACCAACTTGCTACTATATTTTTAAAAAATATGTTGAATTAATTTCTAATTTTCTTATTTGTACTTCTAAATTTTATATATTTTTTCTAACATGTGAAAAAAATAAAAAACCAAAATTCAAAACCGTTTATAGAGAAATATCACCGTTATTAATTTGTTTTAACACTTTTTATTATATTATTATTTTTTCAATTAAATTTTCACATATTTTTTTTCTATTTCTAGTTGAAATAGGTTTTTTATTTTATGTATCTACTCATATATCTATTTTTCCAAAATCTTAACAAATTGAATCTCATATTCTTAGTTGGAAAATCAAAAAAATTTCACATAATTGATTATCAAATTTTGCAAGAAGCAAATAATGCACATATTTTCCTACATTAAAATTAAATTAAATTGTAGTTAGACATTAATCAAGTAGTTAGTAATACATTAATACTCTTATTGATATAAAATAAAAAGTCAATTCCTATAACATTTTCTTCAAGAGAAAGTCAATTCCTATAATCTCATTATTTTTCATAAAATAATATTGCCTACCACATTATGATATGACGTACTAATGATGATAAACACGTTTTCTATTTAACTGGTCTAATGTTTAATATAATTGATATTTTTTGGTTAAGTAGTCATTGATGTGATGGAATCTATGTTGTAAATAATAAAATAAAATAAAATTTAGTTAGAGTTTTTTTTTAATTTCACAACTAAAATAGATTGCCTTAATCTATCTCACCTATCGAAAAAGTGAATAATCATTGTTATTTTTTCTGAAAAAGTTGAAATAAGAGCTAAAATATTTCTTCTTAAAGTAAAATGTTATAATCCATAAATATTTGGGTATGTAAACCTAAGTCTATTTAAACTCAAATTTTTTTTATATGTATTAATTAATATATCTAAGATTTGGATATATGTTGATTTTAATAATCTACTTAATAAATATAAATATATAAGTTTGCAAAAAAAAGATTTATATGATATATATGAAAAAATCTAATTAGAATATTTTTTTTAACATTTGTCAAAATCTAATCGAGCGACTGACACATGTCACGATTATGTTAATTATCACGCTTGACGGATCAAGTTTTATATAATAAGATTTTCTTTTTTTTTAACGTTTTTATTATTGATTTTGAATTTAGTTTTTGTGAATACGAATATGCATGCATCTACAATATACGAAAAGTAAACCTGCAATAACACGAAATATAATTAATACTAAATGAATAGCCGTGATTTATATTTCAAACATGTTTTAAATTTTTGGTTTCTAACTTCTTTTTTTTGTATGGTATTGTTTTGCTATGAAATGAAATAGTAGTGTTAACCAAGAAGTAGAATTGGACTCGTTAAAAGTTTGTTCCCATCAAAATGTTTTTGGCAGACTTGAGTCGGTTCCCTATAGTAGTTTTAAAATATATATATTTGTTCTCGTTGCTTTTTATTTTTATTATTTGGAGTCAAGATTATCGTATCCATTCTCTTTCACGAAACACAATTAGTGTACTTTAGTCTTATATATTGCAGACAAAAGACAACTATTATTCCTTGCACTAAAAGTAGAAGAGTAATGAAAATAAGAAGTACGAGAGTTGTAAAATCTATATGTTCCTCGTTTTCTTTTTCTTTTTAGCTTTAAAATTTGGATTATGTGACTACGGAAAAGGACATGAAAGAGTGTACGTGTTTGTAATATAACAATTGAGAAAACTGACGTGCCATTTAAAGAAAAATTACCTAAGAATTGATTTATAAAATATTTTAGTTAACAACGCATATATTAACAGAATATGTAAATTATATTATGTATTTAAAATTTGGACCAAACACATGGTTCACCGGATCAGCTCCTAAACACGCGTTCACAAAATAGATGGCTACCTTGGACAGGTTCCCAACTAAATTTCGTATGGTAACTAACTCGAGTTCTTGCTGCTTGTGTGACGATGTCGAAGAGACAAGAGATCACATGCTCTTAAGGTGTGACATCAGCCGCTAAATCTGGAACATGGCACTCCACAAGCTCCGTATCTACAACAGACGCATCAACACTTGGAGTGATTTGGTATCGTGGTTATCCGAACTTACTAGGGCTAACACAACTCCTCAAAAGGTTAGTGGTTGAGTCCCTTGTTTACCACATTTGGCGAGAGGGGAACGCAAAACTTTATTGGAGCATTTTCACCCAAACTGAATCCATATTCAATAGAATTGTTTGTGCCGTTCGTAATTGTATTCTTGTCAGAAAAAAACAGAATCGGTTCGTCGATCTTATGCAGTATTGGTTGTTTAATTCATAGTTATCCATTGACTAGTATTGGTTTGAAAAGCCTCATTTTGTTTTTTTTTTAACCTTTGTTTGCAAGATTGTGTCTCTAGATTGTTAAAGCAAAATGTTGTAAGTTACTTACACTACAAGAAAATGGTCCCATTTCCGACGGCCAAAACCGTCGGAAATCCGTCGGAATAGGAGTTATTCCGACGGTTATTGTCCGTCGGATCTATGTCGTCGGAAATAAAGAACCGTCGGAATAAGTGACGAAATTCCGACGGAATACCGAATAACCGGATTCCGTCGGAAGTCCGTCGTAATACCGTCGGCGACAGCATTCCGACGGAATTCCGACGGCCCCTCACACCGACGGAATTCCGACGGCCCATAAAACCGACGGAATTCCGACGGCCCATAAAACCGACGGATTTTCGACGGATTAATTAATTTTTTAAATTTTTTTTTTCTAAATAAATATATTAAATTAAATAAAATATAAAATTAAATTTAAATATTTTTAAAAGTAATTTAAACATTTAAATATTTATAAAAGTAATTTAAACGTTTAATTATTACATAAACAAAAGTCTACTGGGACTGGTTACGGAAGAACGCGTTCATCTTTTCTTCCATTGCCCGAATTCTTTCTGCATCTTCTGCGCGTTGTGCCTCCATCGCGCTTACGCGCTCGAGAAGGTCGGCGTTCTGTGCCCTCAAACTACTATCTGCGTGAAAGCGGTATGAATTAACGGATGGGGAGGAACTGTCTTCCGGGAGGCCAAAGACACGACCTTTGTGCTTAGGCGTAACCTATATAAAAAAAAATACTTAATCAATGTTATAAGTTATTAGTATTAAAATTTATTTTAAATTTGTTTAAATTTGCAACTGTTACTAACCTCATAGGTGAATTCGTTGATCTTCTCGAGTGGAACTTCGGTGGCCGGCGGAGTTCCTTCGACGATCTGTTGGGATTGGAGGTACTCCTCACCGAGCCTTTCCACGATTTCACGAGCAACTGCATCTTGAATTTCATTAGTCTTTCTGTTGGTGTGCGCATCTTTGATCAAATCAAGATGGGACGGACGCACACCGGTCTTCTGAAACTGTTGGCATAGATACGGAAGGAATTATGAAAGGGGTTATAAAAAATTCGTTTGAAAAATTTATATGATTACCATTTTTTCAGCACGTGTCGCTTTGCTCGTTGCTTAGAGGTTATGGGTCGCCGGTCCCTTCCTCTTCCGCTCGCTCTTCCGGTTAGTGGAGTTTTTTCCTGAGGTCGATTGAGTTTCCTCCCGTTCCCAATGGGCAAGTAGTCCAGCCCATAATGTTGGCTTATTTTTAAAAATCCGGGGCACCTTTTCTTGTTTGAACCACATGTCCTTCCACTCGTTCATCTTCAACAAGTACTTTCGACCGGCCTTTTGGTTGAAATGCCGTCGGACCTGACCAGTCAGCTGCGGGTCCCAAGTAAAATCTTGCTGAAAAAAAAAATCATACCCAAATTAGTATTGACAATTTTAATTTTAAATTAAAATCAACATTCTTAATTTAGAAAAAAAAAATCATACCGCAAATTGCCGAAACCATATTTCACGGTCTGCCTCTGGCATCGAACTGTATGTGGGATACGGTTCAGTTATCAAGCAATTGATCATTGTGTTGATAGAACTCGTAATCCCGTTTTGCGAAAATTGAAACCTAAACAATATTTAGTTAAATATTTTATTAAGTTAATATAATCAAATACATTTTTAAATAAAACTTACCAGGTCGTGTTGGGTGGCAAGTCAGGATCTAGGTGAGTCAACCTATCCCGTCCGGGTTGCGAAACAAACTCCTCAACGGTCATGGTCGTGGGAGTTGAGGGCGCTGTATCCATAGGAGACGTGTGTTGGATATCAAAACCGCTAGTCTCGGGGATTTGCGACTGACTCCCACTTCCACCTCCCCTAGTGGAATTACTGGCTCCACTAGAGTGATGAAATCGCCTATAGTCTCTAAGATTGCCAAAATCTTTACATATCAACCATTTATTCATATTATAAATTTGTAAATAGAAAATAATTTTATAAAACGATCATAATTTATTCATATATAAATTTTTATATGATTTATACATATCAACAATTTATGATTTATACATATCAACAATTTGGAATTTTAAAATTTATTCATATTATATATCTATTATCTGGAAAATAATTTATAACCCCAAAAATAATTTATTCATATTATAAATCTTTATATGGAAAATATTCATATCAACAATTTATAATTTTTACATATCAACAATTATGTAAATTTATAACCACAAATACTTATTAAAATGGAAAATAATTTCATAAACCCGAAAAGTCACTTAATCACAAAATTCCTAAAATTAAAATTTTTTCTCTATCTCTAAATTCAATAATTCTTAAATTACAACATTTTTAAATTCCTAAATGGGTTGAATATTTGCCAATAAATCACACCAAAATCCTAATCCAATCTAATCTACTCTAAAATCAATTACTTATCTAATCCTAAAATATTATTACTAATCTAAACAATACTTATTACTAATCTAAATCATACAATTCAAATTAAATGTTTATATTAATGAAAAAAAAAAACTTACATGTTGTGGTTAGAAGAATGGAGGAGATCGAAGTTTGGAGGGTGGAGTGTCGCCGGAGTCGTGGCCTCACGCCGGAGTCGCCGGAGTGCCGCCGGAGGAAGAAGTCGACGGTTGGAGGGAAGAGGAGATGAGCAGATCAAGTTGGGGAAGAAGATAGATCTGATTTTATTTACGACTAACCGACGGAATTCCGACGGATTTTTGCGGTTTTTCGATGAGATCGAAGTTTGGCGGCAGAAATTAGGGTTTCCGTCGGAAATCCGTCGGTATTTATGACGGATTTCCGACGGATTTGAATTTTTTAATTATATTCTGCGGAAATTGTTTGAATATTTACCCATACAAATTTAAAAACGCGTTTCCGTCGGAAAATTCGTCGGAAATATCTTTTTATAAAGATTTTTTAAAATTTGTGAAAACATAAAATTAAAATCTTAAAACTTAATAAATTCCGATTACATTAGAGCCTTTAAAATATTAAACATACAACGGTTATGGTACAAGGTCATAATACACTCCTAATTTTAAAAACATATGTCTCTGATTGATACCCAAACTTACAATCGATTAGAACCAGAATTTTTTCTTTCCCTTTTGTTTCTTTGGTGGAGAATCTAAATACCCGTCGCACAATTCCCTTTTGATTGCATCAACATCTATATTTAAGTTGGGACTTTCTGGTCTTTGGGCAAATTCATAATCATAGTAGTGATCCTTACATTCTTTTGAAGTACTTTCACCGTAAGTATCTGCCTTGTCAATCAATTGAGATGGTTGTACATCCTCGAGAACACGCTTCTGGTCAGGACATTGTGCCTGCTTATCATATTTGGGTCTCAAAACATTGGGTTTAAAGCTCGAATCAGCTTCCCACGAGTATGTGGGTATCTCTTGAGTGAATTCGTCGCATTGAGTTTCGGTTTCCCACGAGTATTTCGGAATTTGTAGGGGGTTTGCCACGATTTTAGATTTATAGTCTTCATTTGGAGGGCTAGAAGACATTATTTGTGTTTTTGATAGGTGTAGAAGATATACACTTCATCATATGTATTTATAGTAGAAGTTATATGTTAAAACGTAACAAAAACCATGGCCACATCCGACTAGTATTAACATATATATATGCATACGTGTTTTCGTACCATTAGAGAATCGATCTGAGCCGTCGAAATGTTTCAGTCATATATGAACCACTAAAACGAGTTGTCAATTCACCATTCAATGGCCGACATTGTCATTCACACTGTCATTCATCATTTTGTGGTCGACAATTCCATCCACGGAATTGATTTCTTTATTGTCCACTGAGCTGTAATGTCGCATCAGTTTTTGTTCTTCTCTTACAACCACCTATACAGCGACACGTGAAGCTTAAAATATCATAAAATTTGCGTATATAAGTCAAAGTAATTGAACACAAAATCATAACACAAAAATATTCTATTTCGCAATGGCAAACAGAGATCTTTGGAATTATTATATGCAAAACCGAGCCTCCGTTAATTAAAATTCTCAGATTGTCTTCCACAATTGGATTTGTTAATTATTATTAAAATATTGCAAATATTCGTCTACCATGAAGTACATTATATTAGAGGGAACGCATAGATGTTAGAGTACAACATTCATAAACAAACATTCATTCATAACTTCACGTGTTTCCTCATCGTCCGAATGAACTAGATCATCGCCGATATGTGTTACATCAATGACAAGGTCAATGTTATCCATCTCCTCAACATGTGACATTTGCATACTTCTCGATACTTGTAGAGAATCATGTTCTGGAACTCCATATATTTTCCCTCTCGGATTAATTGGAGTTACAGTGATCCAAGGATCTCTCCTTGAGGAAATTCGAGGATATTTTATGTAGCACACCTATTAATGGAGATAGTGGATATTGTTAATATACAGGAATAACAAAACCTAACGTATGAGGATGTAGGAAAATCTATTATTGTATTGATACCTGGTCTGCTTGAGACGCAAGGATAAATGGATCGTAATGTTGTAGTTTCCGGCTTGAATTTATCGAAATAACACCAAGAGGGTCAATTCGAACCCCACGGCCATTGGATGGATCATACCAATCGCACATAAACACAATGCACCTCAAGTCCAACATTCCTGGATAGTGGATTTCCAAGATTTCTTTTAAAATGCCATAGTACATGGTATCACCTGATTGTGTCGAAATACCATAGTCCGAAGTTGGCCTTTGACGTCTTTCCTCACGAATCCTGAACGAATATCCCCTCGTACAAAATCTGGGATATGAAGTCGCGGTGCTGCGTAAACCATGAGCAAACTCCACTAACCAAGTCGGGAGGGTTTGACCACTTTCTAAACCTTCAGAAACCTAAAAACAATTACCGAAAGAAATCAGTAACATATGAACGTGAAAACCTAAAAAAGTAAGCGTAAGGAATTATATTAAACTTACATAAAATTTCAACCACTCCGGGAATTCTTCATCTTTTAAGACAGCAAGTTCGGAATCTGTCTTATCAGCATGGTAAGTTTGTACTAGGGACATGTAAATCCTGTAACATAACAATTGTTATTACCCGAAGACAAATAATGCCACAAATTTAGTATGACAAATGGTGTACCTCTCATACTCCACAAGTTCGTCACAATTTCTTAGGATATATGTATGCAAATGTGTGACCTCTTGTGTTGATAGTATGCGAGTCTTCCCTTTTCCACTTACGCGACCAACTTGGGAAAACAACTCAGGTACGACCACGGGATACACTGCTTTCTCACCTCTATCATCATGTCGCGCCGGCCATCTCCCCTTAGTCCGAACATCCAAAGGAAAGTAATACTCGGCAAAGTGTGATACTTCTTCATTTAGACTTTGTGCAACAATAGATCCCTCAACCTTGCTCAAATTTTTAATCTTTTTCTTCAGGTGAAACATGTAACGCTCGAACGGATACATCCATCGGTATTGAACAGGGCCTCCTAATGCTGCTTCACGTGGGAGGTGAATAGGAAGATGTTCCATAACATCAAAAAATGACGGTGGAAATATCTTCTCAAGATTACAAAGGAGTACCGGGATGTTGGCCTCTAAATTACGGATCCCGTCCACTATTAGTGTCCGTGAACATAAATCTCGAAAGAAAGCCCCAACTCCTACAAACGAAAAGGAAACAAGTTAGTACATATATAGTAACATTATATTAGTAAGAAACTCACGGGAGTACGAAATATACCTCCAATGGCTTGATGGATGTCTTTTGGAAGAAGATAAGCAAATGCAAATGGAAGAAGACGCTGCATCACAACATGACAATCATGACTCTTCATTCCAATAAACTTCCCTTCCGTCGAATCCAGACAATTACGCAGATTAGATGCGTAGCCGTCAGGAAATTTAACACTTTTTTTATCCATTCAAAAAAAATTTCTTTCTGACCCGCGTCTAACCGGTACGCAGGTATAGGCAATCTACCATTAGGCAAAACATGTAGAGATGCCCTTGAACAAATCAATGGCAAGTCTAATCTAGATTTCCAGTTGTCTTTTGTCTTTCCTGGTACATTTAAAATGGTGTTCATGATGTTGTCAAAGAAATTCTTTTCAACATGCATGACATCTAGATTATGCCGCAATAGATGGTCTTTCCAATAAGGCAAATCCTAGAATATACTTTTCTTGTGCCAATTGTGATATTCCCCACAACCGTCGACGGGGTAATGGCCATTACCCCCACAATCAGGAGTTCGCTCTGCACCAAAATCTCGTAACTGTTCCAATATGCTGCGACTATCTATCTCAGGAGGTGGACCATGTAACACATGAAAATTCTTCCTGAAATGTCTTCTAGACCGACGATATGGATGATTTGCTGGTAAAAACACCTATGGCAATCAAACCATGAAGTCTTCCTTCCGTGCTGGAATGCTGAAGTATTGTCTTGACAATAAGGACATGCCAATCTTCCATGCGTTGTCCATCCAGATAACATACCGTATGCCAGAAAATCGCTTATGGTCCACATAAGAACCGCACGCATGTTGAAATTCTGCTGGATTGAAACATCAAATGCCTCAACACCATGCTCCCACAACATCTGCAACTCATAGATCAATGGTTGGAGGAATATATCGAGTGACCGTCTTGGATGATCTGGCCCGGGAACTAGAATTGAGAGAAACAGGAACTCTCGCCGCATGCACATAGAAGGAGGCAAATTGTAAGGTGTTACGATGACCGGCCACAATGAATATTTTCTTCCGTGCTTTCCAAATGGGTTGAAACCATCAGTGGATAAGCCGAGGTATACATTCCGTCGTTCATATGCAAAATCTGGATATACGGATTGAAAGTGTTTCCACGCTTCTGCGTCAGAAGGATGCGTAATATCTCTATCTTGACTATGCTCTGCATGCCATCTCATACCCTTAGCTGTGCGTTCTGATTGATGCAGCCTCTTCAACCTCTCTGTCAATGGTAAATACCACATCCGTTTGAATGGAATCTTCGCTCTGCCACCTTCGTCCTGGAACCGTCGTTTACGGCAAAATTTACATTTGTTTCTGTTCTCATCTTCTCTCCAGTATAGCATACAGTTGTCGATGTACACATCTATTATCTGGTAGGGCAAACCAAGACCGGCAACAAGTTTCTGGACCTCGTAGTATGATGCTGGACTAAGATTATCCTCTGGCAAAACATCTTTTACAAATTCGGCGAATGCATCAACACATTCTTCGGACAAATTGTAATCAGTCTTGATGTTCATAATCCTACTAGCAGAAGATAACGGTGAATGACCTTCCCTACAACCACTGTATAGTGGTTGCTTTGATGCGTCTAACATATCAAAAAATCTTCGAGATTCTAAATTAGGTTGTTCAACCCTATCACCCTCATAACCACCCAACTGCAAATTCTCTCTAAACGCATCGTTAACCATCGCAACCGTACTTACCCCAACATCTACTTCCGTTGTACGTTCTCCTACGTTATCCGGAAAATAAGGTGCATTACTACTAGTACTACCATATTCAAAATTGCTTTCTCCATGTAAAAACCAAACCTTATATCCCGGCCTAAATCCATATCTATATAAGTGATTCCAAACAGTATGAACCGCAACACTAATTCTATTACAACAATTAGAACATGGACATTTGATATTCTGACCTTTTTTGGCTGCATCTTGATTTCTGGGTAAATTCATGAACTCGCATATACCTTCAACGTATGCGGACGTTAATAAGTTGGAGCCAATATCCATCATTGGCTCGTCCATCCAAGACCGAAAATATGAACTCATCGCTAACAAATTTTTTGGGATTTTAAAATTGTGTTAATATCTACTTACGAAGAAATGTCGAAACTTACAGAACGGATTTCCGTCAAAACCTCTGACAAAACACCCCACCAATCCCATCGGGCACCGCTAAATAATTTATAACCACTCAAACTTTGCCGACATCGGAAACCGTCGGTATTCCGTCGGAAAGTCGTCGGAAAATGACGACAGCTTATTTTCGTCGGAAATCCGTCGGGAATTAACGACGGATTTCCGACGGAATACCGACGGTTTCCGTTTCACGTTGGAAATCCGTCCCAATAAACCGACGGATTTGCGACGGATTTATTTTTATCGTAATGCCGTCAGCATTCCGTCGGAAATTTCCAACGGAAATTTCCGACGGAAATCAAGTTCGTCGGAAATTCCGTCGGAATAGTGCTGTTTTTCTTGTAGTGTTACACAAACATTTTCATTAGTTAATGGATTAACAGTGTTATAAAAAAATAGTGTTCAAAGTTCAAACCTAGTTAATCAGAAATATAAAGAAATCCAACATTCATTTCGTCGCTTCAACGTTCAAACTTCAAAACTTCGTTTTTCTTGTGGAGAAGAAATAGACAAACATGAAAATGATGTATGAACTTTTCTGCATTTTGATAGATGTATGAACGTCATGAGTCGTGAAATATGGGACACGTAAATGTTAAACATGCTTCTTTTTTCTTCATCGTAAATAAGTCAAAGATTGATAAAAAAAAACAAACTAAGTCAAAGAAACCTAAACCATTCCTAATTAATTAATGGCTACTGCTCCTCCGTAGACACCGTGGTCGGTCCGATTTTTTGCCTTGAGTACTCAACCTACCTATAGTAGACTAGAGAACCTCTATAAAAAATAAAAATAAATAAAAATATGGTGCTATTTGGTTTTCAAAATTCTCATAATTAAATGAAAAATTGGTGGAAAATCCAATAATGCAAGTCTGCTTATACGTCAGCTACTGTATAGTATATATAAAAAGGAATGACTTGGCGTTTCGGCTTATTCGTAACCGAATTTTGAATAACTGCGAAAATTTATACTTAATTTGTAAGATAATGCATTTACATATCTCAACTCAATAAAATTTCAATTTCTCATACCTAAACTTATTAAAATCAGCGTATTTATATTTTACGTGTTATTGGCGAATCCAAAAATAAATTTTACCAAGGTCAATAATAAATTTTAAATATATAAGTCTACTATAGTTGATTAAAGCGTATATAAATCTTATATATATAGTTTTTCTTTATGTCATATAATCTTATTATATTGTTATCTATAAAAGTAATTATGATAAAAAGAAAAAAATCTCATATTTTGACAAAAACCCCGTAAATTAAAGTTTTTAAAGAGAAATAGTTTAAAAATTAGAGTAAAAAAAACAGAAATATTGCAAAACTTGAAAATAAAAGTGACTGAAGTGAGGGTGCAACACATTCCATTTTTAAAACGAAGAAAAATTCTACCTAAAAACAGTGGCCGATCCACGTTATAATTAGGGAGGTCAATTGACCTATGTAAACTTTATATAGTCTCAAGCCTAAACTTGAAGATTTCCTAAACTCCATTTCGTTTAGGAAAGGAGAAAGAAGACCACAAGAACATGGGTTTGGAGAGAAATCCAAATTTTCTCGGAAAAAATTAGTGATTGAATTAGGAGGTTTTTTTTAATTCACACACAAAATGACGTTGTTTTGTGTTTTTGTTTTCACTCAAAACTTCAAAACAATGTTGTTTTACTTAGAAGAAAATATTTTAAAGAAATTATTATCTGACTCATATTTTATACCGATGACTCAACAATATAGTCAACAAAATTGACGGAATAATTAACTCCGTAACGCGTAAGGTACGAATATGCCGATTTTAATAAGTATGGGTATGAGAATTTAAATTTGAGTTAGGGTATGTGGATGCATTGTCTCATAAATTGGGTATAAATTTTCACAGTTACTCAGAATTCAGGTACGAATAAGCCGAAACGCCGGAATGACTTCTAGATATATGACTTCTCTTTCAATATAAAAAAGATTTTTAGAGTAAATCTTGAGCTTTTTTGTCATTTGGTATTTGATTTTTTCTGTTTTCGACAACCCCATTAAAATTCACCAATTTTCTTGTTATTTTTATTAGTCTTGAACATAGAAACCGGACCCGAAAACCCAAATTTGAAATTTTTGTACTGGAAGATTTCGAGAGCATATACCTTTAATGGGGAGTGTAAGTTATTCTCCTGGCTCATGTGGTATATTTGGAAATCATGGAATAAAAGATGTTTTGAAAGGATTGACTCTGAACCACCATATATTTTTCAATTGGCAGAAAGTGAATTTGCGGTATGGATGGATGCTTAACTTATTTCACCCAAGGTAATAACTTATGCAGGAGAGGCAACCCAGACAGTGATCCAGCCATTGACTCATATACGTTGTCAAGTTGATGGTTCTTGGTAGAAGACAAATTCAACCTTAGGGTTAGGATGTAACTTTTTTTCAAGGGAAACAAATTGTGCTATTAGGTGCATATGGAACAAATTGTGCTATTAGGGGCACATGGACTTAGACATCAGGTGTCTCCATTGCATTCAGAAATGGAAGATCTAATTTGGGCAATGTCATGTATAATGGAGAGAAGGATGGAGTGCCATAAATTTGAGATAGTCTATTTAGATATGATGAATAATGTACGTTATTCAGATAAATGACATGTGTTTGCTATTCTATTAGCCAAGTTCAAAGAATTGCATGATCGTTTTCCTTACTTTTTCTATCTTTAGTTTATTGTTCTC
This sequence comes from Arabis hirsuta, assembly GCA_964056655.1. Classification (NCBI taxonomy): domain Eukaryota; kingdom Viridiplantae; phylum Streptophyta; class Magnoliopsida; order Brassicales; family Brassicaceae; genus Arabis; species Arabis hirsuta. Next base: position 32,253,073 of record OZ053305.1, read on the forward strand.
TTAAACTGAAAATGGATTGTTGGTATTCTCTATATGTTCTAAAAATTTTGTTTTTTTTTCTTTTGTAAATAACTATCCGCTTAATTAATTTACGTATGCATTTTTTAATTAACAGTTTGGTAAAAAAAAGAATTAAGAATTTTCTGTTTTTATTAAAATTCGAAAACGTATACTGCACTTATAAACACTATAACAAATCTAGTACAAAATTGAATTAAATGTTACGTCTGTGTATTTTTCGTAGAGATACAACATATTAATATAAAAAAAAAACAATGAATAGTTGATGGATATTTTTGTTTTTATTTATTCTATAGTAGGGGGATAAGATAGAGCTCAAATTCATATACCTAAGGTATCAACTATCAACCAATTAAAATTAGCTAAAGCCATTGACCATAGGTCATTGATTCTTTTGTCTGTGTTTCTTTTTTCTTTTCTTTTCCTTTTTTCATTTCATTTCTTTTTTCGTATCAATTAGATTCCATCATCAATACGATTATAATTTAAGACCTTACTTATTTTATTAGAATTCAATGCCGTTTTATTTCATGTCGTGTTCTTTTTTTTTTGTTTGTTGGTCACAAATTTCATGTCGTGTTCTAATGTACGTTTGCCGACCTAAATAAGTAAATACTGATTGGTCAAACTAAACTAAATTAGGGGTAATGACGTTTACACTAGTACTATAATATAAAATACTAGTAGTACTATTATACGACCCCAAAAAATTAGAAATATAAATATTTTAAAATTAATACAAGGAAACAAATACGTTGATCCACGATACTCATAACTATTTACAGAAAGAGGCATTAATTATGAGTCAGAATGGGTCAATAATTAAATATTTTGTATTTTCCAACGCAAATGGATTATAAAAAATGATTTTTAATAAAAATAATGCCTTTTCTCAACTATTTCCAAATCATAAAAAAAATTTAATTATTTTTTTAGTAAATTTTTTTTTAACTATATTTTATTAATAAAATTAATTTTTCAGCTACAATAACATTTAATTCTAATAAAAATTATTATTTTTTATTACAAAAACGACAAAGCGTCTCAAACATTTACCAAAATATTAAATTGTTTATATGAAACAACACGAAGCAAATTTTATAACAAAAAAAATGTGATCTTAGATGTACTGTAAATCGTGATTAATCCTAAACTCATTTAGGAAATCAACCACAATCTTAGATACATTGTAGAAATTTACCATACTTATTGAATAATACGTATGAGTTCCGTTGTAAGATCTCACAAATATACTAGTAGACTAACTGTTTATTGAAACATATATTCTTCAATAAAAACGATATTGAATACAAGTTGCAGCTATTTTTTTCTTTGCACTATGTGTTATTTTTCGGTAAACAATTTGATTTTTGGATAATATTTGAAACTTTTTGTCATTTTTTTTACAAAAAGTAATAAATTTTTATTAAAATTTAAATTTTATTGTAGATGGAAGATTGATTTTATTAAAAAAATATAGTTAAAATTTTTTATTATTAAAAAAATAATTAAAAAAAGTTTTCGTAATATAAAAATAGTTGCGGAGATTTGTCATAAAACCCCTATAAAAAATAACAAGATTTGTTATTAAAAAAAAACAGAATAAATCGAATGGACAGAAAAAGGGATTATATCCGTTACATTCCAGTAATTGACTTTACTCTCTTCGCTGTAAACTTTCAAGAGAGAGAAAAAATCTGACAACGAAGAAAGAAAAAAAGTGTGAGAAAATTCTCAACCTTTCTTTTTTTCTCTCAGACGCGTTTCTTCTTCCTCTTCCTTCTTTCCCAGAAAGTATCATCAATCCCTTTTTCACTTTCTTCCTCTGACTTTTTTCTTCGAATCTTTCGTTCTTCGTATATATATATATATATAATCTTTGTGGTTTTTCCTTCCCGATCTGGGCAAAGACGAGAAAAAATCCGCCGTGTTTTCATGGCTACCGCGGCGATTTTTTCATCTCTGCGGCGGAGGAGATCGCCGTCATTAGAGGCTTTTTTAGCCCCCGTTGACCTTTCCGGCGTCGCTCTCGTTCAAACCCTAGCTTCGATTTCTACAGAGGTTGTCTCGTGTTTTCGCGGCGTACCGTTTTCGTTCCAACGCAGGAACGCTCGTTCTCTGATTCGTAAGATCGAGATCTTCGTCGTCTTATTCGAATTCCTCGTAGATTCTGGTTGGGGATCGAGTAGAAGAAACTCTTCCTTTTCTTCTTCGTCGACGGCTTTGCTTTGTCTAAAGGAGCTTTATCTTCTTCTCTATCGTTCCAAGATTCTCATCGATTACTGCGCTCAATCTAGTAAGTTATGGCTCTTGTTACAAAACCCATCGATTTCTGGATATTTCCATGATTTGAATCAAGAGATTTCGACTCTTTTGGATGTTTTCCCTGTCAATGATCTTTCTCTAAGCGACGACATTAGAGAACAAATCGAGCTATTACAGAGACAATCAACGAAATCGAGATTGTTCATCGATAAGAACGACGAGTCGCTTCGTGAAACGTTCTACTCGTTTCTCGACGGATTCGAGAACGGGAAGATACCGAATCTTGTTGCTCTGAGATCGTTCTTCGTTGAGAAATTAGGGATTAGGGATTCGAGGAATTGCAGAACGGAAATCGAGTTTTTAGAAGAACAGATTGTGAATCACGATGGAGATTTAGAGCCTACGGGATCTGTGATCAATGGATTTGTGGCGATTACACGATACTGTAGATTCTTGTTATTCGGATTCGAAGAAGATGGATTGGAGTGGAGAATCGAGAATCCGAAGAAACCTCGAAAAGGTTTCGTTGCACAGGAGATTGGAGATACGTTCATTACAGTTCCAAAGGATTTCGTTTGCCCAATCTCTCTTGATTTGATGACGGATCCTGTGATTATCTCTACAGGACAAACTTATGATCGGAGCTCGATCGCTCGGTGGATCGAAGAAGGACACTGTACTTGTCCGAAAACCGGACAAATGCTCGTGGATTCTCGGATTGTGCCGAATCGAGCTTTGAAGAATTTGATACTGCAATGGTGTACAGCGAGTGGGATATCTTATGAGTCAGAGTTTACAGAGTCCCCTAACGAGTCGTTTGCTTCGGCTCTTCCGACGAAAGCTGCGGTTGAAGCTAACAAAGCCACTGTTTCGATCCTTATTCAGCATCTAGCGGATGGGTCTGAAGCAGCTCAGACAGTGGCTGCAAGGGAAATTCGTCTTTTAGCGAAAACCGGGAAAGAAAACCGTGCTTTCATTGCGGAAGCAGGCGCGATACCGCACTTGCGCCGTCTTCTCAAATCCCAAAACGCTATCGCGCAAGAGAACTCTGTGACTGCGATGCTTAATCTCTCGATCTACGAGAAGAACAAGAGTCGGATCATGGAGGAAGACGATTGTTTGGAATCTATAGTAAGTGTCCTCGTCTCGGGTCTCTCAGTGGAAGCACAAGAAAACGCAGCAGCCACATTGTTCAGTCTCTCTGCAGTACACGAGTATAAGAAAAGGATTGCGATTGTTGATCAATGCGTTGAGGCATTAGCATCGCTGCTTCAAAACGGGACACCTAGAGGGAAGAAAGATGCGGTTACAGCGTTATATAACTTATCGACACATCCCGATAACTGCAGTAGAATGATTGAAGGAGGAGGTGTGTCGAGCCTTGTCGGAGCTCTCAAGAACGAAGGTGTAGCAGAGGAAGCAGCAGGAGCTTTGGCTTTGTTAGTAAGACAATCTCTTGGAGCTGAGGCTATAGGGCATGAGGAATCCGCTGTGACGGGTCTCATGGGAATGATGAGATGCGGAACACCGAGAGGGAAAGAGAACGCGGTTGCTGCATTGCTCGAACTCTGTAAGAGCGGTGGAGCTGCTGTGGCGGAGAAAGTGTTGAGAGCACCCGCGATTGCGGGATTGCTGCAAACGCTTTTGTTTACCGGGACAAAGAGAGCTAGACGGAAAGCGGCTTCGCTTGCTCGGGTTTTTCAGAGACGGGAAAATGCAGCGATGCGGTCTGGTGGGTTCGGGTTTGTAGGGAATACAAACGGGAATAGAGACAGCGGATTCACAACCGATGTCTCAGTTCCGATTTCGATCTCCATCTCCGTACCTGTGTTGTGATCTATGTTTAGTTAAAAAGTTACAAAAAGAAAACTCTCAAGAAGGAACTTTTTTGTTGTTGGTGGTGTTTGTTTCATTGTTTGTCTATATTATATACAATTTATTGGTTGGGAGGTATAATAAACGTAATGTTTTAGAGAAGATAATATATATATTTATCTTCCGGTACAAAGAAAAATAAGAGCAAAAAGAGTTTATAGTGTATGATCGTTGTATGTGTATTGTATTTGATAATATATAAGCTATGAAACATCTTGCATTATGATCGTAAGGAAGGAACTTGCGTTTTTGAAAAAAGTCATGTTTTAAGAATCAAACTTGATAGAAAGATTTGCTTGGAAGTTGGAAGGTAACCAAAAGAAATGATATAATATCAGATTTCGGATTTCAGATTTGAATTTAGATTATGATATAGCAGCGATGATAATAGTACAATGTATCTAGTTTATGTATCATTTAGTGAAGGTGAACTATTATGCGTAAAAGATGTAACAAAAATCTATATGAAGAAAAGATAAGAAGAGTTGAAGTATTGACTAATGGAGATTCCCATAAGGAAAAAGGAATAATTACAAAACAAAAAGAGGAGGAAAAGTGAGGGTTGAAGTATGATTTGGATGGTCTCTCCACTTGTGAAATTGATAGTAGACATATATTACAAATGAATAAAGCATAAGGATGGATTAAAAAAGGAATTGAGATATTCATTGCAAAAGGTAGAGAACGAGAGAATCTCTATTTTAATTGAAAACTTTTTTTGTGAAGTAGTCGGGGAATATACACTTTTTCTTCTTTTTCTTTTTATGCGTTTATTTGATGCAGTATTATGATTTTATTTGTATTCTTGGTTAAAATTTTGCATTATATTATGATTGAAAATGTGAATTTAAAGCAGCTTGGAACCAACTTATAAGACAAAAGATTTCCACTTCAAAATCATATAGATTTCAAGCCCCTATTATAAATACCAAATTAAAAGTTGATTTAATATATGATGATTTTGCGGATAGAATGTCACTGCATAGACGTTATAAAGTTGGTAAAAATGTAAAATATGTATAATTAATTATGATTAAACTTGGAGGAATTCATGAAATATAAATTGAAAGTTTTGTGTACTACAAATGGACATAAGATAAATGGTATGGAAACGGTATATAATTATTTTGATGATACGGAGTAGAGTTATAGGATGATTAGTACCGTTGTAAACATTACAGAAATATTAAAAAAATGACAGTAGAATAAAAAATAGTAATATCATTTTCGTAACGCTATTTCATTTATTGGTTATACGATACAAACAGTAACACAATGTTACATGTTACCAATCAGAAAAGTCGTCAACTAATTTTTGTAATAACTCTTATCTGTTATAAAAAGAATGGTATAATTTATCATTTCGATAAATATTAATAAGAACAAAATATTATACCCGGTAAAGAATGAGATATTGATGAAAATAAAATTGAGAGAGAATGAATGATTTGCTATTTCTTCTTGTTGAAGTTATGAATTGTGTGTTCTTACAAATGAAGGAAATGCATCATTTATATAGAAGATGAAAAGCATAAGTTAGTGTTTGGGAGTAGGTAAATGGGCTCCATATAGTGGAATGCATATAGTGAAATGCATTATTATAACACTCCCCCTTGGAGACCAGTTTTACTATGTTTCTTGACTCGTGTCTTTTGTTGCCTCGTTAAAAACCTTTCTAGGAAAAACCCATTGGGAAAAACCTTAGAAGGGCAAAAAGAGTGCAACTAGCATGCTCCCCCTCGAGTGATCAAGTTTATAGATTTCGCTGATGGCGCATTCCAATGTCATATATATGCTTCTTGAACACCGAGGTAGTTAGTGATTTCGTGAAGAGATCTGCAGCATTGTCGCATGATCGGACATATCTTACTTCAATGTCTTTATTCTTCTCAAGCTCTTGGGTGTATGAGAAGAACTTTGGAGGGATATGTTTGGTTCTATCACTTTTAATATATCCTTCCTTTGTTTGGGCGACGCATGCGGCATTATCTTCATATAATATTGTCGGCTCCATATTTACAAGTAATCCACTGCATGATCGAATGTGTTGATATATTGACCTTAGCCATACACATTCTCTACTTGCTTCATGGAGTGCGATAAGCTCAGCATGATTTGAGGAAGTAGTTACAAGCGTTTGCTTCTGGGAACGCCAGGATATAGCGGTGCCTCCGACCGTGAAAACGTATCCTGTTTGTGATCTCGCTTTGTGCGGATCTGACAAATATCCTGCATCTGCAAAACCAACCATTTGGCTATTTGGATTTTTAGGGTAAAACAATCCTAAATCAATCGTCCCTTGAAGATATCGGAAAATATGTTTAATCCCATTCCAATGTCTTCGTGTAGGGGACGAGCTAAATCTTGCCAAAAGATTAACAGCAAATGATATATCAGGCCGAGTACAATTCGCAAGATACATGAGGGCTCCGATTGCACTTAGGTACGGTACTTCAGGACCAAGTATCTCTTCATTTTCTTCATGTGGTCGAAATGGATCATTTTCGACATTTAGTGATCTAACGACCATGGGGGTACTCAATGGATTTGCCTTATCCATATTAAATCGTTTTAGCACTCTTTTGGTATATGTAGATTGATGTACAAATATACCCTTTTGAGAATGCTCAATTTGTAAACCAAGGCAGTACTTTGTCTGTCCGAGATCTTTCATTTCAAATTCCCCTTTTAAATATTCTGAGGCTTTCTGTATTTCTTCCTGAGTTCCAATTATATTTAGATCATCAACATAGACCGCAATAATCACAAATCCTGATGTTGTTTTCTTGATGAAAACACATGGGCATATTGGATTGTTCACGTATCCTTCTTTTGTTAAATGCTCACTGAGACGATTATACCACATACGTCCAGATTGCTTTAGTCCATATAATGATCTTTGCAATTTGATTGCACATAATTCTTTGGGTTTGGAACTTAATGCTTCTGGCATTTTAAACCCATCAGGGATTCTCATATAGATATCCGTATCTAATGATCCATACAGATAAGCAGTAACAACATCCATGAGACGCATCTCTAGATTTTCGCAAGCGGCTAGACTCATCAGGAATCTAAACGTTATTGCATCCATGACAGGAGAATAGGTTTCCTCATAATCTATCCCAGGTCTTTGAGAAAAACCTTGAGCCACAAGACGAGCTTTATATCTCGTAATCTCATTATCCTCATTTCGTTTCCGAACGAAAACCCATTTATGTCCAACCGGTCTTACATCTACAGGTGTAAGTACAATCGGCCCGAATACACTTCGTTTGTTTAACGAATCAAGTTCGGTTTGAATGGCTTCTTTCCATTTTCTCCAGTCATCCCTCTTTTTACATTCATATACGGACTGAGGTTCTGGATCTTCGTTTTCTTCATTTATCTCTTTTGACACAAGATATGAGAAAACGTCATCCACAATAACCATCTCATTTCGATTCCAAACTTTTCCATTATGAATATAGTTGATAGAGGTCTCATGGTTTTCTTTAGGTTCATGATGTTCCACATCTTCATTCGTTTCTTGATGTGATTCTTCCAAAGTATTTTCAGCTACTCTGGGAACATCAACCTTTTCAATTTCCCTTTTCTTCCTAGGGTTTTTATCTTTAGAACCAACAGGTCTTCCACGCTTCAGGCGTGTCCTAGACTCTCGTGTATCATCTGCTCTTCCAGATTCTGTAGGAATCTCAATTCGAGCAGGAACATTTGCAGCTGGAATGTGTGACTTAGTTACTGTCTTAGTATCTGCAAAAGCATCTGGTAACTGATTCGCTATACTCTGCAAATGCATAATTCGTCGAACTTCCAGTTCAGACTGTTTCGTAGGAGGATCGAGATGTAATAAAGATGGCACACTCCACCTTATATCTTTTCCTACTTGTTTGTTTCCTCCCCCTAGAACTGGGAATTCTTTTTCATCAAAATGGCAGTCGGCAAACCGTGCCGTAAAGACATCACCAGTTTGAGGTTCTAAGTATCTTATAATAGATGGTGAATCATAGCCAACATATATCCCTAACCTTCTTTGTGGTCCCATCTTTGTACGTTGTGGGGGTGCTACAGGCACATACACCGCACAACCAAAAACCCTTAGATGAGAAATATTTGGTTCATGACCAAATACTAGTTGTAATGGGGAATACTTATGATATGCACTTGGTCTTACTCGGATAAGTGCTGCAGCATGTAAAATTGCATGCCCCCATACACTAGGTGGGAGTTTTGATCTCATGATCAACGGTCTTGCAATTAATTGCAGACGTTTAATTAATGATTCAGCCAAACCATTTTGTGTATGAACATGGGCTACAGGATGTTCAACTTCTATTCCCGTTACCATACAATAATCATTGAAGGCTTGGGATGTGAATTCACCAGCGTTGTCTAGTCTAACTCTTTTAATTGGATAATCAGAAAACTGAGCCTTTAGTTTGATTATCTGAGTTAGAAATCTCGCAAATGCCATATTTCGAGATGATAATAGACAAACATGTGACCATCTGCTGGATGCATCAATTAACACCATAAAATAGTGGAATGGTCCACATGATGGATGTATTGGTCCACATATATCGCCTTGAATCCGTTCAAGAAATTTTGGTGATTCTTTATCAACCTTTGTTGGAGATGGCCTTATGATCAATTTTCCAAGAGAACATGCAACACATGTCTTTCCATTCCCCTGATATACCTCCTGGGTTTTCAGTGGGTGACCATGTGAATTCTCTATGATCTTTCGCATCATTGAAATGCCTGGATGACCAAGGCGATCATGCCATAATGTGAAATCTTCTGGATTTCTTTTAACCACTAGATGTGATTCGATTGCATTTATATGAGTATAATGCAGTCCTGAAAGAAGTTTTGGAAATTTTTCCAATATAAGCCTTTTTCCAGATTTATCGGAAGTTACATACATATACTTTTTTCCATTTTCAGTCGCAGACTGAGTATCATATCCTTGAAGGTATATGTCTTTGAAACTCAACAAATTCCTTTTAGAATTCGGAGAAAATAAGGCATTTCTTATGGAAAACTTTGTTCCATTTGGCAACATAAAGTTGGCTTTACCAGTTCCTTCAATCAAGTCTGCAGGACCTGATATTGTATTCACAACGATTTTCGTTGGTTTTAAATCAGTGAAATATTTTCTATGTCTCAGAATAGTGTGCGTTGTTCCACTATCTGGTATACATATTTCTCTAATATTTCCTTTAGATATCATTCCGTTTGTTTTGCTTTCCATTTCCTGTGATCAAGATAGACACCAATAAAAGAAGAATAAATTTTATTCATTAAAAGAAAAATACACAATGATTATATATTAAATTGTTGTTAAAAAAAACAACATTATTTTTTTCAAACAACGGAAAAGCATAATATTATACATGGCATAAACAGAGACTATACAGTAGTCTCATTACAAGCATCTTGATTATCCGCAAGGTCTGTCATTTCGGCATCATCATCAAAGTCCGAAGCGTTAAGGTATGTATCACCTTCAGGGTGTTCCATAAGATTAACTTCCTTTCCTTTGCCTTTAACTGACTCTTGGTACAATTTGCAAAGGTGCAAAGGAGTACGACACACTTTGGACCAATGGCCTTTACATCCGCATCTGTAACAAACACCTTCACGCTTCTGGGTGAAATTGTCTTTCTTTTCTTTCCCTTTGAGATTTTGTTCAGACCGGACCCATTTAAATGACCGTCCTTTTGGATTATAATTTCTCCCACGGCCACGATTAAATCGACCACCACGACCCCGGTTGGTTTGATTTCCTCTCCCCGGATACCTCACATCCGTTTGTCCACGATTTTTTCCATCCATTGCGTTCACTTCAGGGACAGCAATTGTTCCTACAGGTCGAGCGTTATGATTTTTGATGAGAAGCTCATTATTCTTCTCAGCCAACATTAGAGCCACAATCAACTCAGAAAACCTCTTGTATTTACAGTTCCTGTATTGTTCAGCAAGAACAAAATGTTCCTTATGGAATGTTAGGTAAGTTTTCTCGAGCATTTCCTCTTCGCTCACATTCTTACCACAATATTCCAATCGGGACACAATTCTTAACATGGCGGAATTATAATTATCCACCTTGTCAAAATCAAGGAACCTTAAATTTGCCCACTCATCAAGAGCATGTGGGAGAGTTATTGCCCTTTGGTTGTCAAACCTTTCTTTAAGAGCTTTCCACAGCTCTACAGGGTCTTTTGTATTCGCATAATCATGCGTTAGATTTTCATCTAGATGTTTTCTCAGAAAAATTACCGCCCTTGCCTTTGCAGGGGCAGTCGATTCTTTTTCTTCTTTAATAGTATCTAATAGAGACTGAGAATCCAGATAAAGTTCAGCATCAGTGGACCATGCTATGTAATTTTCACCAGTGACTCTGAGAGCTGGGATCTTAAGCTTTTCGATGTTTGCCATTTGTTTCTAAAAAAATAAAATCGAAAATATTATTATTAGAAATATAACATGATTTTAGAAACCATATACATTAATTAAAATCGCAATTACAAAGAACATTAAAGCATAAACAAGTAAACCGATATTCATGATAAACTCTTCGCGAGTAAATTCTCCGGCGAAGAGACCATAAATCACGGTAAGAAATACACCGATAATAAAAATCAAAAACAAACGAAACATTTTTCTTACAAAATGAGAACTAAAAATATTTTTTGTGAAATTGTTTGGAAGAAGATGAAATGTTTGAGTGATTTTGAAAGAGTGAAATATGAGTGTATTTATAGATGAAAAATACTGTTCATAGCCGTTATATAGCCGTTTTAAAGTGAAAAAATTTTAAAAATTATTTTGAAATATTTTCTTTGTGACCGTTAAAATCGGATGAGAAAGAAAAATTATTCTGAAAATATTTGATAATCAATCAGATAAATTTACCAGTTCAAATATTAATTTTAGAAAAAAACTGGTTGAATATTATATATACTAGACATAAAATTAACATAGAAGTAATAACAAGGTTATGGTGAAAAAGTCATCTAAGAGAGAATACTAAATAAATAATTAAAGCAATAGATAAATTTTCAGGGTGGTTGAACCGATCATAAATAATTAAAACAGTAAATAAATAAATTATGGTGTGTAAAACAACCATAAGAATAAATAAATAATCAGGCGGTAAACCGACCATAAATAATTAAAGCAGTAAATAAATAAATTATGGTGTGTATAACAACCATAATAATAAATAAATAATCAGGCGGTAAACCGACCATAAATAATTAAAGCAGTAAATAAATAAATTATGGTGTGTAGAACAACCATAATAATAAATAAATAATCAGGCGGTAAACCGACCATAAATAATTAAAGCAATAAATAAATAAATTATGGTGTGTGAAACAACCACATAGAATTATTATGGAGGCGGTAGTCCGCACACCAAATGGTACAATAAGTATGCGTATGAAAATTGATCTTTTTAGAGTGATCGTGCTGATAACGTGTTATAAAAAGAATGGTATAATTTATCATTTCGATAAATATTAATAAGAACAAAATATTATACCCGGTAAAGAATGAGATATTGATGAAAATAAAATTGAGAGAGAATGAATGATTTGCTATTTCTTCTTGTTGAAGTTATGAATTGTGTGTTCTTACAAATGAAGGAAATGCATCATTTATATAGAAGATGAAAAGCATAAGTTAGTGTTTGGGAGTAGGTAAATGGGCTCCATATAGTGGAATGCATATAGTGAAATGCATTATTATAACATTATCATGTTAAGAGTAATTTTTCTCATTAATCGGAAAATGTATGTATATACACGTGCTAGAATTAAGCTAAAGGAAACTTAACTCTAACCACTTTAACCAACCTCTAACTAACTCTAATTTACATTACAAAAGGGAGAAAGAGGCTTGATATAGACAAACGGCCGAGGAGAGAGTGAAACGGACCAGAGTGGAGAGGTTTGGTGAGAATATCAGCGAGCTGGTTGTGAGTAGACACATGGAGAACCTTCAAGAAACCCTTCTTCACTTGATCTCTAGTAGTGTGACAATCAATCTCAACATGTTTGGTGCGTTCGTGAAATACAGGGTTGTTAGCAATATGCATTGCTGCCTTATTATCACAGAAGAGTTTAGCTTGAGAGTCCACCGGTATATGAAGATCCCTCAACATTTGATGCAGAAGAAGCTCCTTAGTTGCCTTGGCCATACTCCGATATTCAGCTTCAGCACTACTACAACTGACAGTCTCTTGTTTCTTTGATTTCCAAGTGATCAAAGAGTTGCCAGGAAAACACACTCTCCAGACACCGCTCTCCTTGTATCAAGGCAAGAAGTCCAGTCTGCATCCGCAAAAGTATTCAAGCAAATTTCTCTATCAGTCGGATAAAACAAACCTTGGACAGGGTTGGTCTTGAGATACTTCAAGACATGGTAAGCATCATGTAAGTGATATCCGTAGGGCAAGAGATAAACTGGCTCAGCTTGTGCACTACAAAGGTGATATCAAGGCGAGTAGTACATAAGTAGAGCAAACGGCCAATCAACTCTCGGTAAGGAGTAGCATCCATAAGCAAAGTGCCCTTATTCTTACTGAGAGGGATCTTGGGATCTAGAGAAACAAACTTGGGTTTGCAATCCAAGAGTCTTGCATCAGAAAGCAAGTCCAAGAAGTACTTTCTTTGGCAAACAGAGATATCTTCATAGTTCCTAGCTATTTCAAGGCTTAAGAAGAACCTAGTTGGACCTAGTTCCTTGGTTTTGAACTGACGAGCCAAAGTAGCCTAAAATGATCTAGTGGCGACATCATTGTTGCTATCAACATATACAAGCAGAGTAATGAATGAAGAACCTGTGGATTTACAAAATAATGTCTCAACGGCAGAATATTGAAGAAAGCCATCATCCAAAAGAGCTTGAGACAGGCATTTATATCATTGTCTAGAGGCTTGCTTCAATCCATAGATGGATTTGTGAAGTCTGCATACAAGATTCGGAGGCAATTCAACTCCACGAGGTGGAGTATATCCCAAAGGAAGACTCATATATATTTCTTCTTCCAAATCACTATATAGGAAAGCATTAGTGATATCCATTTGTGTAAGGCTCCAACCTTTTTTAGCAACTAAACCAAGGAGGAGCTTGACACTGGCAAGCTTCGCAACTGGTGAGGTGTCAAAGTAGTTCACACCTTCCTGTTGAATAAAGCCTTGAGCTACCAGTCGGGCCTTGTACCGTTCAATTGAACCATCAGCAAAGTATTTAATCGTGTACACCCACTTACAACCTACAACATTCTTATGAGGAGGCAATGGTACAATGCTCCATGTTTTATTAAGTTCCATAGCCTTAAGTTTCACATCCATAGCCTTTGTCTATTTGAGAGATATTATAGCTTGTTTAAAAGTTCTAGGCTATGTCTCAATGGAAATAGCAAAAATGACATTTCCATAGGGAATACTCAACTGAGAAAGAGAATGAACAGAGGATAAAGGATGAGGAGAGGTCAAAGATTTAAAAGTAGGTAGTGGAGGAGAAGATGATTAATGATTAAGAGAGTGATGGTAGTCAGATAAGTAATTTGGTACCTTAGTGGGGCGTGTAGGTCTAGCATCTTGTAGTAGCGTCTTGGATTATGACAAGAATCGAAAGGAAAATGAGAGAAAGTAGATTCGCGAAGAAGATGAATGTGATTTGACGGTGAGAAACACTCATTGAGCTCAAAAATTGAAGCTCAAATCGTGCAACGAAGAAGATGATGATGATGAATTTGATGAAGAATCATGTTTGATGAAGCGGAAAGAAAATGTGATATTATTTGTTCTATACTGAAGATAATGTGATATTATTTGTTGTTCTTACATGTTCTCGATCGGGCCAGATCCACATTTCTGAAAATACTTCTAATAAAGTCGAAGACAAAGGAGTGCGGTTGTGAGATGCAATGTTGTGGGCATATGCTTGGAATGAGCCAAGAAGTGCCATGACTGTATCACCGAATGGTTGCCTTGGGAAACCAACAGTAACTGCCTTGCATGCGGCATTAGTCGTGTGCGACATGGAAGGCTTTACACTCGAACCGGAGTAATAGTAAGATACACGAAGAGAGACAAAATTCATGATTAAGCAATATGGAACCTTAATCTCCATGTTCATGAAGAATGGTGACTATACCACAAGAATCAATGTTAGTCATTCCCTAGTACATTTTGTTCTAATTAATTAATTTTTTTTTAATGATATCTAAATGTATCTCAAGTTTCACTTTAATTAAGTCAGAATATTTAGAAATAATTGCTCTATAAACTTTACTACTTCAAACATGATTATCAAAGAGTTATTCTATTTCTTGTAAAATGTTTCATCTCATTTACTCTATGATAAACTTATAGTTTATATATAAATAGGGTTAATATAACGTTTTTCCATTCAAAAATGCTAAAATAATTTCACTGATTGGTAAAACAAGAGGTGGTGCAAGTTGTAACACAGCGTTACATGTTACCACTCAGAGTCCTCCACTATTTTTTGTTCTTTATTGAAGTGGATGTGATCTTACTGTGTTTTTGCCTTTTTGGAGTTTTAGATAATGTGCACGTATGCGCATTGGCACCCAACCATTCTATGCAAGATTTATTATTCTTTCTGTTCCTTGAAGATTGATGTTTTGGCTTATGGACACAAATTAGAAAACAATTAATTTGTGTATACATCGAATGATGATCATGGGAATGCAAGCATGTTGAATGCAAGATCAAGGGCATGCATACAGAGACCAAAAAGAAGAAGAAAAAACAGGAGATGCAGAAAAAAGAAGTTTCTCTTTTTTTAAAGTTGCATTGATGGAAATCAGAGTTACTTGTTCCCTAAGTTAACAGAGGATGATGATGATGATAATGATAATGATAAATACATTCAAAACAGATTCCTTTCTCTTCTTCACCCTCCCAACCCAAATCTCTATAACCGAAAAAAACCCACTCTTCTTTCTTTATTTTTAGTAAGAGTTTTGCCAGAGCTGCTGAGTTTGATTCGACGGCTGGCCAACCTGAGATCCACTACCGTCTCTAGGGTTTTGCTGCTGGCGATCGAGTGACATTTCTGTTTGGGACTGATAGAAGTTTGGGTAGCCATGAGATCCATAATGCTGTTGTTGCTGCTGAGCTTGTCGATAAACTCCAGCTGCTTGCTGCTGTTGTTGTGCTTGGAGGTTGTAGTAGGTGTTTGCCGGAACACCTGACATGGTTCGAGAACCATGACCTTGATGCCACATTGCCGAGTTTTCGTTCTGTTTAAATCAAAAGAAAGATTAAATGTCATCATCAATAGTCATGTATAAAAACCAAAAGAAAGTGTAAGGAAGTGACCATCAAGGGAATTACATGTAGCTGATGTTGCTGCTGCTGCTGCTGAAGTGCCAACGGATAGTTACTCTCTTTGTATTGAGAACTAAGAGCATCTTCATAACCAAGGGTGGTACCTGTAGGAGCGGACTGCTCGTTAAGAGGGAAGTTACCGGCAGTTCCAACATTGGTGGGATTTCCGAATCCATGAGCGGAGGCAGAAGCTGGTGCAGACTGAGGCAAATTACTGGGAGAGAGATTGGTTCTGTACTGCAGAAGCGATGCAGCTAGTTGCTGGTGGTATGAGCTGTTACCAGCAATTGTTTGTTGAAAAGCTGATGGCATGTACGGATAGTTCTGAGGCATTAGATGATAACCGATCATGTTAGCATAGTGCATTGGCATTGTGGGTTGAGAGTACGGATGCATTGGAAGCTGTTGAGGAAGAGCTGGTCCAGTAGCGATATTAGCAGCACCAGGTAAGGTTTGCTGCGTTGCTGGGATTCCACTGCCTCGTAGCGCCTGCCATGTAAAAAAAAAATATAATCAATTCCTCTTGTAATGTAAATGGATCGCGATATAAGGAAAGATCCCTCAAGATCAAAATGTAGGTCAGTTTCCAAATCTAATGAAACTACTGCCTTCGGTCAAGCATACAAGAAAATATCCATATAACGATTAACATGACATTACAGCTTCCTTCTGGATAAAACCTAAGATCAAGAAATCATTCAGTCTCGTGTATTACCTCTGGCATGGAAACGCTTTCGCCACCAAGTGATGAGGCATTGTTGCTATTTCTTGACTGCATAGACTGTGCAACTGGGAAAGGTGAATACTGGAAGTCAAGCTCCCTTGCACTTTGTGCTGTTTGTGCCAATAATGAATTGGGAATTGAGTTTGTATACCCCTGTTGAGGCAAAAAAAAAAAAAAAAAAACAAGAACCAATGTGTTCACATTCAATAACTTCATACTCATACTACTTAAGATATCACAACACTATTTCTTGAGTAAAAATATGAACAGTATGAATGCATTATTTATAAAGCAAGACAAGGTTCTCGTAATAACTATCATAAATCACTAGGTTCAAGTATGAAAAGGATATATGCACATGTAGCTTACCATCACATTTGATAATGAAGCAAGATTCTGCATCTGATTCTGTGCATTTGTCTGCAAAGCATTCTCATAGGCATACCGTGGGTCAGACTGAGCAAATGTGTACTGGTGCTCCTGAGCGGTCTCAGGGTTTTCTTGCTTTAAAACCTCTCGTCGAGAATCTATAGAATCATCATAATTTCCAGTAGTAGGTGCGTGGACAATGTTTCCATTGGCCGTACTTCCAAGATGTTCATCTCCATAGAACTCCGTATTTCTGCAAACAAACATGAGTTGGTAAGTAGGATATTAATGAAACCACAAATATTCTGGAAACAGAAATCAGTAGTAAGAGATTACCTAGCATCAGAATGTTCGATCTGCGCAGCTACATCAGAAGTCTCTTCTACGTTGTTGCTCAAAGGCCTTGATCCAAAACTTCCGAAACTTAATTGTGGGCACTCTTCTGCGTGGATTAGCAAATGATCTGGAATTACAACAGCAGGTCTATCCTCTTCACGTGAGGCTTCTTGATCATGACCATCTATGGTTAATTGTTGAAAATCAGCCAAACCAGATGACGCATCATCTTCATCTGAAAAGTAACAATGAGACTGTGTGAATAAGACCAACCAGAACACCAAAACATCCCCAATGTTACTGATCTTCCAACAATAGAGACATTGTCATTCACAACATAACTCCAAAGAGTGTTCACATAAGCCATCAATAGAAAACATTTATACATATTCAAAATATTACCTTTGTGGCACTCAACAGGATGGCTCTGCGTCTGATATTTGTATCCATTATCATCAAATTCAGACGAAACTCCAGAGTCATCTTCTTGGACAACTCCACCAGCAATAGAGTCATGTTGCACATGATGGACTCCAAGATTTTCAGAAAGACCATTTTCTTCTAAATGTATATTTTCTAAGCAGTCCTTCACATGTTGATCTCCTCGATCGGATTGAAAATCAGCTGGACCATTGCGTATCTCTGACTCTGCTGGCGCTATTGATACAGAAGATGTACTAGGAGCCACTGCCTTCTCAATTGACGGCCATTCATCTTTAACAGGAACCTGTTGATTCGCATTAATTTCATGCTCGTGATTTATCTCAGAACGCATATTGACATTTTCTCGTGAATTTATTGTCTTGTTCTGTGGTCTACCCAGCTTTACAATGTCAGCCATAGACATCTGCCCTGGAGCTCCAAACCATGCAGTTTGATGTCCAGATGCAGACTGTGATGTTACATCACCCGAGGTAACAGACGGCAATTTATTTTCCGTAGCAACAGAATCACTGCAAAAGATATGCAGCGTACATGAGAAACCTGCACAACCCAAATGGAAACATGTACAAAAACATAATTCAAGAAGAAAGAAAGGCAAATTGAAAAAGCAACAAAAGAGAATTGTGGAACAAAGAAATATTGACGTCTAAATGTAGCACAGATTCAACTGAAATGCAGGATTTTGGCAAAATGACCATATCTACTTTCAGCCTGGAAAACTTTTCATTGCTTCTAGTTAATCAAGCAGATTGTACATGAAAGATTGTCTAGTTATAAATTCAGGTCTTTCAGAAACGAAAGACTTTCGACGACCCCATAAAACTAATTGTGATATTCTACTGCCTACCTTAGATATAAGTCATATAAACACTTTCAACCCTGAGCCATACTTTGAGCAAACTAAAGCCTTGTTTTTATATGTAGGACAAGGCCTAAAATAAAAAAACATGATCACAGAATTTTAATATTTGGTGATATCCTTAAGCACATCATAACCTGGGAATTCTATGTAATGGATCCTACCAATAGAATCATTAACTAAATGGCTGAAATATGAAACAATTGACTCAATATAAAGCATACAGAAGTTCCACTTATTTCATCAGTCGCATCCAAATTCCCAACATGCAAAAGAAGGAGAACCGCTAGAGGGAAAACCTGTGTGGTGTCTGATGGTGGTTCGCCACGCTAGAAGCAGAAGACCAAGAACCTATGTAACCCTGCGTTCCACTTTCTTTCTTGTTTACAGATTTTCCCTGGAAGTTTCCAGAATCTGAACGACAGAAGCACATAAGCATGAACCCTACAGTTAAACCAAATAATTTTGTGTATCCAAGAGATCATGTTTATACCAGTAGAGCTGAAATGGGTAGATCCACTTCGTCCGGCGTAACGATCAGAACCACCTCTAAAACCGCGGTTATATGTGTTATTAGCACCACGCAGCCGGGAATCCGGTATATCCCTACTAGTCTGAATAGAAAGAAAAAAAACTTAAAAATTCGCCAAAACTCCAGTAAAACAAAATGATAACTAGCTAAAAACAGATATTCCAGCAAAACATCTAGAGTCATGTACTACATGACGACATCAAGTAATAAAGCGTTTGAAGGCAGTAATAAGTCCTCATGTATGAGGACAACTTTGCAACAACATTTCACCAGATATGGTTTGAGCATGTAATAATAAACAGATTGTGCCACTTAGTTTACATCTAAAATGTCACCACAAAAGTTTTAGCATTGACTCACCTCTTTCTTCTTTTCTTTTTTGCTCTTTACCTCATGAAAAGGATCTGAATATGAAAAGAAAAAAAAAAGTATCAATATCATGAATAGTTCAACAAAGAATTGACAAGTAATTTTCACCACAAAGTAAGAAGAAAGCAAACCATTAGCAGCATCTACGAAAATGACTCACTAATTGATGGTTTTAGACACAAAATCAGCTCGAAAGTTTGACAAAACACAAAATACATTAAAGACCAAACAGCTTTAGATTCCAACAGAATTCAAATTCAAAACCCTAATATAAACCCTCAGTAACCAACCAACCAGTCAAGTTGAAGAAAACCTCCTCGTGATACATGCAAAACCTCCACACACAGATTTACCCTAATCATCATCGACACAAAGAAATTGAGGTGAGAAAAAAAAGGAGGAACCTTGAGAGAGGAGACGATTAACGGTTTCGTTAGGATCCATGTTACACTCTTTAAGCATCGCATAGATCTCAGCCTCTGTAGAGTTTACAATTTCCTTCAAGCTTTGTATCATTTTTCTCGAGCCTGTCGGAATATCGTGAATTCCGTTATTACTACTCTTCCTAGCTCCGTCACTTCCGCCGACGCCGACCTTGCTGCTCATATTATCCGCCGCGAGCTTCCTCTCGGATCTGAACAAAATGACGACTCGCTGTGTCTGAAGAAGAAAATGGAGGAAGAGGAGGTTGAAGGGGAAGGAAGATATATCTCTGCAGAAGGAAAACCCTCTCGAAATTTTTTCCTTTCACCTTATTGAACAGTTTTCATTTTTTTTTTTTTTTTAAATTGTAAAATTGTTACTAAACCGTAAAGGTGGACAAATTAATCGAACCAACCGAATTCAATCCAAACCAAACCAAAATATATATACAAACCATTAGTTAAGTTTATTCTCAATTCTAATGGTTCTGTTCGGTTGAAAACTGAATCAAACCGATAAACCAATGTTTTAAAATATTAGATCTATTATTATTTATTATTCTTTTTTTGATATAAATAGTTTTTTCTATTAAAATTTTAATTATTTAAATTTAATAATAATTATAGAAAATCTTTTTGTTTTTTACTTCTAATTATTAGATTTTTTTTCTTTGTATATTAGAGACGAAAGAATGAATATAATTATGTTAGCGTTTGACTTTTTTTTAGTTTTCACATGATTTTTTTCGTGTAAGTATTTAGTTTGGATTTACATATTTTATTTTAGAAAATTGGTTTTGTATCATTGAAATATATACTTTTTTAATTCAAAAGACCAAAATAAAATCAAACCGAACCGAATTAAATCGAAGCAAACCAAACCAAACCAAATTTATTTCGGATTAAGTTTGGTTTCTATTTTACTAAAACCGAACAAACTGAACCGAACCAAACCCGAAAATAAACCAAAAGTGCCCACCCCTACTAAACCGTATCTCGAATTTAGACCAACGTTTGTCTAAATTAAACCGAATTAAACCCCAATCGAAACGAAGCTAAGCCAAAGACAAAGAGAATGCCTCTGATTCGAAGAATCCACAAAGGAAAAGACTTGGTCCGGGTTTGGATGGTTTGCTAAGAAGGCCGAGTCTTTTATTCCAGGCACAGGTTTCCATTGGATGTTAAATCATTAAACAAGCCACATTCACTAGTAGGTAGGCATCCGAATTCGGTTTATTCGGATTTGGATGGTTCGGTTTGAAAAAAAAATAATAGGTTGTACGGAAACTCCAATTAAGATCCGTTTTCAAAAATATGTCTCAGTTTAGCTCGGGTATCATGCTTCATGTTATTACATACCAGCTTTGTAAGCGGATACACAAGTTTCCAAAGTGCAAGCTTCCAACAAGTTTTCAAAATAGTATTTTTAAGTGTTACGGATGTGAGTTTCAAAAACCGACGAAAGACTTAATTACGATTTTGAAGTGAAAAACAGAATTTCGACGAAACTTCTTACTTCCATTGAACAAAGTAAATTGTTGACACTTTGAAGTCTAAATTTATAAAATCAAGTATCCTTAAAGTATCATCCGAAACTAGAAGATTTGATTCTTGGTTTCACATTGTTTGATTTTAAATAACAATCTCCTATATTACCAAATATATGGATTTTGGCAAGAACTATCCCATTCAGTGGTCATAGATGGATTGTTGTAGCTTCGAAACAAAAGATTTTTCATTTTGGTTTAAAAGGGTTCCAGTGATATCTCTCCCCACGAGATTCCACTTTGGCCAATGACTAGCATAGACTTGATCTTGATGGTAGTTATTCGGGAGGAATAGTCCACCTTCGCTCAAACATAGACGATTTTAAGACTTGAAACTCTTCTTTCCCATCTTTCTCCATTGTATATTTTTCGTTGTAAATTCATACATATTATTTTGCTCAAAGTGCAAAAGCACGAGAAGTGATCTTTTCAATGTAAGTTTATTGGTTCCAAATTGGTTTTCCTTTGAAGTTTGGATTACTACTTAGGACAAAGTTGGGACATGAACTTTCTCAGTAAAACAAAAAGAAAAACAAAAAATCTGAATATTTGTATTACAGAAAAGGTTAGAAACAAATGAACGAAAAGAAGCACTTAAACAGAAAAAAAAAGCACTTGTTTAGAAGAAAAGAGAGAAAACAAAGACAGAGAATCGCAACTGGGCTTAATCAGCAGATTCCTTATGTTCCACAGGAAACACTTTAGCTTTTCACTGTTTTAAGTTGAAACTTGCAGGTTTTTTGTGTTTGTTCGATTTAGTACGACAAAACACTTTAAAAGGAAACAAATCTTCAATGATATGTAACATTGGTAAAAAGTTAAATAATGAACATTGGTTACGCTCACTTTATATGTCATTATGATCTTGCCACGCCACTAACATAATTTTTTAGACTAAGAGACAAATTCAAGTGGTATAATATAAGTAAATAAACTAGTTGCAGAGATTTGAAATTTCCCACCAAAAAAGAAGGAGCTTCTTAGATTTTTGATGTACTATAAAGTTTATCTGTAAATACCTTTTCTTCTTTATGGTGTTTTTCTCTTGCTTGCCGATTCTAGTTTCCTAAGTTTCTCCTTTCTCAAGTTTTCTTATATTCTCATACATGTCTTCGCGTCTCCTCTCTCTCCCATCCCAAGAAATCTTTGATTCTATGATTCCCTTTCTTCTTCTTCTTCTTCTTTATATATATATATATATTATATATCTATATCTGAGAGGGAACTTCTTCGCAACCATTCTTTCTTTCCTCTACCAAATAACAAGACTACCTGACAACTTTCTCTCTATAACACAAGAAACATAAAGAAAATGATTTACCGTATAGCTGCTCGATGTCTCCAGAACCTGCTTCTATGTCTTCTAATTACTTCACGTAATCTCTCTGCGTCTGATAGATTAGAATCGTGAATAAGCTTTTGTTTTGCGCATTTTGAAAGGTTTCGTTATGAAAGGAAGTCGGTGAAGAGTGTGTGTTTGCAACGAACTGACCTGACTTTTTTTTTTTCTGATGATTGATTGGTGTTTCAGCTCTGGATGTTATAGCTCAAGGAGGACAAGGTGATATACCAGTTGTTAATCCTACAAGTCCTGGTGGCGGTACCACCACACCAACCATAACCCAACCATCACCGCCTTCTTTAACATACCCCGGTCCAATCACTAACCCAACAGGTGGTTATCCACCGCTTGATGGTACTACACCAACTGGTGGTGGTGGCTACCCGCCAACCGGTGGTTACCCTCCACTTGATGGTACCACACCAATAGGTGGTGGAGGTGGCGATGTTGGTGGCGGTGGTGGTGGTGGACCTGTCGGAGGTGGAGGTGGTGACACGGGTGGTGGTGCACCTGTTGGTGGCGGAGGTGGTGCACCTGTTGGTGGTGGTGGTAGTGGCCAGTGGTGTATAGCGAAAGCAAGTGCTTCGACAACATCATTACAGGTGGCTTTGGATTATGCTTGTGGGTACGGAGGAGCGGATTGTGGTCAGATCCAACAAGGTGCAAGCTGTTACGAACCTAACACCATTCGTGATCATGCTTCCTTTGCATTCAATAGTTATTACCAGAAGCATCCTGGTCCAGACAGCTGCAATTTCGGAGGGGCAGCGCAACTTACCAGCACAGATCCAAGTAAGACATTCTTTATCTTTTATGTAGAGGTATACAAATATAAGAGCTGGGGTAGTAAAGTTACCTGCATAATAGCATCCATATTTCCTGCTTTTGTTTGCTTCCTGAGCAACTTGAGACCTCCGCAACTGATAGATGTTTCGAGTGTCTAGAATAAGTTTATGAACCTAAGAACACTATTTAACTATATTGATTGATTCCAATGTGTCAAAGTGCTTGATAACGACTAGAGTTATCACCTTTTTACGCGAAAGATAGATCTCACACTCATATTCAAATCTGCTCTTGTACTGCTCCAGGTAAAGGAAACTGTCACTTCTCAGCATCATCAGGAACATCTAGGTATGTTTCTCTTTCCACTGTATAACCTCTACCTGCCAAAAAAGTGGAAAATAATAGTGATTTACTTTTGCCAAATGCAGCACAAGCCCGCCAAGTCAACTGAGTCCACCAGATTATTCTTCCCCACCTTCTACAACATACCCACCCCCAATAACATCTACAACTCCAACTACAGGCATACCTGGTTCTCCACCCTACGGTGTGGCAGAGCCAACAGGTCTTCCGAATTCAGCAACCCATGTGTCACATAGCGTCCTCTCAATATTTACAGCAGTTGGGATACTAATGCCACTGCTCAGGGACAATTATCTTTAAGCGTACAAAGGTTTCAGGATTTCAATCATTCTCTGCAAATTATGAGGCGTGTTTCCCACATAAACCATCACGATATATGGAGTTCAAGAAAGCAGCCATGATCAGCAAGAAGATTTTAATCCAAGACCTTACTCTCAACATATGTTCTCTTGCTATAGTTCAAGTATATTTATTTAGTAGGAGATACTACAAAATGAAAGGTATTAGGAAATATACATTCTTGTAGACACATTAAGCACAATGTTATCTCTCCACAGTTTTAGAGAATAAAATACTTAGGGAACGGTTAAAAACACAATAGCAATGTTAGACAGTGGAGAGACGAGCTACATACCTGCAGCATTCGAAAACAGGTAGGTACACTGACAATGGAGGGCGAGCTCCACGGTACCTGGCACATTTCAAAGCATCAGAGTATCCTTAAATATGCTCTTCCAAATTCATGAATTTTTAAGTAAAAATTTTCGACCCCTAACCAGTTCCTCGTGGAATCATATTCAACTAGAAAGATCAATCTGTTACCAGGACATATTACTAAATACAAAACATTTTCATAAAGAGTGGTTAAACGCAAGCACATTTACTTGAGTATTGACATCAAGCAAATAGTTACACAACATTATTTCTTGTCTCTTCATACACATTGTTATAGTGATTTACAGATGAAAGATCCTTTTGTCACGGGCATAGTTATATCAAGAACAGGAATGATACAATTGTTACACCAATTATGCCTAAAGTGGCAACAACTGAACCCTGATCAAATGCTTTCTGCAAGCTGCCGGCTCGTGAGAAATGCTGGAAAGCCAGAAAACAAGAGATTGCCAAAGAAATGATAGCCCCTTCTTGCTTTCCTCTGCAAGTCGAATAGAGACAATGAGCCTCGACTAAAGAAACGAAAACCCTGATCTTAAACATTACACTCTCTCTTTAAAACTCTAACCTTATGCTCATAACTTGATATGGGGATACGATCACTAAGAGTAATGCAATGAATGGCAGTTCAAGTTCACCTATAAAAAGATCAATACGTGTATGAATCGTTGTTAGTACGACTTGATGGAAATTTTAGCCTCTGACAAAACAAAGTTGTTGATATTAGCATGATTTCCAATTGCCATATAAAGAATTGGTTTTCACCTTCGATTTCTTTTCCAGTAAAAGCCAGTTTAACAAAAAAAAAAAAAAAAACTAGTTGAAGATGAATACAAACCTGGAAATGTGAAGAACAGTCGAGCAAGAAGCGCCAGGAATGCAGCCCAGACGCCATACTCACCTCTGCAATTTAGATGCAAAAGTTTAATGACTTCAAGACGGCGGTACGAGCATAAAAAGTTCTCTCATCCAGAATAACGAAAAAAGAGAACCTACATAACAGAAGCCACAAGCTATAAAATGCTTACTTTGCCCAGGAGATAATGTCCGATGGTGCGGTTAGAGCCAAGAGTGGAACAACAAAGGACTTATGGATACCAGTACCCCTTGCAAGCATCAATGCACTAGAAAGAAACACCATTCAAAACAAAAACATTGTCACACATGATTCAAATGCAATCAAACGAATAGATAAAAACTGAAAAAATCATGAATCATGTAGCAAAAAATTTGTATAAAATTGCTCGAATCCACATAACTATTCCCTTATTCTGAAATCATTATCAACTACTATTCACAGATCAGCATAGAATGTTACGATTCCACAGCCAAATTTAGAGAAAAGAGATGTTGTTACACGCAAGAAATTGCCGAGATCCATTGTAGATTATGAACAGACATCGGAGCAGCATAACAAACCACACTCGATCCTCTCTTTCGTCGCTTCTCAACTCTCGCCGACGACGTCGTAGCGGTTCTCTGACGATGAGCAGATAACCTAACCAACGAATTACACAAATCAACTCGAATATACATCCATATCCTCTGTATGAGAAATTGAAATCGCATCTATACCTTAGGGGATTGGAGAATGAAACAGCAGTCGTACGGTGACCTAGATTGGAGGAATCTGAAGAACGAGGCCGGAGTTGTAGAGAGAGAAAGGGTTTCTGGTGGTGAAGAGAGAGAGTCCGGGAAGACGAGAGACAGAGACTCGCCATATGTTTAGAGAGACGATGGTCGTGGTGGCAGATGACGGAGTGAGTGATCTTTCCGTTAAATTGTTATAAAACTTTTGCAACCGTTAAATGAGTGCCACGTGGACGGTGTAGGTTTTAGCGCGATCCGAGTTACACGTGATTGGAGAAAACGACGGGGGGATTCATAATCATTAATAGAATATCGAATCTCCACCGTTGGTATGCAAATCTACCGACATAAGAGTCCACGTCAGCTATCAAATTATCTAATTAAACGACCCGCATGTCACGGTAGCATCTTTGCTTCAAAATTCTTGACACTAATAATGCTGCATCAATCAAGAGTTCTCTTTTTTGGTGTTTAAGAACAAATTTTATTATTTTTCGTATCTTGTGACAGTTCTCTATGTTAAGAGACCAACTACAAACATCAATCAATCTTGCCATAAACATTGGCCTAAAAGTCTAAAACTTCTCGGTTAGTACTTAGTAACAATAGGCCAAGTTTCAGTGTTCGACACACCAAAAAGGGCAAGAGACTTGAGTACTCTTTTTTTTCCATAACTGTACAAATTGCCAAAGCTTATAATAAGAGCAACAACGTCAAGAGAGTTACAACATAATACCCACATAAAACCGAGTATTCATGGTTTTCATATTTACTCCATGGAACCAAAAAAAACAAAGAAAACATGAAGCAGAAGAAACACAAAGAAACACAGAGTGATTTTTACTCCAGCTGCAGCATTTGAAAACCTGCAAATCGAAAACACACTTCGCAGGCCTCTGCACCAGTTATATATAACTTCCTCTGTTTTTTTTCCCCAATATGTACGGTTAAAAAATTAGTACTTTTAAAAAACAGCCATGATCACAACACTTGAGTCTTTTATTTCCTCTTTGTGTCAGCTCTTCTCTCTACCATCATCATTGAGCTCACACTCAAGGAGATCCACATTCTTAGTTTCTTCAACAATAACCTCCTATAAAGAACAACAAAAACATCATACCAGTTTTCTCAATGCCGGGGACAAGTCTAGAGATCATCGCTAGCTATTATGCAAGCATTTAACTTCCTTAAGGATCATTTGGATTGTTGTTGTTTCAGACCCAAGACCGATGAATGTGTTTTTTACCTGTTCAACAGAGACTGAATTGTTAGGAGTGTCAAAGATAATTGGACGGCAACGCATGTCTTCATTCATCAAGCTTGAGTTCTGAAAATGGGCTATGAGAGCAGATTTTCCTTGTATCCGAGCGTATGCCAAGGAAGCTACTTTCTCACTGTTGAACTTCTCCCACTTCTTCCCGTTAAACGCCTTTCATAAATCAATATTTTGTTAGTTCATCTTCTGAGTGATTTTGGCTGAATTTAAGCTATACATCTTAGAAAGAAAGTAGAGAGAGGAGACCTCGTAAAATGGAATGATGAGATCTGGAGTGAGCATGTTGATGAATGCATAACCAACATTGCATTTGTTCTGCAAAACCAAAAGATTTATTAACTTCTCGTTGTATCAGTTCGTGATCTCGTAACTTTGAATCTCCAGCAAATCCTTTTTACCTTAAAATCAATGGGCAGATAGAGAAAGTTGTAAGTTCCTTCGTTCTTTTCATCGATAGCCGCTAGCAACATCTTTGAGGTGTATCTGTTAACAACAACATGAACGAAAATTTATTCAGGCATCTGGCTTGCATAGTATTCCGAG
Organism: Arabis hirsuta; assembly: GCA_964056655.1. NCBI lineage: Eukaryota > Viridiplantae > Streptophyta > Magnoliopsida > Brassicales > Brassicaceae > Arabis > Arabis hirsuta. The sequence goes on from OZ053305.1 coordinate 32,280,783, forward strand.
CAATATCTCATGAGAAGTGAAAGATAAAGAAAAGAAAAGCTTACTTATTTGGAATGTTTTTAATCATCAAGGTAGTCCGAGGATCCTCTCCATTTGTAATTTTGTCCAAATCAAGTTGAAACTGTTTCCGGCTTTCGACTTGGCTCGAAGTGTTCTCGACTCTACGAGCCCTTCCATTTTCATACAAACCATCAAAGCCAGAGGTGTACCGTCCTGGGTTTAGACCGCTGCTTAAGAAAAGGGGGCTGAATCTCGGTGAAGACATCATTCTGTAACTTGAAAAACCGTTTTCGGCCATGCTTCCAGGGTTAATGATCCCATGATTTGCCACTTTTGACGGGAAACTTCCACCGTTGAGACCCATTCCACTCGTTCCTTGAAAGCCACCAGTGTTCATGAACAAAGTGTCCTTTGAAGACTCCGCGAAGAATCCAAAATGCTTCTCTAGAGGAACACCAGATGGTGCAGACCCAACATGGAGGTGATGATGGCTGCGGTTTTGATTTTGATGCTGGTGCGGAAATGGAACTGAGCGGTCTACCCGAGTTGAGGAGAATGGAATCCCAGTGGATGATGTTGACCAAAGCGAAGAACTTGAAGGCTCAGAGCGTGAGTTAGGACTTCCCCAGAGAAACTCTGACCCCGACATCGTCTCAATTCCACCTCCATTTGAGTTCAAAGGACCAGAAGGAGACAGATTTCCACTGTACTTGTTATCCAACTTTGGATCTTGGAATAGATGCGATGACTGTTGGAAGCCATTACCGCCAATTTGGCCCCTACCAATGGGTGCAAGCTTTGAGCTTGGTGGTTGGGAATTTAGAGCAGAAGCCAAACCAGACAAGTGGCTGTTCCTTGTAGGACTTATCCCAAAAACAGGTGACCTACTAATCACACTTTGAAGTGGACTACCCTCAACGGGACTGTTCAGCTGCAGCCAGTTACCTGCGACCACATCAAACAGTCTTAGCCTTTAAGGATGTCAAAATTAGAACACTGTTTTGACGAGAAGCATATAGTTAATAGACTCACTTGGAGGAGAGTTTGCCATGGGTGAACCAAGCAGAGGTAGGTAATGCAAATCGTCGTGTTCAAGTTCTTGGTTAAGTTGCAACATCAGGCTAGAAGATCAAAATATGGTTTGGTCAGATGTAACAGAAATATAATAATGGCACTAATTATTGAATGTGGTAGAAAAAAGAAAGATATAAACCTCCGACGAGCTCCTCCAGGGCGACTAGGCTCAACCTTTATACGCTTTCCTGCAATCTCACACCTATTTAATGCCTTCAACGCTGCTTCAGCAGCTCGAACATCATAAAACTCGACGAATTTGTGATGCCTCTTATGTGGTGTTTCCCTTATCTGCTTTTCAGGAGGGAAAAACAACACTTAGCATGGATGTTTTTTCTTCCAAACCACCTCAATGGAATCAAATACACAAGATTGTGTTATGAAAATAATCAAATCACCTCTTTGATCTCGCCATGAGCACCAAAAATTCCATGCAAGTCATCATTAGAAATTGAAGGATCGAGGTTAAAAACCACTAAGGTCCCCTGATTCATATCCTTCTCAGATGGATTATCCTATAGATTCCACAGTGAACAGGAACATCAGAAACAAATTAGAGCTACAACAAGAAACGTTAACAATGATAAGAAAGAACAACTAATAAACCTTAGGAATCGAGAAGTGTATATCCAGTTTTCTCCGCCTTAATGGCTTGTTCTGTAAAGACCGCATAGCCATCCGAGCAGCACGAATGTCATAATAAGATATCATGACAAATCCCCTATGTTTACAAGTTGTGTACAGCGTTCTAATGTCACCGTATTGCTGCCACATATCACCCAAAAACATAACCCATCAGTGTCTATACAGAAAGTTCAAAACAACGAATCAAAAAGTGCAAGGTCAATTTAAAGTTTACCTCAAAGAGAGCTTTGAGTTCGGAGTCTTCTACATTGCTGTTAATATTTCGAACAAACAATGTTCTCGAGGGATGCTCACCGTAAGGATGCTCACCAGCAACAGTTCCCGCGCCATTTTGAACATTGAATTGCGGAACTGCATTTCCACCAAGACTTGGAATTGATAGTCTTGGAGGACCACTCATGCTCAAGCTACCTCCTAGGTCATTCTCAAGTTCCATTCCTCCTCCGCTACCGAAAAGATCGTAATCATCAGCATCTGGTAACTCACTCAGGTCAAGATCATCCATCATCCCTGTCAAAAGATCTTCTTCATCAGGTAGGAGGTTTCCAATGGAATGAGATTCATTGTCACATAGAGGATCATCCATTTGTGAGAAACCATCTCTGTTGTCACTCAATTGCACTGCAAAAGAAGCAAAAACTTGTAAGCAAAAAAGAGAGAGAGAGTTTGTATCCATATAACATAATGATTTAATGGATTTGGTTAGTACGTTTTCCATGAAGAAGAACAGGTAAAGAACTAGAGAACAAAGTAACATCATTGGAGAGATGATTGTGTCGACTAAATCCAGAGGGAATCCCCCAAGCTCGAGCTTCTGATTCTTTTTGAATATCCATTTAAGCAAAAGTTATTTCTTTGATCTGTTTTGCAAATCAAAAAGAGAACAATTTAATAAAACGCATTAGATCAAGATCAAGATACAAGAGTGGACAATACATTTAAAAATCTCAAAGTCATGTGTTGAAAAATTAACATGCAAGCAAAAAAGCGTGATCAATACAAGATTATGTACAAACCAAGAAAAAACAAAAAAAGACAGAAGCTAAAAAACAAGTAAACTCTGCAAAACTCAGAAAGAAACGTGAAGAAGTAATCAACTTTATATCCAAAAAGGATTATGAAAGTAATCTCTTAGTTTTTTAAAATTTTTGATGTTGAAGAAAGACTAAAGATTTGAGTAATTGACTACCAACACAACAGACAAATTGATTGAAGCTTTTAACCCAATACCAAATTATGAAATCAGAATCAAAAACTAAGAAGATCATTGAACAATCATTAGAGGAACACTAAGAAGATCAAACAGAACACTAACCAAATTTGCTTGTCTTGTCTAGATCATCAAAAAGCTAAAACCTTTTAGACACATTCGTAATCACAATATCACCGACACAAAATTCAACCTTCAAAACGAGAAGAACCCCTTCAGAATTCCAAAAGGGGTTTAACAAAAAACACAGAAAAAAGAGAGAGAGGAGATTCCAGTTAAAAACCATTCAATTTGGAGAAGAAAACTTGAAACCCAGAAAAATCAGAACTTGTTGCGGAAAAAAGGGGGAAAAAAGAGGAAAGTGAGAGTTAATACCTCAAAATGTGCAGTTACCAATACCGACGATGATCACGATACAGAGCACGAAGAGAAAAGAGAATCTCTACCAACCAAAAAGAAAAAAGAAAAAACAGAGAAAATATAATTCACAAGAAAAATTTGAGAAGAAGGAAGAAAATTTGGACTTTTCTCTTTATTTTTTTAGGGGTTTAATAGAGAAGAGAAGAAACAATAATTGGGGAAAAAGAGAAGAAAACAAATAAATATCAGAAACACAAGAAAAGATGGAGAATGATTGATGGGTAAAGAGGTTTTTCTTAACTGTATTTAAATACATTTTTGAGTCCGATTTTGACACTTTTTTTTTTTTTATAAACTATGATTTTGACACTTAGGTGTTTATCTTTTAAGTAATCATCTTTAGAGTTATTATTATCTATATAAATGTATTAGGATTTATCAAATCAATATTTGATTTTCTCTTAGCGCGTAACAATGCACATACATTTCTTCTATCAATATATATGAATGCATTTTATCTATACAAATTATCCATTAATATTTGAGATTAACCAACTAAATGCTTAGATTTTTTTTTTTAAAATGTTTATGATTTCTTTTCAAAAAAAAATTTAGATGTTTTTACAACAAACAATGTATCCACACGCAATTGTGTTCGATGTTCGCATTTCCATATTTAATCTAATACTACTTGTTTTCTGTTTACATGAGTATTTTCCAAAAGTTTATCCATAAAAAAATAGAAAAAAATAAGTTAAATTTTATGAAATACTACTTTTTAAAAAAAATTTATTCAGTATATTATTTATGTATGGGTTAACTATATTGTATTAGGGTTTAGTTTTGAAGGTTTAGAGGTTTTTAGGGGTTAAAATAATTTTTATAGTTTAGAATTTTAAGATTTAGGCTCTAAAAAATCATAATTAGTGGCATTTTTACAAATGAACAACCCATAATAGTATTTTTGTAAATGTACACACCAAAACTGGTATTTTGCAATTGTCCCAAAAAATAAACTTTAAAAAATGGAAAAGTAAAAAAACCGTACGGATGGGTTTGGGTCGGGTCCTATCGGATATAAGTTCTAATAGGTATAAAAATTTTATACCCATATATGTACCCGTTAAATTTTGATTCGGTCTCAATTCGGGTCCTACCGGGTCCGGGTCGGTTCGGATCTAAAACAATTGTATTTGTAATTACCCGAACTTTCTCAGATTCAGATTTGATTCTAGGTTCTTTCAGGTTTAGTTATATCCAAAACTGTTTTTTGCTTGAAATCTACAAAATAAAAAACTTATAAATCAAAAAATATTCGAACCAAAAATAACAAAAAAAACATTTGAAATACCAAATGCAAAGTTCAACCTACTTGAAAATGTGACAAAAAAGATGTATTTGAGATACATGTAAAAACTTGTACCCAAATCTGTACACACGGATAGGAATCTGTACCCACGGATAGGAATCTGTACTCGAACTTGTACCCACGTGTATAAGATTTTATTACCTAATATGTTAAAATTTACATACCCGAATCCGATTAAAAACGGATATTTAGGGTCGATTCTAGATTTGGATATTCGGATCCGATCTAACCCTAAATTTTTGTACATTAATTTTTGTATCACATTATAAATTCTTGTATTTCTGAATGGCTACAGACGAATGTTATGTCTAATAAGCCCAATAGACCATCCTTTCTTGATCAATAATGGGTTAATTTGGTGTTTAGCAAAGAAAAATGGTATAACATACAAAGTAACCAAAAGTCTTAGATCTAATGAACATTATTTTGCCACATAGGCCACTTTTGCTTACTTTTTATGTTATAATTTTTTTCTTTGCTAAACACCAAATTGACCCATCAATAATAGTACACTGTTGAGCCACGAAATTCACTATAAATGTTGATCACATTATATTTATTCAATTTTAGAATTCTTCAAATGTTTTTTTCTTTGAAAAAGGAAATATATTTTTTGTTGTTGTTGTCAATCTTGCCTACAATATATATATATATATATACAAAAATAAGGGAAAAATCAAAATTAGTTTATCTTTGACACTTACTATGATGGTCATTTAACCATCGTTATTATTAAAGTGACATTTGTTATAAAACAATTTGACCATAATAAGCTTAGATTAATGGGATAATTGCAAAAATGCTATTTTTGTGTGTTTATTTTCAAAAATATCACTTTTGGTTGTCTAGTTGCAAAAAGTACCACTAATTAAGAATTTTTAAATCTTAAATCTTAAAATTTTAAATCCTAAAAAACATTTTGATTCCAAACAAATCATAAACCTCAAAACTAAACCGTAATACAACATAATTAACCCAAACATAAAATAATATATTAAATAAATAATTTTGAAAAAATGATATTTTTGAAAAATTACACTTCAAAAATGATATTTCTCAAAAATTCTTTAGATTAATCCACTTGTCAAGAGTAATATATATGTCGTTTATATGAAAATACTGTATATATGTTGTTTTTAATGTTAGTTTATAATGTATGCTCCTAAATTGATAATATACCGAGTCGGTTTAGTTAACTTAGAAGATAATTTCCACTAAAGTTTTGAATGATGAAATCGACGTTCCGCACGGTACGTTCCGCACTAAACAGTAACAAAAATCTATATTATCATATATGTATCTATTAAAAATATATATATGTATTTAACTATTTATACATTTTTATCACTATTGGAATTGCTTTGCAACTATCCCGTCCCGCACTTCTGTGTTTTCATTCAGAATTAAATACACGAAGCTCACTTTCAATCGTAGAGAAAAGTTAATGGGGTTAGACATTTAAAAATTATGAGAAATGTAGAAATAACATAATAAAGGTTTGAGAGAAAAAAAGCTTCGAAATAATTAACCAGAATAGCATTTTAACAATGAGAAATAATTGATTTCGTCTCTAATCTTTTTTGGTCTCTGCTCTCTACGCCAATTTGCGACCAATTTTTAGCCAAATCCATCACCAAAACCGGATCATGACATGAATTCTGATTTAACACTTCCATATAAATATATCAAAACATATTTTATTAAATTGGAAAATAAAATAAGAATCAAATGCGATATATCTTAATTATATAAAACTTTGATTGTGAAAAAAATATAATTGTGATGAGCTTTAGAAAGTTTCAAAGAAGTTTTAAAACACACCCGTAAAATTCTTGGTGGCTTCTTACACTATCCAAAACATATTTTATTAAATTTTTAGCAAAAAAAAATATTTTATTAAATTGGATAGAAATGGAGCCAAGACGTTGCTTAATTGACTGAGTATATCATTCAAAGTAAATGAATATATGTTGATCAAGTAACGGATGGTGAGGCACATAGTCAACGACTAAACCCAATCAAAGTTTATTATTAGAAACAAGTTCAAGAAATTAAAATACGAGTATTTGATCTTACGCCATACCAAATCATCAAATATAGACCTATATTTGACCAAGAATGCAACATATTTAAGATGTTAGTTGGTGAGATGAATTTATTTCAATCATTAATGTGAGATAGGGAAAAAAAACACTAAAATCATACAACTGAATTGAATACAACATACTAAACCTCTATAAATTAATAATATTAGGATTTTAAAATTTTTTAATTTAAAAAGATATTAGTTAATTGATAAATTAATAAATATTAATTTATAAAGAGATAAAGATTATTCTTAAAAAATATTCAAATGCTATTATATTATAGAATTTGATTAAATCCATTTGTAAAAATGATATGTATTAACTCGAGATTATGAATTATACTTTTGGTTATTGTAATAGAATGAATGTTAACATCATCATATACTATCCGATAAAAATAATACACATTAATTATTAAATACAGAATTTAGAAAAAACATGATAATTCACAAATTTATGATACATATTATGATACATTTGAAAATATTTATGTATATATAATCAATTATCCTGTCTATAGTTTTCTACAAGTTTTGGATATCGAGAAAACAACTTTAAATTTTTTTTTGATATAATAAGTAGAATAAAAAGTTATACATATATGTATAATTATACATGATTATTAATTTATACTATTATTGAGATCATATTTTACATAAAAAATTTTAAAAAATTATTATCTTATCAAATTTTATTAATTTTTACATTGATCCGATTCAGAACCAAAAAATTTATTAATTTATAATAATTATTAATTTATAGAATATTATTTTATGGAAGTTTTACTGTATATAGCAAATTATATGTGCGGGAAGTTTGGAGAGATTAAAATAAAAGGTGCCATATGAATATTGTTATATAATAATATTGGATAATGCGAATATTTAAAAATACTTATAATCCCATAGCAATTGAGATGTCAAGTCATCGTCCACACAAGAAAATAATGCAGCCTTATGTACTTGTCCAATTATCCATACTTTGGGAACCATAAATTGAAAAGGAGTTGGATTTTGAACATTTATGGTCGCCTATAAAATGATTTTTTTTCTTTTCAAGAAGCATTAGATGAATTTGAATATGAATATGGACACATAAAAACAGTTGTGCTATCGACTATATTATAATCCACAATTGTATACTTATAATCGTTAATTTGATGTTGCAAATATGTATTTTGTTTTGTGAATGTAAAAATTAAACTTGTTTGTATATTAGTCGTTTAATATTCATTAACGGACAACACATCGTTTTTCAATGTACTTAAAAAAAATTGAAGTATATTTTTGGTTGCGTATATATAAGAAAATCTGTATTGTGAGCTATCAAAATCGGTATATATAAGAAAATCAATAAAAACTAAATCAAATAATATTTCGTAAATATTTTATTGTGATAATAATCTAGTGAATAGATATTGATGTAGCTATGATAACGCAACGATCCTATTTAGTCTAAAAATTTCTAAGATGCGTTGCCTTCTTGAAGTCGTTGAGAACCTTAGTTCTAGCCGAAAACAAGGTAAAGAGATTAAAATTCTGTTTATTATTCAAAGAAGTCGTGTCTTACAAAGATGAAAGGTTCAACTATATATAGAGCTAAACATACGAGACCTAATGCTAATAGGAAAGATAAACTCAATCCCTTTTTTGAATAAGAAAAAGTAACAAAAATGCAGCCAACTAGAGAAAAGAAAAAGAACACCAAAAAGAAAAAAGAACACCAAAAGGAAAAAGAACATAATCGTAAGAGATAGTGAACACCCTGTATCAGGTCACCCGGGATAGAAAAAGATTCGTCTCTGAATCTTCAACTTTGTCGCTTGAAATGTAAGGGAAAAGATGCTTGACATTAAAAACATCAGAACATCGAACAATAGCAGGAAGCTTAAGACGGTAAGGGTGACATTAATCTTCTCCAAAACTTCTAATGGACTAATCTTACGAGCTTTGAGCTTGTTATATTCACGAACAGGGAAACGATCTTGAGTTAATACAGCCCATACGAGATCACCAACATGAAACTGGACGTCACGTCTATGTCGATCTGCCATTTCTTTATACTTTGCTGAAGCTGTTCGCAAATTTTCGTGAACTTGTGCATGAACAACAGAAAGATCTCCCACAAAGTCAACAGCCTGACCATGATCTCGAGTTATATATGGAGCTACACCAAGAGCCACAAGATCTTTGGGAACCAAACCATAAACGACACGAAAAGGACTAAACTTGGTACTTCGATTGACAACGTGATTATGCGTGAACTCAGCTTGACACAATTTTTGATCCCATCTTTTGATATTATAACCAACTAAGCAACGCAACATCACCCAAAGATCGATTAGTTACCTCTGTTTGTCCATCCGTTTGAGGATGATAGGCAGAGCTCATGTCAAGACTTGCAGGAAGTAGCTTCCACAAAGATCGCCAAAAATTGCTCAGTAATCGTGAATCACGATCATATACGATGGAAAGTGGAAGACCATGTAGACGATAAATTTCTCAAAAAAAATTGTGACACTTGAACTGCATCTGTTGTCTTCTTGCAAGGAATAAAATGTGCCATTTTAGAACCGAACAACAACAACAAATATAGAATCATAACCACGTTGTGTATGAGGAAGTCCTAGTATGAAATCCATACTAATACTGTCCATGGTTGCGTTGGAACTGGAAAAGGCAAATATAAGTCGTTGTTGGATGCGTGACCTTTGGGACGTTGACAAACCACACATCGCTCCACAAAATGAACAACATCACCTCTCATTGTTGGCCAAAAGTAAGACTCCATTACCAATTGAAGCGTACGATCACGACCAACATAACCTTCGTTATGAAGTTCAAAAATAAGGTGAAGCCGCAAACTACAAGTCGGAACACAAAGCATGTTATCACGGAAGACAAAACCCTCATGAAGATGCAAAACTAAATTTAAACCAAGGTCTAAATCAGTCCATATATTCCCAAAAAATGGATTGGTAGGATACAAATCTGCAAATTCAGCAAAACCAGGAACAGAAGTGTGTAACGTTGTTAAAAGTGCATGCCGACTGCTCAGTGCATCTGCTACTTTATTTGTACGTCCCGATTGGTGTTTGATAACAAAGGTAAACTGCTGAAGAAACGCGATCCATGATGCATGTTGAGCAGATATCTTGTCTTGACTACTCAAGTGCTTTAAAGCGTCATGATCGGTATAGAGAATAAATTCCTGATGAAAAAGATAATACCGCCAATGTTTGATGGTTTGAACGATGGGGTAAAATTTAACATTATAAGTACTATACCGAGCTCTTGAACCAGCTATCTTTTCACTAAAGAAAGCCACAAGTCGCCCACGTTGACTCAAGACTGCACCAATTCTCATCTTACAAACATCACAATGTAGATAAAAAACTGCCTCAAAATCTGGTAATGCTAAAATCTGAGCCGAAACAAGTCTTTGTTTAATTAATTCAAAGGCATGTTTAGTTTCTGGAGTCCAAACAAAGGATGATCCTCTCATACAATTAGTTAAGGGGGCTGTTATGTTGCTAAATTGATGAACAAAACGCCTATAAAAAGATGTTAACCCATGGAAACTGCGCACATTGGTTATAGTATTAGGAGTTGGCCATGTTTTAATGGCTTCAATCTTGCTAGTATCAACTTTCAAACCTTTCGATGAAACAATATAACCCAAGAAAAGCACCTGCTCAGCGTCAAAGATACACTTTTGTTGCACTGCAAAAAGTTGTTCCTTACGAAGAACTCCAAGAACCGCTTCCAAGTGAGATAAATGGCTCTGTAAATATGTGCTAAATATCAGTATGTCATCGAAATAGACCACCACAAACTGACCAATGAAAGCACGAATAGCTTGATTCATCACTCGCATAAATGTGTTAGAAGCATTTGAAAGACCAAATGGCATGACCATCCATTCAAACAAGCCTTCTCTTGTCTTAAAAGCTTTTTTCATTCATCGCCCAGACGAATATGAATCTGATGATATCCGCGTTTTAAGTTAAGTTTAGAGAAAAAAGAAGCACGACCAATCTGGTCCAGCAAATCATCGAGACGTGGAATAGAAAATCGATATCGCACTATGATTTTATTGATAACGCGACTATCAACACACATACGCTATGATTCGTCTTTTTTCGGAATAAGTAGGGCAAGAACCGTTGTTGGACTCAAACATTCACGAATGTGACCTTTAGCAAGAAGTGCTTCGACTTGACGTCTTAATTCATCATGTTCCTGGGGACTTATTCAGCAGTGAGGTCGATTGAGAAGCACAGGATTGGGAACCAAATCAATATGGTGTTGGATATCTCGGAGAGGTGGCAATCCTGTTGGTAAATCACTTGGAAATACGTCAAAAAAGGGAAAGCAATCCTTCAAATTCATGTTGAACCTTTGAACTTATCTTGACCACGGAAGGAGATGTTATCAATACCCAAATAATGCTAGAATCCTCCAAATGTGCTTCAAAGGCTGCCTTAGGAAGCTGATATATCATGGTTTTTACCCATTTTCAACCATGATATAAGTCCTTTTTATAGAGTATGTTTGGTATTTTCCTATTGTTTTAGAGTCCTTGTAGGTCAATGATCGATTGGAGCATATTGGGAGCTTTTGGAGTATTTTGGAACATCGAGAAAAGAAGAGCTGAAGTTATCAAGTCGGAGTCGAGTTTTCAAGCATGTGTCGATCGACATGGACATGTGTGTCGATCGACACACATATATCTGACGAGAAGAGAAGAATTTCCTCTTGGGCCCATGAAGCCCAGAAGTTTCCAGAAAGGCCCAGTCCGATTTTGCCTACTTGTATATATAGTTTTACTTAGGTTTTTATGAAAAACATCTTGGATTTTATTGAGACTTGAGAGAGGGAGAGTTTTCCAGAGAGATTTCAGAGTTTCTCAGATCTTCAGCATAAAACCCTCTGTATCTCTAACTCTATCTTTTATGCAATTTATATCATTCATAATGTTTACTGCATCTATGTTTGAGTAGTTTGCTTGTTAGGTTGTGGGGAATTCTAGGGTTTTGATGAGAAATTGTTAGGACTGAAAATCTGTTAGGGTTTATCTTCTGGTTCTTCATCTAGATTGTTTCCAATGCTGGATCTAGCCTGTACACCTAGAATCTAGATCTTAGGTTGTTTAATAGACACGAAAGTGTTATTAATAACTTGAACTAGTCTTAGATGAGCAAAATTACCTCTTCGCAAAGAAATTTGGTTTAGGAATTTTGTGAGCAATTAAACTTGAACTATAAAGCTTGATTTAATTCTCTAGGTTCACAAAGAAATTTGGGATTTAGGAATCTAATCATAGATAGTCTCTGCAACGACAGTTGATTGGCTTTACATTAGTGTTTATGTTCTAGAACGGTACTTAACAAACCCTAACGTTTTTTTATCTCTGTGTCGATCGACACGGATACCTGTGTCGATCGACACGAATCAGTTTCAAATCATACCTGAAGAATTACCCATCACCTAGCTTTTGTCTCATTGATTTCCTAGATCATTTATCACTATTTACTTGTTTAGTTATTTTATTTCATTCATACATATTTGCTTAGCCTAATTCGAACTCTATAGTTGATTGCGTGAATCTTTTCCCTGTGGATTCGATCCCTAAGTACTACATCGATCTCTTAATTTGAGAGAGTAGCTCAGGGTAAATTTGAGCAGATCAAATTTTGGCGCCGTTGCCGGGGATTAGATTTCACCATTCGATTATTGTTAGTAGAATTTTGTCTAAGTTTTTATTTTTGTTTTATTTTACTTACTAGCTATTTTCTCTTTTTCTTGGGTGTTTCAGGTGCATGCCTCATCGCAAGACCAGAAGCAACAAGAATCAAGAGTTAGTAGATTTTGTTTCTGAGTTAGGAGCTTTAGAGCGAGCTAACCGGGCAGCAAGAAAGGCAGCCAACATGAATCCGCTAGTGCTTATCAGAGGTGATGATGGGTTCTATCAGGACACTGAGGGTCGCAGACGCAATGCTCAGGGTCAGAGACTGGATGAGAATGGGGTTGTAATACAAGAGGAACAGCAGGTTGTACAGCGCCAAGAGCCAGCAGCAGTTGCTGCGCGTGGGCGTACTCTGGGAGAGTACAACAGGCCTGACGAGTTCTATGCCAACAGGGCTGCAATTCGACCTCCTGCTTTCCAGAGGAGCGATTTTGAGTTGAAGCCTGCCTTCTTCTCCCTTGTGGCTCAGCATCCATTCCATGGTCTGTCATCTGAGCACCCCATGGACCACATAGAGAGGTTTGAGGACCTCGCTTCTAGCATCAAGGCTAATGGAGTGTCTAGCGACTACCTTTTCTGCAAGCTGTTCCCTTACTCTCTAGCTGGGGAAGCATCCTACTGGCTGAAGCAGCTGGAGCCAGGCTCGCTGACTACTTGGGAGGACACCAAGAATGCTTTCCTCAACAACTTCTTTGATGAGGCGAGATCAGAGGATCTGAGGACCAAGATCTCTTCTTTCAAGCAGGGACCGACTGAGGCATTCAAGGATTCTTGGATTCGATTCAAGTCTTACCAGAGAGATTGTCCTCATCACGGGTTTAGTAATGTCCAGCTGTTGGGCATTTTCTTCAGAGGAATTGACTGGAGGTATCAGGTGGCCCTTGATTCAGCCAGCAATGGGAATTTCAACACCCGATATCCGGAAGATGCTCTGATTCTCATCGATAACTTGGCTTCAAGCAGTAGCACCAAGAACGCAGATTTTGAAAGGAAGAAGCTAGGAGGTAACATGGATGGAAGCCAAATCTCAGAGGTTAATGCCAAGTTGGATTCTATGCACAACTTGCTCACGGGGAAGAAGTCAGTGCAGTTTGCTCAGGAAGTAGAAATCTTCAAACCGAACTCCGTGTCGATCGACACGGAAGGCATGTGTCGATCGACACATGATGCAGAGAAGGATGTCAACTTCATCAGTGGGACTGGTTTTCAGGGTCAGAGGTTTGGGAATCAGCAGGGTAACAGAGGTTTTAACGGGAACTACCAAATGAACTATGGTTCTTCTTCCTACCAGACACCGCCTCCTCAGACATCAGAGAGCAGCGAGATGAAATCCATGTTGGAGCAGATTCTAGAGGGGCAACATAAGATGACGGTGAGCTTCAATGGCAAGATGGATGCTATGTACCAAGATCTGAATGGCAAAATTGAGGCTATCAATCTCCACATGAAGAAGCTGGACACTCAGGTAGCCCAAACAGCGGAGTCGGTAAAAAGGCAAGAAGGTTTCCTACCGGCTAAGACTGAGACTAACCCAAGGTTGCATATCAATGCAATCACTGTGGGGTGTGAGGAAGGAGAAATCGCTGATTTGGAGACAGCAGAGCTTGTGTCGATCGACACGACTGGTAAGTGTCGATCGACAGAGTATAAGGCAATTGATGATATATCGGACAGGAAGTCTCCTGTCGATCGACACACTTCTAGTGTCGATCGACATGCTACCCAGAACAGCCCACTTTCTTCAGAATCATCGGATAGTTCAGAAGAGAGGGTTTACAGGCCTAAGCTACCCTTTCCAAGGAGGAAGTCTAAGCAAGAGATGGAGGATGCCCAATGCAAGACCATCATGGAAAAGCTTGTTGTGGAGTTTCCATTGATAGGTGCTGAGAAGCTCTCTACGGTGGTCAGGAAGTGCTTGCAGAGGATGGTTTTAAAGAACTTGAGTTCAGAGCAGTTCAGTGCTATACTTTCTGTAGAAGTATACGCATTGATTCAGGACATGACCCCAGAAAAACCTACTCAACCCTCATTGAGGAAGCTACCCAAGGTTTCAAGTCCTGGAACGTTTGTGATTCCCTGCTCTATCAAAGGTACGCAATTCAAGAACTCTCTGTGTGACACTGGGGCTAATGTGAATGTTATCTCTGAGGATGTTGCAAGGAAGCTAGGGATTGTGGATCTGCAACCTTCAAGGATGTCTATCTTGCTAGCTGACGGGACTCCCACAACTTCGAAAGGATTCATTGCTGATTTGATGCTGCAAGTGGGAGATTGTCTTATTCCTACAGACTTTCACGTTATGGAGTCAAGAAAGGGAAGCAACAGACCATTGATTCTTGGGCGAGCCTTCCTTGCCACTGTGGGAGCATTCGTTGATTTTCCTAATGAGCGGATCTCTTTCTCCAAAATCAACAAGGATGTCTACTACCCTGCAGTCCATGACAAAGATATCTCCTGTTTGACTGTCATCACTGGAGAGAGGCCACTGCAAGAAAAGAAGAAGATCATGTGTGCACCACTCCTGAGACCTGGTGGAGCATCCAAACCAGCTAAGGCCAAAACCAAGAAGACTTCCAAGCCATTCTCCACGTTCAGAATTATCATCCCTATGGAGTTAAGGGAGAAAAGAGAAGAAGTGATCCAGGAGATGCTGCAGAACACTACAAAGCTCTTTCCAGGTGTTTCTCCCTGCACCATTCCACCAAAAGCCTGAGTCCTGACACAGTCAAGCTAATGACTGAAAACAAGCGCTTCGTGGGAGGCAACCCACTTGTAAGTTTTTCTATTTTATATCTTATTTTCTTTTGAGTCAGTTAATCTATGGATTTCTTAGGAGCTTGAACTTTATCATCTTAAGGATTTGCATTGTGTGTTTTCTTCTTTGATCGTGTTTGTTGAGTGATGCAGAAAACTTGTAGTCTGCGACAGTGAGGTATCTGTCGATCGACACGGACCTGTGTGTCGATCGACATGACCTTCAATTTTCAAAATTCTCGACATCACAATGATCCGATCCCTCAGACCTCGTGTCGATCGACGTGACTTGCTTGTGTCGATCGACAGGGTCCCCACAATGGTAAATCTCGTTCTTTTCAATCAAGTTCAAATTTTCCTTTGATTTCTTTTGCCAACTTCAGGCTTGACAACACTGGGGACAGTGTTGGTTAAGTCTGGGGGAGGAAACTACTAACGTGTTTTCATTTGTTTTGGTTTATTTTGAGTCAAATTTTTGTTTTTATTGAGTCAAAACTAGTTAGGAACAAACTTTTTCTTGGTTTAGTGGAGTGTCTTTTCAGCATGTGACCATTCTTCCAGAATCAGTTTCAGAGTTAGACTAATGGAAAATCCTAGGATTGACCAGTTGACTGGAGACGTCTGCTATTTCCAGTATAATCCGCCAAGTCAGAGCCACTGCACGGTTCTTTTTGGGATCGATGTCCATAGGGCTTGACTCCTCATTCATACCTGACAAGTGCAAACCCTTTTTGAAAGTGATGGTACTCCTCTCCCTCTATTCCCTTAGAAAAAAAATATATATCATTTATGTTAGGATTGTGGTGAAATGATAGCTCCTGAGTATAAGACGAGGAATAAAATCCGGTGAGTCTGTACTCAGGAGGTGATCACCCAGCTCAAAAGCAGCAGTCTGAGTCCCGTAAAACGGATGAAGAAGACGAGCAATCTCACGAGCCTGTCTCCTAACAAGGAACAATAGTAGTGAGTCACGACCCTGTCTCCTAACAAGGAACAACATTAGTGAAATATGCACTGCTTTGAGTTCAGCAATCATAAAAAATTAGGAATAGAAAACAAAATAAGTCTGGGGGAGAGGAGAAATACCAAGAGTTGTATAGGTTGATTTGTCATGGTATAGTCTGGGAATGAGTCTAGAAGGTTCTTGGCATTGAGAACATTGAGACCAAGCTATGAAGTCTAACGGATTATGCTGTGAAGTTGTGGATGAATTTGGAAGGCTGCGAATGTCTGCAGAGAAGTACATGGTGGTCTGATTCTAGTTGGTTCTGGATTATGTGGTTCACTAGTTGGAAGGGTCGGTTCATTGCTCCAAGGGAAGGTAAGTTTCTGTGTTTTCAAACCTCTTTCACATTCTTGGTTTATGTTTTGCTTGAGGGCAAGCAAAGGCTAAGTCTGGGGGAGTTGATATATCATGGTTTTTACCCATTTTCAACCATGATATAAGTCCTTTTTATAGAGTATGTTTGGTATTTTCCTATTGTTTTAGAGTCCTTGTAGGTCAATGATCGATTGGAGCATATTGGGAGCTTTTGGAGTATTTTGGAACATCGAGAAAAGAAGAGCTGAAGTTATCAAGTCGGAGTCGAGTTTTCAAGCATGTGTCGATCGACATGGACATGTGTGTCGATCGACACACATATATCTGACGAAAAGAGAAGAATTTCCTCTTGGGCCCATGAAGCCCAGAAGTTTCCAGAAAGGCCCAGTCCGATTTTGCCTACTTGTATATATAGTTTTACTTAGGTTTTTATGAAAAACATCTTGGATTTTATTGAGACTTGAGAGAGGGAGAGTTTTCCAGAGAGATTTCAGAGTTTCTCAGATCTTCAGCATAAAACCCTCTGTATCTCTAACTCTATCTTTTATGCAATTTATATCATTCATAATGTTTACTGCATCTATGTTTGAGTAGTTTGCTTGTTAGGTTGTGGGGAATTCTAGGGTTTTGATGAGAAATTGTTAGGACTGAAAATCTGTTAGGGTTTATCTTCTGGTTCTTCATCTAGATTGTTTCCAATGCTGGATCTAGCCTGTACACCTAGAATCTAGATCTTAGGTTGTTTAATAGACACGAAAGTGTTATTAATAACTTGAACTAGTCTTAGATGAGCAAAATTACCTCTTCGCAAAGAAATTTGGTTTAGGAATTTTGTGAGCAATTAAACTTGAACTATAAAGCTTGATTTAATTCTCTAGGTTCACAAAGAAATTTGGGATTTAGGAATCTAATCATAGATAGTCTCTGCAACGACAGTTGATTGGCTTTACATTAGTGTTTATGTTCTAGAACGGTACTTAACAAACCCTAACGTTTTTTTATCTCTGTGTCGATCGACACGGATACCTGTGTCGATCGACACGAATCAGTTTCAAATCATACCTGAAGAATTACCCATCACCTAGCTTTTGTCTCATTGATTTCCTAGATCATTTATCACTATTTACTTGTTTAGTTATTTTATTTCATTCATACATATTTGCTTAGCCTAATTCGAACTCTATAGTTGATTGCGTGAATCTTTTCCCTGTGGATTCGATCCCTAAGTACTACATCGATCTCTTAATTTGAGAGAGTAGCTCAGGGTAAATTTGAGCAGATCAGAAGCGTTAACAAAGACTGAACAGACATAGGATCGTTACTTTTACACACTTTGGTATCTTGAGATGCACTCGCAACATGATGTTCTGAAGATGGCAATAAGATGATCGTACGTCCCTTGAACAAAAAACTATATGTGTTCTGTTTACCTCTGTGAGTAGCATCTTTATCGTATTGCCAAGGACATCCTAAGAGAAGATGACAAAGATCCATGGGAACAATATCACAATATGCAGAGTCACTGTACGTACCAATGGAAAACGTGACCAATGCTTGCTTAGATACTGTGATTTCTGTTTCGTTATTAAGCCAAGCTAGCTTATATGGTGATGGGTGAGGCTCCGATAAAAGTGAAAGTTTATTGACTGCATCCACAGAATTCACATTTGTGCAACTCCCTAAATCAATAATTAATTTGCAGATTTTCCCATGAATGGTGCAGGTTGAACGAAAAAGATTTGTTCTGAGCCAAGACTCTTGGGGAGCAAGCAGTAGCAAACAATTACGTCGTAAAATTAGAGTGTGATTTCTCGTATCACTACCAATTAACTCTGCTTCAGGATCTGAATGGTAGTCATCATAACGTGGCTCAAATTTGTCGTCATGAATAACCAATCCACATCGCTGTTGATGTGGACAAGCCGTTTGACGATGACCGTGTTCACCACAAATAAAACAACGAAGAGCACCCATTCTGGGAATCCAGTTTGCAGCAATTGAATCACCCAACGATCCTGCTTTCACGGCTGGAGACCAATTTGGTTGAGGTTCTGTTGAAGAAACTGCATTGGTGTCTCCTGTGGAGTTAAGTTAAACCCATGTTCAAGAACTTGTCAAATTCCAAGAAGAGCGTTACTGAATTTCCATTGTCATAGCTCGCTGATGTGCCTCAAAAACTAAGACAGGATTAAACTGTTGCAGTGCTATTTACAACTGATAACGTAGTCCTCCGATAAAACGTGAAACGAGTTGAACCTCTATTTTCATAAGTGTTGAACGTACAGATAAGTGAAAGAACTCAGTTGCGTATTCATCAACAGAGCGACTCCCTTGGCATAAGGCTTGAATTTTGTTATACAAAGTATGCTCATAGTTGTATGGAAGGAAACTACGATGCAAGTGTTTCTTCATGTATTCCCATGAATCAATACGAGACTTGCCAGAGAGACGTTGTGATAACTTGAGCTGCTGCCACCAAGCCATGGCTCTGTTTTTGAAATGAGTCGATACGAGTGGTACTCGCATATCATCCGGAACGTCTTTGAAATCCAAGATTTCTTCAACAAACCAATCAAGAAATTCTTCAGGATTAAGGATTTCTGTGAATTCTGGTATATCCAATTTGAATCCAGAATCCCAACGTGCAACTTGGTTTGCACAATTTCCCTCAGAGCGATCAACATGATGATCTTCTCAGCGATCGTCACGACGATGGTGATGCTCACGAATCTGGTCTACCAAGAGGTTGTCGACCACCTCATCATCACAAGTTTCGTAATTGTGAATTGGGCTTTGAACCCGCTCACCATGTTGCAACTCTTGTTGGTGTTGCAAGACGGTGTTCAAGGCTGTTCCTACAGCGTTGAGTAACGCGATGCGCAATCTGCTTGTGAATGTCTCTAATGTTTGTCGGAGATCATCATGAGTCCCTTCTGCCAAAGGTTTTCGCGGTGCCATTGGAAGAGACGAACTTGGATCGAACCTTAATTGAGAAACTAAAGCTGCTGGAATCTGATACCAACTGATGTAGCTGTAGCTACGATAACGCAACGATCCTATTTAATCTAAGAATTCTTAAGACGCGTTGCTTTCTTGAAGTCGTTGAGAACCTTAGTTCTAGCCGAAAACAAGGTAAAAAGATTAAAACTATGTTTATTATTCAAAGAAGTCGTGTCTTACAAAGAAGAAAGATTCAATTATATATAAAGCTAAACATACGAGACCTAATGCTAATAGGAAAGATCAACTCAATTCATTTTTTGAATAAGGAAAAGTAATAAAAACAAAGCCAACTAGAAAATAGAAAAAGAACACCAAAAAAATAAAAAACATAATCGTAAGAAATAGTGAATGTTTTTCATCAGAAACTGAATATAAATGTAAAGATAAATTCTAGCTAGTTAGGACAAGTGTAATTGTATGTTAGTATAAATACATAAGTATTATTAAATCGGATAGACTTTAGTTTGAATTAACATCGTTTAATTGGGATATGATATTTTGAATATAAATCATATAAAATATTACGATCGATATTTGCCGTGCATGACTAGTTTATTGTAGAAATTAAACAATAGTAGATATTTGCCAAAAAGTCCCAAAGATATTTTCTAATTATTTTAAAGTTATTCTTTATTGCTAATTTTATTTCTTCACGTTAGAGCTATAATATAGTACAGAATATATAAAAAATAATTAATAAGGAGTTAACATCATAGACTCACTTGGGTTAACATCATAGACTTACTTACTTTTCTTAATTTATGTAAATTAATCCGATCCAAAATGTTAAGTCTTATTGCTTTACGGCTTGGGTGATGTTAAAAATAAGGATATTGCGAAGCCACGTCAGGATAATCTTGAAGCATATGCCATAATCCCACTATGAATATTCCTTTTTTTTTTTTTTTTGAAATAATATTCCTTTTATTTCGTTTAACAAAATGTTGTAAATGTTTTTGTGATGACAATTATGTGTATTTAGTAAACTGGTAGAGTGGTAGTATTATTATTGAGGATTTCGACACAACACGAGATACCATTTTTTATTCAATTGTAGGCTAAACTGGTGTCCATTCAATGTGAAAAGTTAATAATTTTTGTTGTTGTTGAGAATAACATTTTGTTTAAATTACAAAAAAAAATGTTTTATATAGCCAAGGTCCTGATTGGTAAGGACTGTGATTATAGGCTATTACTGTAGACTTTTGACTGTAGAGAAAATGACTGTAAAAACTGTGATCATATGATTTAAAATATTTATAAACCCTGATTGGTAATAAAAATTGTAAAAACTGTTGCTATTAATTTAAATATTATAATTTTATAGTAAAATATAAATTATGAAAAATTTGTATTCGATGATGACATAGAGATGAAACTCGAACAAATAACTATTTTATTTATTTTAACTAATATTTATTTAATACAAATTTAATTAAATAAACAAAATATAATCTAAAAAATACTAAACTGAAAATACGTTTTTTTAAAAAATATTAAACATAAATGAACTTCATCTATGTTTTATCATTTCATGTGTATGTTTCATAACAAAATTACATCAAAAAGTGAAAGAGATTGATTAAAAAAATTATCTGATTTATTCATAATTGAGAGTTTAACGTGTCCAACTATTGACTACGAATTACTTTGAATGTTTTTATTCTTCTCCAAGTTAAACATTAATCTTTATAAAATATAAACAAAGAAATATTATATATGAACAAAAAATTGATTAATGAATTTATTAATTGACATACCAACAGAATGGGTCTTAATAGAAAGAAAAAAAAGTTAATGATTAGTTAACTAAAATTTAGTTTTAATAAATTATACATAGATTAATATATAGATTTAAATTATCTTTGGGAGAAGAAATAAAAAAAATAATAATAATCCAAATATATATTAGGAGAGAGAAACTTCAAAATGGTAAAAATCTCCGAAACATAATTTCTAAAGAAAAAGAGAAAAATGATTTCAAAGACTTAAAAAAAATAGCATTAAAAACATGATTGAAAAAAAAATTAACGGTGAAAACTATAAAATAATGTTAAAGTCTCCATAGTCCAACGCCAATCAGCTCCTAAACCGTATAAGTAGTCCATACATACATATTCGGAAAGAAAACAAAAGTTTATCCAGAACTCATGCCAACCCAAACCAATGTCGTTGTTCACAACATCAACTAAGACTATGTACAATGGTGTGAGAGATATTCAACACCCTACTTTTAATTTTTTTACACTCCACATCATCTTTTTTTACTTCCACCTCATTATTCAACACTCAATTTAACTTTAACCTCTACAATAGTTTTATTTAATAAAATTCAACACCATACCCCACCACTTTTATTTTATCTTTTTAATTTCTTTTATATTCTTGTGACTACATACATATAATTAACGATTGAAACAAAATTAATATAAAAAATATTACATACTTTTATAATAATTTTTTATTTAATATTTTTAGCTATTTTCCAAATAAGAAAAATAAAATTTATTATTAGAAAATAAAATTACAAAAACTTCAAATACAATAGAGTACAAACACACGACACGAGCAATAAAGCATACATAACTTAATTATTACGATAGACTAAAAAAATCTTATTTCACACAGAGAGATTTAAAAATCTCATTAATCACGAAACATTCCGAATTTTGCCCATATGTGTTTGATTAGATCTGCTTGTAATTCGTGATGTACATTTAAATCACGTAATTCGGATCTAGCACGCACATGAATTGCAAATGAAGGTAACACCTCGGTTGAGAATGGTGGTGGTGTACTAGAACCACTTGCCTCTGATTGATCATAATCGGTCCAGTGTTGGGTATATATATCTCGTTCATCCTCAACAATCATATTATGCAATATGATACATGACTGCATAATGATAGCCAAATCGGTTATGTCCCACATGCGAGCTGGTTCGCGAATGATTTTAAATCGAGCTTGTAACACTCCAAATGCACGCTCGATATCCTTCTTTATATTTTGCAAATAACTTGCCAAGTTCACTTTGAGGGAGTCGAATTGATTTGACGAACATTGGATAGGAAGGATAAATACCATCAGCTAAATAGTATGTCATATTATACGGACGTTGGTTCACATAGAAGTTCACTCTTGGAGTGTTTCCTTGTTTAACATCATCAAACACTGGTGAGCGGTCTAGAACATCGATATCGTTCAATGTGCCCGGACACCAAAAAAACGCGTGCTACATCCATAGATCATGAGATGCAACTGCTTCGAGGATAACAGTGGTGGTTCCCTTATCTCCTTGAGTAAATTGACCTTTCCAAGTTGTAGGACAATTTTTCCACTCCCACTGCATACAATCAATACTCCCAATCATCCCCGGGAACCCCCGCATCTCGCTAACATGCAATATTCTTTGTAGGTCGCCTTCATTTGGAGCTCTAAGATACACTTGCTCATACAACTGTATGATTCCTTTACAGAATCTACGCAAGCACTCCAATGCTGTAGTACCTCTAATTTTGATGTATTCATCGATAGCGTCTGCCGCCATATCATATGCTAACATTCGCATGGCCGTGGTACATTTTGCTAGTGGAGATATACCTTCTTTATTGGTTGCATCAACTCGTTGGGTGAAGTAGATGTCATTGCTTGATAGGTCTCCAACGATCCGAAGGAAAACATGCTTTCGCATTCGGAATCGACGGCGGAACATTGCATCATCATATGTAGACTGATTGGAAAAGTAGTCGTCAACGAGTCTTTGGTTTGCTGCTACATGATCTCTCTTGAAGTATTTTCTCTTGCTACGACGTGGATAGTCTTCCTCTATTTTGTTTCGACGCTCTTTAAACCGGTTGGCGATATACCTCTCTTCAATTTCAGACTGCCTTTTGTGAGCTTCGATGTCAAAAGGAAGTTCTGATGGATCCGTTGAATTATTTTTTTGTAAGAAGAGATTTGTGATATTGGTTCGTCAATAGAAAAATGAGTTCCATTTATAAAAAAACGTGTGGTTAGAATTGACGGAATCCAAACAAATAAAAGAGTATGACAAATTAAAAGATAAGAATTTGATTCTCATATTAAAAGCCAAAAGTCACAGATTACATTGTCAGAAAATAATGGAGTACTGACAAAGTAACATTATTTCACGAAATGACAAACAACTATTATTACACGAAATGACAAAGAACCATTATTACACGAAATGACAAATGACATGACAACACTAATTTCCAAATAGATCGTGGCTCAACTTCTCCAACAGCTTTTTGTTTGGCTCATCGAGGTGCTCTTTTTCAATTAGCTTCATATACATCTTCATCTTCTTAGTCTGAGTCTTTTCTTTCATCAATTGGTTTGCCTCATCTTGCCTCATGGCTATTTTTCCCAATTGGTCCACCTCTTATTCTTTCAATTGCTTGAATTCATTCCACTCTTCGTTAACGATTTCAAAAGCTGCACCTTTACCTTTTCTTTTTGCCTTTTTTTTTAGTTGCATCTCTCCCCTTTGGACGAGCAATAGAGCCTACAGAGTTGGAGTCACTTGCATCGCTATTGTGGACTCTCTTAGATCCACTGCTTCCAGACCCAGTGTTTCCTCCTACCTAACTAATATAACGTGGTTGATCACAGACAGCGAGCCATTCTGACATTAGATTGAAATGCCCGTTCTTACCACTTGAATATATTTAATGTGCTTTCGCTAATACATCATTTTCTGACCATCCGCTTTATTGTGCACGCCTAGCATTGTCGTAAGCGCCGACCCATTTGCCCAATTTTTGGCTCACGTAGTTGAAATGATTTCTGCACGAAACTCCATCACGCGGAAGATCAAATGAGCAATGCTCATTACAATACTCAGCAATTTTACCCCAATATGCTTCACTTTTTTGGTTTCTCCCAATAACGTTGTCTGTTCCATATTTAATCCATCCACTCATTAGCACTAAATTTTGCTCAGTAGTCCATTTGGAGCTTTTTCGGCGAGTAAAGGTTGAATTTTCTGCATTTGGAGTAGCTTCATTAACACCGCTCATCCCTTCAAGACCCATTTGTGTAGAAAATCCAGGAAATTCAATTGGTCTAGCACTCATAGCATTTTCATTAGCCATTGAAGTAGAAGAATAAGGGTGTGGTTGAGATGAATATGGCATCATTGATCCATAGTATGGATGGTAATTTTGACCAAATGGTGGCATGGGAAAATTTGATGAAAAACCATAATTTGTGACATTTTGGGGTTGGTTAGAAGATAGATTTTGAAACTGATAATTGTTGGGATTTGGGTACGGAAAATGGTAATTAGCAGAATTTTGTGTAGGATTATTGTCGGGATCCATTTCACAAAAATAGTTTGTGTAAAGGTTAAAAGAAGAGTTTTTGGAGGATAATAAGAAAACTATAGTAGAAATGGTTTTTTCTGTGTCCAAATGAAATGATTCAAGTTTTGATTTATAGAGTTTAAAAAATGATGAATTTTCATATAAAATTTATATTTTAAAAATTGTTTAATACATAATTGCTATTTAAAAGGATAGGATAAGATGAAAATCTCTAAATTTTCAGAAATCAGTGAAAACATGACAAGTGGCAAGATACAAGCATTTTCTCTTTTTGGGAGATAAGAAATAAATGACAAAATCCTCCACCCGCGTGCTGCGCGCCTGTGTAGAAAACTTTATATCAGAATCAGCCATAAGGCAGTAGTGGACCCAATTTTTTTTAATTCAATATGTTAAATGCTTTCAACACTGCTTAATCCACGTCTGTTTTTATTGTTTTTAACAGGCCCATTGTAAAGTTTCAGCAGTTAAATTATTTATTCAATAATTGCATTGTACATAGTCTAAGAGGAACCATAAAGATTCATAGTAATGAATTTTTTTGATCGCTATGAAACATGAGAGATTCAAAGTATAAGAACAATTGAAGCATATCAAGAAGACAATCATAGCTGCATCATAGAGGAGGCAAGTGTCGGTTGCATGTCACGAAGACTTGAAATTCAATTTTTTATGGTTAGTGAAGCTTTTTGAAGAATTGAGTCTGCCGAAATTTGTCTATGGATTCCTCTCCTTCTATATAAAATAAATAGTTTGAAGACCCCGCAAATCATTCTGTCTTTTGTCTGGCACCTGTTTAGAGTTACTAACCAACAGAAGAACATATGTTTTGAGATTCCATACGAAAAGCAAACCTCTTGAACCCAAGTAACTACCTCTCATGATTTCATAAATTTATTGTGTGAAAAACTTTTTAGATTTCCTGCTATGAGGGAACCATTTCATAGCAGCCATATGATCTGATAGATGAATGGTTTTTTTTTTTTAAACTTCTGATAGATGAATAGTTGAGAGAAAACTTTGGATAATAACTTGTTTATCTGATCGTGCATGAGGATGTATCCATGATCCAACTAACCAAATATCAGCTAAGGTAAAAAAAAATTGGATTCATTTTTTTGGACCTTCGGAAGATAATTCTTTTCCCTCTTTTCAAATAGAGACCAATTAACTGTTTCTCTAGATATTATTATTGCTAGTATAAACAAAGTTCGATAATCAACTGAAAAATATTATAGATATATATTTATTTTATATGTATTAAAAATCCTCATAACTTCAAAAAAAAAAAAAAAAATTTGTTATGTTTAAAATGTAAGGCAAAGTATACAAAGAACCACATTCATCTTTAGCTATTTAATTTTTAAAATCACCATTATAGTTTATTTATTTTATCATAGTAACAACTAACAATAATGATATACCTTTCACAATATACAGTAACAGTGATAAAAAGTTCCATAGACGATTTCATATAATTATTCCAGACTATATTCATATTTTAATAGATAGATATTTCATGTAAGAATTATCATTTTTTTCTGTAGATATTCTGTCTCTTAATAATCATTTGATATTACAATGTTTCAATAATTAACATCCTCTTTTAATTCTCCCATGTCGTTTATATATATTTTTATTTATTTGCTCTTATATGTATATTTATTATACATATTTTAACTTTTTTCAAAAATTAAAATATGTAAACATCTATATTTCTTGTTCTAATTTTGTATTTATATTAATAAAATACTCAAATATTCTTGTATGTACTATTTTTAATCATTTATTATTTACTAGATTAGGATCCGGGTTAATACGCGGATAAATATATTAAAAATTAATGAGATAAATATTTAAGTTTTAATTAGTACTTCTGGAATTTTAAAATACTATTTAAATTTCTAGAAATTAATTTATATCATAATTCTCAAGTCCTAATCCATATCATGTAGATCCAAATATATATAATCGGAATTTAAATGAAAAAAAATATATTTGATATATTGTGTATATTTATGAATTATGTGATAAACATATAAAAAAGAGAAATTTTGAAAAATATCACTTTTGAATTGCCACTTTTCAAAAATGTCGTCTTTTCAAAATCTTTGCAAAATTACCACTTTTTCAAAATTATTTACTCGTTATATCATTTATGTTTAGGTTTGCTATGTTGTATTAGGGTTTAGTTTTGAGGATTTAGTGACATTTTTGCAAATCGACAACCCATAGTGGCATTTTTGCAAATATAAACACCAAAAATGACATTTTTACAATTGTCCCTAAAAACAATTAGTGTATAATTAGTTCAAAATAGAGTAAATTTTATGTTAGTAACCTCATAAAAGCTATAAATAATGATGTGAATCATCACATAAGTATATGATTGATAATTTATTTTATTAATTTTTATATAAGTTTAATATTATATTTATATAAGTTAAAAATTAATAATATTATTTATGAGGTCGAAGATTATATTTATACTATTAACTTAACAGTAAATATAATATTATTAATTTTGACGGTTTAGGAGGTGTTAGGGGTAATAACCTTTTTTAAAAACTTAAAATTATTAGATTTAAGCTTTAAAAATCTTTAATTAACTGTATTTTTGAAAATACACACACCAAAAATAGCATTTTTGCAATTATCCTTTTTTTGTTTATTATTTATCATTTATTTATTTTCAATGATTCTTTTATTTTATATGTATTATTTCTTTATTTTATGCTCATGTCTTCTCCATATTTCATCTTAATTAGAATGGATTATTAGAAACTCTATTTTTACTATTTGTTTACTAATTTGACAATTATTTTGTTAGTTTTCCATTTTAAATTTTAATTTTTCTTAATTAATTTTAAGTGTTAACACATGTCATCATCTAATCAATATTCGATACGTGTTGCGATCTCATGAGTTATATAATTTTGCTTACGTGTCAAACTCATATAAAAATGCATTGCGGTAAATATTTTTGATTTTGGAATTGATAACTCCTATAGTTTGACTAATGTAATTAGATTCTAAATTATGATCCGTACAAATATTTTAAATTTATTTTATTATGAAATTGTCAATTTATCATATTTATCTCATACTAAATTATCTCATACACGTTACTATATTATCAAAAACACTTGCAATATGACATCTCTTTTTATTTTTATCTATTTTTTTGTTCGACAATTTGATAAAAAACTTTTTTTTGTTGAAAGTTTAGATAATTTGAAATGGAAATATTGTATTTTGTAATATGAAAATTTAAAAGTATTACCTTTTTTGGTATGACAATTTTTTTTTTTTGTTATTTATTCCATAATCCTTGTTTAGAATATATATTTCCTATTTTCATTTTTATTAATATTGACACATGTCACAATCTAAATTAACCATTATATGCGTCGTGAGATATAATTTTGCCTACGTGTCGCGTTCTCATCTCATACATTCTTTTTTATATAATAATTTTTTTGTTTTTTATATAATTCAATTTTTAGTAGGTATAAGTAAAATTAAATATAAATAAACATGAATTAATTAAATATTTTAAATAAAATTTATCGTAAAAAACATTTTGTTAATGTGGACATCCTAGATGGCAAAAAAACTCCCTAATTATATATATAATTTTTCTCATTATCATTTTTCATTTTTATGATTATTTTCATTTTGTTTCTCTATTCCCTTATGTATACAGTAAACACTATACAATATCTTAGATTCATTTTTGCTTATATTATTTAAATAACTTTTTTTTGGTAAAGTTTTATACTTTAAATTATTATATGTTACTCTATCTCAACAGTACAGGAGATAAATTGGACCCCCACACATCGTAAATTCATTGACCACCAAGTAATAAACTCAAAATAGTGTTAAAAGGATACAATATAGTAGAAAAGTTTCAAGTTTTTTCCTTTTCAAAAAGAATATAAAAGACAGCAGTGACTGATTCAATCTTATTATAAAATTAAATACTGAATTCATATAATATGAATCCATATAGTCCAAATTTGACAAGGTCGTCCGGAATCTTTTGATAATACCATTTATATCTCTTATATATTAGTTGAGAAGTGATTTATGAGAATTTGATTATATATTATTTCTATAATTATTTTAAAAAAAAATATGACATGACTAAATAATTCCTTATATATTATTTGACAAGTAATTTGTGAGAGTTTGCTTATGTGTCATCTCTGCAATCACTATAAAAAAATATATATATGACATGACTAACAAAAATATGACATGACAAATTTCTATAGGAATTTTTTATTTTAAATTTAAATTAATCATAACAAAAACTTTTATAAAATTTTTCCTTAAGTAAATTTACATTTATTTCCTTAAATAAATTTACAATATTTTATTATAATTTTCGTTTTTCAAATTAAAATTGATTATAAATTTTTTGTCACAATAAAGTTTAAGGATATAAATGTTTTTATAATAAAGATTTACCAAGTTTTTTTATAAAGGATATTTTATTATGTTTTGTGATAAAATATTCCTAAATTTATAAAACCCATGTATATACAATATTCCCAATTTTATAAAACCCATGCATATATATATACACTTTTTCTATAAAAAAATTCAACATAAGAATATTTTAAAATGAAAGAAATATGAGTTATATATATTTATTAAATGAATAAGTTCTCTTTAAACTAATGTTTTGAATGATATATTTTATATATAAAATTATACACAAGGAAAAAAAAATCAACATGAAAAAGACCCAAATTTAATATTATTATTACATAATATTTTTATTACGTAATATTAAATCAAAAGACCCAACTTGAATATTGAATCTAACAGAAAAATTAACCTAAAAGCTTTAGTTGAGAAATAAATGATATTTTTTTTGTTAAAATTTAAATACAAACCTAAACTAAAACATTATATAGTCATTTATACTGAATTATGTTTTATTTTATATAGTATTATTCACAAATATAAATTATATAGAAAGTGATTTATGAGAGTTTGTCCAATATTAAAATTGAACAAAATTAAAATCTTTTAACTATAGTTAACGTTTTTTAGTTTATTTTATATTGGAATAACTGAATAAATTTAATAAGCATATAATGTGGGAAGTCACCTATAGTCAGGTTAAAACAAAAATACGTGACAAAAATGTTGTGATACATACAAAACTTGGTGTGACGTAAATAAACGCATATAAAATTAGGAATATTTGTACTTTCTCTGGAAACATAATTATATGTTTGACAATTATATATTGATTTTTTGGAAAACTTGATCATGTTATTGACTTATAGAATCTGTGGTTGGAGATAGACAGTTTTTTCATTTTGTTTTTGTTAACTTCCAAATATACAGCTGATTTTCTATAGATTCTAAGAGCATGTTTATCGGTGAATCCATTAAAAATTCTTGTAATTAATAAGAGAAAAAAGAAAAAGAAGATTCAGTGAAATTTTACGTGATATGTTTCTTCCACGAAATACGCTAAAGCCGTCTCTACAATTAATTAATACTAAACAATACTTTAAAATACTTTAACATTATCATGGTCAAGGATGCTCTTAAAAAGTCCATTATTTGAAATTTATTATAACATCCCTACAATCATGTTGTATTTGAGTTTTGTTTTGATTTTTTTTTATAATGCTAGTGGTGTTATTTATGCAATCTGATTATAGTTGACGATAATGTTTTTTTTTTCTCGTCACGGACAATAGTGTTTATTTTTAATTACAGTTAGTGAATTTATATTTATGTAATCTCTCTTAATTAGTAATAGAATGACAAGAAAGAGACTCAAATTTACAAATGGAGATGAACGTAAAACATCTTTGGAAACACTTGCATAGATCATGCACCGTCGTTGCTTGGAGGTTTAGCCATGCAACAAACATATGTTGGTTCCACAAGTCATGCTTATCTATGTTTGACACAAGTAAGAAAATAGAATTCTTTTAGCCTTACATACGCACGAGACCTATATATAGAACTAATAGAAGGGAACACACAGAAGTGAAATCTCAACTTAAAAACTTGGGTCAGTATTCTTATTTGAAACTTTTTGATGCATAAATCATTCATGAAGTAGATTTTTTCTCTTGGCTTCGTGTTAAACTTATTATATAATTTCTTCTCACCTTTATGATCTATTTATTCAATGAAATCTGTTTTGAAACAACAGATTTCACATCCTCAAACAACATAGAGGTTCCCAAACGAGAAGAACCAGTCACATTGGCTGATTGATTAAAGGAAGGATTAATCAACGTACGTACCGTTCCAAATTGTAAAATATTGTGCTTATGGATCAACTGGTACATATGTTAGATGTATAACATAATAGAAAATATATGAATCATACAACAATGAAATTATTAGAAACAAGACAACTCGCAATTCGTAAACTGAATAAATTCTAAACCCAAACAAAAATGCAAAAAAATTACTTTTTAGTAAATGATCAAAGCGTTTCTCCCGAAACTTCATGCAAGATATTGTGAATGATATGTATTCGGTAGAATCACGTTTCCGGAATATGAAAATGTGAAAAGTTAGGCCAACTCCAATGGAACACTAAAACACTAAATTTATTGTATCGTGAACAGTGTTACACCAAATTTGGTGTGACATTGTTCAGGACACTAAACTTTAAAATATTATCTTTTTTTTTCATCTAATAATTAATGAATTATGTATAAGAACATCTGCTGTAAACTTCATAGAGAAGTCTACCAACAATAGCTAAGTACTACTCAAACAAGAAAATTGATTTATACAATAAATATTGCACCTAAATATGTCAAATTCACACAGAAAGAGCAAGAAAATCTAAAAAATTTATTATAAATAAGTTTTAAATGCATTTATAAGAAAATTAAATTTATAGACTTCATAGAGAAGTCTACCAACAACAGCTTGTAAATAATATAATAATAGAGAATATTTTTTTAGTGTAAAATTTAGTGTTGTGATTGGAGATGAAAAATAAAGTTCAAACATTAAAACACCAAATTTGATGTGATTTCAACACCAAATTTAGTGATAAGGTTGGAGTTGTCCTTATAACGTGAAAAAGTTACTTACCATTTAATAGCAATGACTTTTGATCAAAGCTTGAGAACAAAACAAGAACAACGCTTAAGCGATGAAAGCAAGTAAGAAGAACAAGTGATTTGTTTGGCAATTAGGATTGCCTATTTGTTTGGCAATTAGGATTGCCTATTTTTTTGGCTTTTCATTTCAAACTGAAACAAAGTTGGAGTATTGACTCCTACAAGCAAGGAAACGTGAAAGCAAGGAAGAGTGGTTCCTAAACAATAGGATGACCAGTTCTCTTCTTATTTGTACAGGAATCAAATAATAAAAGCAAAATAAATTACAATAACCATAATCGATTATTGCCAGTACTTCCGGTTTGGAAATCGTCTTCTGTCTGATCTCCGGTTTGGTTCTCTGGTCCCTGCAACCACATCACCATTCAAGTCGAAACTACCTAAGAAAACATTTTTTGGTTTAACAAGGCAAAAATAAAGTAGAGGGAGTTGGTAACTTGGTATATAAACAGAGTCGCTGTCGTAAGGACATGAAGTGTAAAAGTGAAAGACCTGCGTTTGCTTTGCGTCATGAAATACAATTTGTATGATGCATGTTTCCTTTTTGTCTTATGGTTCAAAATGATTACGCAAACTATATTATCATATGTACTTATAAGAAAATCAAATAATATAAAGATTGAGTTATTAACTTCTTCTATCAAAAAAGAAACAAAAAACAAAAAACAAAAAAAAAAACTTTTTCTATCGTACGTTGGTTTGAAAATGTCGTTAGGCCATAAACAACAGAAACTCAAAATCCATACACGAAAAATGAACATTATCTTTTGTCTAAATACAAAGAGGCACTCTTTGTCTTTTTGTAAACTTATAATTTTTATATAGAGACTAATATTATTGTACACATGCAAACACACATTACCTTCATACTAAGTACAACACAAAATTGATGCAGAGTTTTGACACTCCACAGAATTTTCCAAAATACTTGAGATGTGTTTATTGTAAGTTGCTTAAGATTCTCTAAACCGAAATCCTGTAGCTCACTTCTTGAGTAGCAAGGCAGTGCGCTGAGCCATGATCTTTGAGGCTCTTGTGATTATGAGTTTGTCATGTGATTGAAAGGGCTTGTGCCTATTGTCTCCTTGCACTCGGGTTTCAAGGAAGGTCCAAATGCAACCGGTTCTCGCTCGTCTGTGTGGACCAGTTGGGCTTAAATCAAGTCCCATTAGAAGATCGTAAGGTTTTACATTACAATAAATTGGGCCTAGGCCCATTAATTAAGTGAGGCGGTGGGAAGAGAGAAACCCTATAAACAACTCTAAGCAGTCGTCTGTATCTATATAAAGCTGAAACCCTACCTATCTCTTCTCAATACCAAAAATTATTGACGGCTTTATCAGATTTCTTTGTTTCGTAGTTGCAGTTTATGTTCTCCTTTACTAAAGAATTCTTGTGTCTATGTTTTCTTGGCTGAGTCTGATTCGTTGGTCTGTTAGGGTTTTGTTTGGTTACGTTTTTGATTGAAAGTGATGATAAGAAATTGTCGCCCCAGTCTTACTTGCATTTTTACAATGGATGCAATTTGGTGATTGACTTTTTTCCGTCTGATTCGCTACCAAATTTATTTTGATTTCGATTTTTTTCTCGGCTTTGTTTTAAGGATTCTTGGATATGATGAAATGGCATAATGTTTTGTGACACCCAGTCTGATCATAATGATTGATTTGCCATTCTCTGATCTTTTTTTTTTTTTTTTTTTTTCAATTTTGGTATTCTTGAAAAGAGGAGTGAGGATATAATATCCATACGTCTGCAAATCTGAGAAAACAAATAGTGCTGATTCTAAGACTAATGCACTACCATCTGACCTCTTTCTTTCTACTCCAATCGTTCTTGTTTATTGTTTTTGTTCATCGTCTGCAATCAATGATGCAAATTATGTCATATTTCAATGATTAAACAATGATTATTAATCTTTATTGATCACCATCTTTCGGCTGAGATTGCAGATTATATCTTTAGTCATTCATTGATTTGCGTTCTTCTTGTAATGGTGTGAGTAAACAATGCCCATGGTATCTAATGTCCAAAGTTGATAAATCTGGTTGGACATTTGGTTTGATAACGTTACGAGCCCATTAAGTGAAACGATGTCGTATCATTGTAAGTAACCCTAGACTTGCTTCATCATCCTTTTAAAAGACCATCATCTAGGTCGTCGTTTATCAGGATCGCCGGTTTAACAATCTCTTGTGATTTATCTTTGATATTGTTTTAATTTGGCAAAAGAAAAACTGATTTGATCTTGTTTTTTTAATGTTAAGAACTTGAAATTTTCAAGTGATGAGATTTGATCTAAAATTCTCACGACGGTCGTCTGAGACTTTGTGTCGATTGATGTACCGATCACTCCTCTCTGATGAAAACTTTTCTTCATTCGAAACTAAATATTTTTGGGAAAACGTACTAATTTACGCCCTTTATACGATTTGGGAAAACATCAGGACTCGAATTAGTATGTTTTCCAAAAAAAAAAACAAATAAATATTGATGTTCTTTCGGCTGAGATTGCAGATTATATCTTTAGTCATTCATTGATTTGTGTTCTTCTTGTAATGGTGTGAGTAAACAATGCCTATGGTATCTGATGTCCAAAGTTTAAAAAATAAGTAGTTGGACATTTCGTTTTTCAGAGGCAGAAACTGAAACTACAAAACAGGATTTGCGACACTGTTAGCTTCTCTTTACATAAGCTATCTGTTACTTTTTTCCCCTGTTTACATCTCTGGCTTTTAGAAATAATTGGATTCTACTGATTAGAAAGTTTGATTTTGGGAGTTGCCTTTTGTGTCATGAAAATGAGAATGTATTCTATGTTCTTTGTGCTGTATAATATTTTGTTCCTTTTGTATTATTTTCTGGGCAGGTTTTTAGGCTTGAAATTTCATTTGAATTTCATTAGTTGTTTCAATATCCCTTGTCTGGTTAAATAAATAGCAAAATTGATGAATCGGAGATAATATCAACCACTCTCTGGCGCACACTACGACTCATATTTTGATATGTGTATATATTGTACAAGATATGATTTGAGAGAGGCCAAGGGTAAAAATGACATAAACTGTAAAGTTGAATTCACTGTGTATGATAGATGCGGATACATGAGATTGTATACATGAGATTGTATACATGAGATACAGAGTCTAGATTAATGTACAACATATATGTCAGTGAATAGAGATATAATGCCAAAGTACATGGAAAGAAGAAGAAATTTGAGTAATTGGAGAATGAAGAGGGAGAGAGAGAGACGATAAGAGCGATGTTGATTACATCATGCAGACAATGTAATTGTAAGAGAGCTTCATTCTCTTACTTTCTTTCCAAATTTTAAAAATCGTATAAATATATAAACACCTTAGATCATAAAGAGCATCTTAAAACTTCACTTGTGTTTACTTGAGAGATTAATTACTGTTCATCAAATTTGGGTTTTCTGGTTGATTCTTAGAGAAAGAAGAAATCGGGGCTGTAATTGATTGTGTTTGGATTCTGGGAGTAGAAGGGAAGGTTTGTGCGAAGGGTTTAGTTCGATCGAATAGAAATTGCAGGGTGGAAACGATGTCTTCTAGTATTGATAAAGTTCTTGTCTCGATGACAATCAACGAGGTTGACGAACCGTCGATTTACCAGACGAAACCTGGTTTTTTATCGGTGGAAGAAAATCGTCTTAGTTTGATTGGAAGAGTTTTTAATCCAGAACATCAAAGTGTATCTAGTCTGGTCTTAGATATGTTGAGAAAGTGGCAACTGTATGACAAGATGCGTGGGGGTGGTTTTATCATTTGAGAAGTTTCAGTTCATTTTTATAGAGGAGGAGGATTTAGAAGCGATTATTAACAGAGGTGTTCATCTTGTGATTGAGCGATGGGTTGAGAATCCTCCAGTGGATTATCTCCAGTATATTCCGGTTTGGGTTCAACTCCAGAATATACCTATAAACCACAAGACGGTCAATTCAATCAAGGCGTTGGGTGGCTTTGCGGGAGCAGTCATAGAGGTTTCATATGATCCGATAAAGACACATACCAAAGGGTTTGTGAGGGTGAGGGTGAAACTTGATGTATCTAAACTTGTTAGAAGATCAAAGGTCGTCAATCTTCCATCTGGTGGACATTCACATGTTATGAAAAGAATGCAAAAGGAAAATTGATGGAGCAAAAAGAATCCAAAGAAAAGAGGATGATGAACGATGCAATCCGAATTACAAGAAGACTTATGATTGCACCTGCTCTCTAAAGTGCGATAATAATTGCGATCTAAAGTGCGACAGCAGCTTTCAACAAATCTCGTCGATCTCGGACCGGTGACCGGCGGCTTCCATAGCGCCGGTGCCGGTTCGCATCTCCTTATGTGTATTCTTTTGTCGTCTTCTTCTACTCTTTTCTAGCCATGGTTCTTCTTGAGCGAGCTTGGTTCTGAGTAAAAAGAATATGGTTCGGGCTTCAGCGGTTTCGAATGTGTTTAGCGCTCAGACGGGGAAAGAGGATATGCCGGTTCCTTCTCGGTGTTGCGAGAGGTTCGGGTTGGCTAGATGCGCGATCGTTTTCCTCTGGTTTTGTCTTGAGTTCTCGTCGTTTTTGAACCCTTTCTCCGTGCGTGCGTGGTGGTCTCCGTTTCCCTTCCATGGTGGTGACGAGATATGAGCTCGACCTTCGACTCTCTTGAAGGATTTGCTTCTTTATGTCTCTCGCTTTGCTTGGTGGGATGAGCGTCTGTTTAGCTGCGTTTTATCCTTTTGTTTACTTTGATTACGTTGGTTCCTAGATCTTGGCTTCGTGTAGTTTGATTGGAGCTTGTGTTTTAGATTGGAGAGCTGATATTTTTCTTGGTGGGGAGATGGGTTCGGGTTATTGCTAGTTCTGGAAGTTCGGGACTATGGTGTTTGGTACGGCAGCAATTTGAATCCTATAGGTTGAATTTGGGTTTGGCTTCTTGTTAGTGCTTGAGGGAATCGTTTCTCGGTGTCAGATCTGAGTGTTCTCAGTTTCTTGTTCGGCTGAGATGGCGGTTTCAAAAGTGTGCGAGCTGTCGTAGATTCAGGATTACTTTGTGGATTACTTTGTCTATTTTGTGCCATCTTTGCGGGTGCCGGTTTCTCGGTGATAGTAGTATGGTCATTTGGAAAGATATTCAGTAGCGGGTGGCAATTTGTATTTCTGTCTTCGTTTGATGTTGGTGGACTTCAAATCATGGGCACGGTTTAATCGGCTCGTTTTGATATGTCCTCTTCACCTTCGTTTTGTGGGTTTTGTAGAGGAAGCATAATCGTATCTTGCGCTTGGTTGTCCTTCGTGGCTACATGATCATATCGCAAGAGGGTCGTTTGGGCAATCATCAATATACCTTTCTCATTAGGATCTGATGTTGCTGTTTTTACGACGTATGTATACAGTCGTTGTGTTTCTGTTTTATGTATTTTTCTTATGAGGTGCTTTGTCCCTCGGTAAACATGGTTTTCAGCTATCGCCGTTAATCTTAATAAAGACGTTAAAAAAAAAACGATGCAATCCATAGTGGACTGGCAAAGTCTAGACTGTCTTTGCTAGAGGGATGCCAGTCTAAAGGTGAACTATTGGAAAATAAAAAGAGGCTTATACTTTTAATAGCAGTCCAACTGGTTACTGAATCGGCTTCTCTGAGCCTGGTTCTTCCGGGACCACTATGAAAATGAAAAAGCTAAGGAAAAGACCACACATGAGTAACATGAACCCTAGAAAAAATGTTCTTAATCCCCTGACTGTTACGGAGGAAAAGAAAAATGGGAGTATTGTTGGCCAGAAAAATAAAAGGAAGACTTTGAGGGATGCATGTTGATATATAATGGGTTTTATCCGTTTTTAACCATGATATAGGTCCGTTTTTATCGAATCTTTTTGGTGTTTTTCTGTTGTTTTAGAGTCTTTGTAGGTCAATGATCGATTGGAGCTTGATGGGAGCTTTTTGAGCATTTTGGAGCATCGAGGAAAGAAGAGCCGAAGTGATCAAGTCGGAGTCGAGTTTTCATGTATGTGTCGATCGACACAACCCTGTGTGTCGATCGACACACATGTTTGACGCGAGAAGATTGCAAGTTTTGAAAAAATTCTGGTTTTGCCCAAAAAACCCAGAAGTTTACAGCAAAGCCCAATCCGATTTTTAGACATTATACATAGTTTTTCTTTAGGCTTTCATATTTATATCTTGTTTTTAATTGAGACTTGGAGAGAGAAAGATTTGGAGAGCTTTATGGAGACAAATCTGCATTTTGTTCTACAGAGATTTCGAACCCTTTGTATCTCTATCTTTTTATTCAATTTATTTCATTCATGATGTTTGTTTCAATCACCATGTCTGAGTAGTTTGCTTGTTAGGTTTAGGGTAAGTTAAAGGAACATGAGAAATTGCTAGATCTGTTAGATTTGTTAGGGAACATCACTTGGATTCTTCATCTAGATTGTTGATAATGCTAGTTCTAGTTTGATCACCTAGAACTTAGATCTTAGGTTAATTGTAAGATGCGAAAGTATTGATAATTACCTAACCTAATCTTAGATGAGCAAATTATCTATTCGCAAAGAAATTTGGTTTAGACAATTTGTGAACAATTGAATATGTGCTTTAATGCTTGTTTAACCTATTGAATTTGCAAAGAAATTTGGGATTTAAGAAGTTAGACATAGATAGTTTTCGCAACGAAAGTTGGTTAGCTTTACAGAGTTTTCATGTTCAAGAACGGATCTTAATTCCCATAACAATCTAATTTGTCTGCAGTTTCGAGTTTCCTGCGATTTCCCGAAAGCCTAGCTTTTTTCTCATTGATTTTAAGAACCCTACTTATCATCGTTTTCTTGCTTAGTTTGATATTTAATTTACATTATTACTTTGCTGCTTAGCCTAATTCGACTTCATAATTGATTGTGTGATCTGATTCCCTGTGGATTCGATCCCTAAGTACTACTACGATCTCTTAATTTGAGAGAGTAGTTCAGGGTAAATTTGAGCATATCACATGTGATAATGAAGAAGAGACACATAGACACAAGCAAGTGAGAGCCAGAAAGGAGGGAGAAGAGACCCAACAAGCTACTTGTAGCAACAACGAGATGGTCCCAAATGAGGGACCACTAAAGCCTTAGAAAACCTCTCACTCCAAGATTGGTTGGCTATTAGCTTCAACTTTAATGAAATTATAGACCCTAATGAAGGGGAACATGTTAGGGGGAACATGTCAGAGAAACTGCCAAGAGTTTAATAGCCAACCAATTTTGGAGGGAGATGTTTTCTAAGGTTTTAGTAGTTTATCTCCAAAAAGTAAGCTCTGATTACAGCCCCATCATTACCAATTTAATTGGTGACCATTGGAAGAAGAGAGGAGATTTTAAGTATGATCATAGATGGATGAGTAGAGATGGTTTTAGAGAAACAATATTGGGAGAATGGAAGCACCATGAGGTAGACAGAGTAAGTCTTGGTCAGTCAGATCTCTAGATGTAGAAAAGCCATCTCTAGCTAGAAAAGAAAGGCAAGGCCTAGCTCTGCAATTCGAATTCAAAAGCTTCACCATCTGGTATATATACGGCAACAAGGGAAGCTCCTCGTGATCTAACCTCATTGAAAACTTAAAAAGCAGCTAAAAGAAGAGTATAGGAATGAAGAGAAATTTTGGAAACAAAAAAAGTAGAATCCTATGGCTTAGAGGTGGAGATAGAAATACGAAATTCTTCCATGCAGCTACAAAGAACAAAAGATTTCAGAATAGAATACATAGCCTGGTGGATGATTCAGGAAATGAGTGGCTTACTGAAGCTGATCTAGGAAGAGTAGCATAAGAGTATTATAAGCTGATGTATGCTTCAGAAGATATAGGAGTGGATCTTGGGGAAATACAAAATGAGATGGGAAGGAGAAGAAGGGTGTCGGTGAAACATAATGAAGAGCTTTTGGTACTGGTCACCAAAGAGGAAGTAAGGCAAGCCGTGTTCAGTATTAACCCTAATAAGAGTCCTGGTCCAGACGGTATGAATGGACCATTGTTATCAATAGTTTTGGGAGCTGATGGGGGATAGGGTTACTGAGCTGGTACATGTCTTCTTTGGAACAACAAGGCTGGAGAAGGAGATGAACAGTACAAGTATCTGCCTAATTCCGAAGAAAATAAAAGCAAGTAAACTCTCTGAATTTAGACCTATAAGTCTCAGTAATGTCATCTATAAGATCATTGCTAAAATATTAGCTAGAAGGCTCAACAAAGTGCTGCCTTCCATTATCTCTGAAACCCAAGCAGTTTTTTTAGAAAGAAGACTTATTTCTAATAATATCTTAATTGCCCATGAACTCCTTCATGCTCTGAAATCAAAGAACAAGTGCTTGGAGGAATTTGTGGCCATAAAGATTGATCTCTCAAAAGCTTTCAACGAGTGGAGTGGAGATTTATGGAGTTTGAAATGAAAGTGGTGGGATTCTTAGATAGGTGGGTTGAATTGATTATGGAATGTCTCCAGACAGTGTCTTACCAGGTGCTTATCAATGGAAAACCGTTAAGAGACATAACACCAACAAGAGGAATCAGACAAGGTGATCCCCTTTCACCTTAATTATTTATAATCTGTACAGAAATGCTTGTGAGAATGATTCAAAAGGATCAAGAAGAGAAGAAGATATTGGGTTTAAGAGTTGCAAGACACTCTCCTCCAGTTTCACATCTTTTCTTTGTTGATGACAGTATGTTTTATTGCAAAGAGAAAGAGATTGAACTAGAGCAGATTATGAGGATCCTTGATACATACAGTCTTGCTTCTGGACAGAGGATAAATTATGAGAAATCAAGTTTATATTTTGGTAAATTGATTCCAGAGATAAGAAGGGAAAGGATAAAGAGAACCCTTAAGATCAGTCAAGAAGGAGGTGATGCACTATATTTAGGTTTGCCATAATCTTTTGGTGGATATAAAGTTTATGTCCTGAGCTATCTTAAGGAAAAGCTAAGCAACAAGGTATCTAGTTGGCAGAACAAGTTCTTAACTTAGAGAGGTAAAGAGATTCTTTTGAAATCAGTTGCTTTAGCTCTGCCAACGTATACAATGTCCGGTTTTCTTCTACTAAAGACAGTAACCCAACAGATAGTGTCCATTATGACTGATTTTTGGTGGAGGAATAAAGTAGAATCAAAAGGCATGCATTGGAAAGCATGGGAACAGTTGAGCAAGCCAAAGAACGAAGGAGGGATTGGATTTAAAGACTTGGAAGCATACAACCTAGCACTCCTTGGAAAATAGCTATGGAGGATGGTCACAAAAAAATCACTACTTGCCAAAGTCATTAAAGGCATGTACTTTGATAAGACGGACTCTTTGACTGCTTCACTAGGATCCAAGCCATCTTATGCTTGGCAGAGTATTCATGCGCCTCAACAATTGGTGAGAATGGAGACAAGGAAAGTCATAGGAAACGGAAGAAGTATGAACATTTGGGAAGACGCCTGGCTCAGCTTCTCACCAACAAAGCCAATACTGAGTGTAAACATGGGAGCTGCCACCAGAATCAATTCCTTTACTGAGATTAAAAAGGTTCAAGACCTTATGGTGGAAGGAGGAAAAGAATGGAATCATGCCCTATTACAATCAATATTCCCTGACTTCGAGAGGGAGTTAATTTAAGAAATTATGCCTGGTAATAGGGAAACATTAGACAGTGAGAGTTGGGAGTACACAAAGTCGGGACATTACACGGTAAAATCTGCTTACTAGGTTCAAACTATCATCATGAATGCAGATGTAAACAAAAAATTGTGTCTCCAAACGAGTTTGGATGCTTTATACCAGCTGATATGGAAAATAGATACAAGTCCTAAGATCTAATACTTTTTGTGGAAATGCATCAGCAATTGTTTCCTGTAGCACACAGCTTGTCATATAGACATCTTATGAACGACCCGCGATTTGTATGAGATGCCATGCAGAACCAGAAACAGTGAACCATCTGTTGTTTGAGTACACTTATGCAAGACTAGTGTGGACTCTCTCTCCTACACCGACTCCACCAGAAGGTGAAATGTCCAAGTCTTTGTATGCAAATCTTTATAGATTATTATCAAGAGGACAAAAGAGAGAAGGAGACCTGGCAGCAGGAGCTAAGATTGCACCATGGATCCTCTAAAGGATGTGAAAAAATCGTAATAGATTGTTGTTCCAAGGTGATGAGCATGATGCCCAATTACTGATTAGAAAAGCTCTAGAGGATGCAGCAAAATGGGAAGAGAAAGAGGATGACGATGCTAGTGGTGAAAGAGTAACTCCGGCTAATCTAAACCCTCAAAGATGGACCCCTCCTCTGAAACATTGGCTCAAATGTAACACAGATGGAGCGTGGAGTAAAGAGAAGAATAGAAGCGGTATTAGATGGGTCTTGAGGGATCATACGGGCAGAGTGCTATGGTGTGGAGCAAGAGCTTTGCCAAAGTTGAAATATGTCCTTCATGTAGAAGTCGAGGCCCTTAAATGGAGAATTAGTTCAACATCCTCACTAGGATACAAGAATATTATCTTTGAGACATTTAAAAAGTCTTATGGAGGCCTTATGTGAGAAGAGCATATGGCTGGTGCTTAAGGGTGTCCTTCTAGACATACAACAGGGGCTAAGAAGCTTTGAAGACTTCATGATAAGTTTCTTCTTACAAGAAGGAAACAAAGTGGCAGATAAGATTGCAGGGGAAGCTATTTTCTATGAGAATTATGTTCCCCGATTGTATTCCTTAGTGCGAAACTGGTTAAAAATGAGTGTTGAGGCTGATAAGCCAATATTGTAAGCAAACTTTGGTTAATTGAATGGTAGAAGTTGAACTAAAAAAAAAGTTAGTACTCGACAAACTTAAAATCCTATGTTTCAAAACAAATCTTCTAATTCAAGCTATGGTTCTTTCAAAACCTTAATTGTCGGTTCAACCAACCAGTTCACGGGTTAATAGCAGTTTTTTTGGGGTTTCTACTGGTTTTTAATCAGCGGGTTTTACCATCAAACCCAAACTGTAACACCCGTGAACCAAAATTTAGAATTTTGGGAGGTGCGTCGATCGACGCAATGGAGGTTGTCGATCAATGCAAGAGAGGTGTGTCGATCGATGCAAGAGAGGTGTGTCAATCGATGCAAACCTTTATTGAATCGACATGTTTGGTTTTTGAGCGTCGGATTGCGGTTCAGTTTAAGGAAAATTCTAGGGCTCCAGTATAAAAGGTGAGCAACCGCAGTGAGGTCGTTTTCAGAGTTTCTGGAGAGTTTGCAGAGAGGAGTAAGAGAAGTGAAGAATCATGAAGAATCATTGTTGATTTCTTCGTGTTCTTGATCTTGAAAGCTTGTGAGTTTGTTTGTGAGGCTCTTGGTTCGTGTTTGATCCGTGTTCTTCGTGTTTGAGTAAAGAATCCGGAATTAGAGAGTCAGATCTCTGATTTTCGTATATGTTCTTTGTGTTCCTAATCTTTTTTATTCCGAAATCAAGGTGAGTGCGTGATCATGACTTATATGGGTAATTGGAATGCCATAATACAATTGATTGAAGTTGGGATTGATGTGATTATGATTGATTGTGTTTTGGATGGTTTTCGTGTTTATGTTGACTTTTTTCATGCAGGAGATCGATACGCTGTGTCCTGGAAACAAGCCATAAGAGGATATGGAATGACCGTCTCACTAAGTATTTGTGATAATATTCACGCATCTCTTTTATCTATGTGATGCAGGTAAAAAAAAAATGTGATTGTGGAATCATGGCTGAGTAGAGGAGATGATCTAGAGTCTCGTTTATGTGTTTTTATGCTATGGTTTAGAATTGTTAAGTTGTTGGTTTTATGGAATTGGTTTGAGGATTGGTCATAAATGAAATGATATTCCGGGTTAGAGGAATATCATATTAAGACCACGAAAGGTAGTTCTGGTCAGAGATGCTTATGGATGTTTAAGAATTGATTGCTCTAGTGGATGAGGATTTTTCCGAACGACTCATTTTGAGATGAGGATTTCTCTTGAGAGGATGATGATTTCTCCTGTATTTTATTGAGAGATGAAATTTTTTTCGAGGGGATGAAGATTTTCCCTGCATACCGATAGCTCGACGGACTGTGTGTCCTGAGGGTGTGATTTGTATGGTGCATACCGATAGCTCGACGGACTGTGAGTTCTGAGGGTGTGAGTGGTATGGCACACTGATAGCTCAAAGGACGTGTTCTTGAGAGTGGGAGGGATGTGGATATGAGTTGGGAGCAATTAATGTTTCAAACGTGGCTATAAACATAGGACTGGGTGTAGACTTCAGAGATCAGGAGTGTTGATCTTGGGTGGTGCTGACCGGATTGGTCAGGAGTGTGGACTATAGTGATTCGGTATTGTGTGATTCGAGGTCGAATCCGTGTTAGTGAG
Source organism: Arabis hirsuta (assembly GCA_964056655.1). NCBI lineage: Eukaryota > Viridiplantae > Streptophyta > Magnoliopsida > Brassicales > Brassicaceae > Arabis > Arabis hirsuta. Next base: position 32,325,219 of record OZ053305.1, read on the forward strand.
AGAGAATTGTAACGTGAACCAAAATTTGGAATTTTGGGAAGTGCGTCGATCGACTCAAGGGAAATGTGTCGATCGACGTAAGCCTTTATTAAATCGATAGGTTCAGTTTTCGAGCGTCAGATTGTGGTTCTGTAACGCCCGTGAACCAAAAAGTAGATTTTGGTTGGGTGTGTCGATCGACACGGGTGTTTGGATTTGTGAGAAGTCGAATTTTTGGTGGTGTGTCGATCGACACGGGTTGGAATTGGACCGGCAGGTTTGGTTTAATTGCCCGATTTGGTAGGCCAGTTTAGAGAACCTTAGGGTTCGTATATAAGGCGTGAACAGTCGCGTTGTCTCGGATTTTGGCCGATTTTTAGAAGAGAAACAGAGGGTTGAGAGAGAAATCAGAAATCAAGGGTTTTTGGGTGATTTTTGGGAGATTTCTGGAGAAGGATTGCTCTTGAGGTTGTTAGAACGCAAAGAAGATTGTTGCTGGGTGGATTTCGGTTCTGGGAAGGACGAAATCAGAGCTTTTCGTGTGTTCTTCGTGTGTTTTTCGTGTTCATCCTCGTTTCAATCCATTTTCGAGGTGAGTGCTTGACCGTAGGTTTGTATAGACATGAGGAATAGATGGAATGCGATTGTTTGTGGTGTTGGATTGGATTCTGTGTATTTGGTGCTTGGATTCGTACAGGAGATTCGACATATCGCGATGGATTCGAGCCATGAGAGGATAGCCTCATTTTCTGGGTTTTGCGATACGGTGTCGATCGACACCAGGGTGGTGTGTCGATCGACACGGGGCTGTATGTCGATCGACACCTAGTGGTTGTGTCGATCGGCACGGGACAATCTGTCGATCGACACCTAGTGGGTGTGTCGATCGACACAGACCTTCTGTACGGGTTCGTGTTGGTTGTTTCATGTATGCTTGATTGTATGCTAATCCTGGTATTGTATCTCTTGTTTATATCTGTATATAAATAACCAGTAGACTGGATGACCGCGTCGCTGAGTATTTGTGATAATACTCACGCAACTCTTTTTGCCATGTGTTGCAGGTAAAGAGAAAATGTGATCGTGAAATCATGGCCGGGAAGAAGATATGATCTAGTGTCTCGTCTGAGTGGTTGTACTGTTAGAATTGCTAGGTTGCTAGTAGATTCTGAAATTGTTGTCATTGGATTATTCTGGAATTTGAGTGAATTGAATATTGTTTTATTGAACTGAACGGTTAGGGAATTAATAAAGTATAGGATTTATTGATTTGGTTGTTATTATTGATTTTAATTGTTTCTGTGCTGCTTGTGTTGGCCCAATTGAGGATTAGTATCTGTGATGATAATAATCTGAAGGGACAAATTTTAAATTTTTGGGTCGGGTCATTTCATTTTGGGTTTAAGGGAAACCCTAGGGCTTCAGTATAAAAGGTGAGCAGCCGCAGTGAGGTCGTTTTCAGAGTTTTAGAGAGTTTTCGAAGAGGATTAAGAGAAGTGAAGAATCATTATTGATTTCATCGTGTTCTTGATCCTGAAAGCTTGTGAGTTTGTTTGTGAGGCTCTTGGTTCGTGTTTGGTCAGTGTTCTTCGTGTTTGAGAAAGGAATCCGGATTTAGGGTGTCAGATCTCTAATTTTCGTGTGTGTTTTTCGTGTTCCTAATCTTTTTCATTCCGAAATCAAGGTGAGTGCGTGACCATGGCTTATCTAGGTAATTGTAATGCCATAATACGTTTGATTGAGGTTGGGATTGATGTGATGATGATTGATTGTGTGTTTTGGATGGTTTTCGTGTGTTTGTGTTGACGTTTTTCGTGTAGGTGATCGATACGTTGCGTTATGAAAACGAGCCATAAGAGGATAGGTTCGTGTTCCTCGACTCTGTGATGTGCGTCGATCGACGCAACAACTTTGTGTTGATCGACGCAAGTGTGGTGGTCGATCGATGCAAGGTCTGAAATCGTGAACTTTTCGCAATTGTGCATTGTTGATTGATCGCTTGGTATTGTGTTATTCCGTTATGCATGTGTATATAGCAGATTGATGGAATGACCGTCTCACTGAGTATTTGTGATAATACTCACGCATCTCTTTTATCCATGTGATGCAGGTAAAGAAAAAGTATGATCGTGGAATCATGGCTGGAAGAAAGAGTCTCGTATATGTGTTTTTATGCAATGGTTTAGAATTGTTAAGTTGCTGATTTTATGGAATTAGTTTAATTGTTGGATTGAATTGGTTTCATTAGTGCAATTGTTTAATAGATAATTCATTGAATTGATTTGAGTTGATTTTCGCTGGTTATTGATATATTGTGAATTGATCTATTGTTGAGGATTATTATATATGGAAATAATAATTCGAATTAAAAAAAAAATTGTTTAGTTATTTTACCATCAAACCCAAACCGTAATATTGATCAGATTATGGTTGAATTGGTCGGTTCAGTCCGGACGTGAAAACATTGTAATAAAGGTAAAAAAATAAAGTAAGTTTTTTTAATAAAAATTTATTGAAAAAATTAATATTTTATTAATTAGAATTTCAGTGGTCTCTAACCATCAAATTTTTTTTTTTTTTGGTCGAACTCTAACCATCAAATTTGCTTTAAGCTAGTTCGATCATGATAATTTAATCGAGTAAACAGATCAAGCACTATGTCATAAGCAAACCATTTGGTATGTATGTTTGTCAAATTGGAAGAGTTCCATGATCATCATTTTTCCTTTGTTTCACAGATTTTGGATTTTTCTTAAGGCGGAGTAGGATCTGTGTTTTGAGGTGTAGAGATATATAGCAAAGTGGGGTTTGCAAGAGGATTAGTGTGTATGTTTGTGTGTATATTATATATTATATATACATTTGATAAAGATATGAGTCGTAGTGTGCGTAAAAGAGTTTGATTTATCAAGTTGTGGTGTGATGATTGGTGATGACTATTCATCAAGTTTCATACCAAATTGCTACAAAACTAAAATCACAATGGTAGTATGAGAGAACTCTTATCGACCAAAAACATATGGGTGTCAAAATGGGTCCATATTCATAGGTTACCCAAATACGTTTATAATTTTAGCGGATCTGGGTTGGATTTTTTTTTATCTATATAAATAAACGGGTTTTGGTGGGTTACTCTATAGTGTTATGGGTTTAATGGGTAAACCCATTAGGATCATGAATAACTCATGAGTTTGCTCTAAAAATAAAAAAATTAATATATATTAGAGTATTGGTTCAACATTCGCATAAGTATTGTGGATTCAAAATTATCTTTTGGTATTAGTTCGCGTGTTCTAAACAAATACTAGAGTCGGCTTTTTTCTAAACATGTCCAAACTTTACTTTGTATGTGATTTTGGTTATTTGGTTTTACAACTGCTGAAAAATGTAAAATTATCATTTATATTTATTGATTTTAATACTATTTACTAATATTATCCAGGTTGCTGACATATTTTTTATTATTATTTGTAGATAATGAAAGTGATGATGACGAGGAAACAGATGCATCCAAGGAAGTAGATTAATCCAACGAAGATTCACGGGTTTGTTAAAATTAATTAATAGTTTATTGGTTTTAAGGTTTTATTGGTTTTACGGTTTTATGGTATTTATTTATCTTAAGACACGAAAATATTTTAATTTAGTTTGTTAATTGAAATTTGAAAATTTTCGTTTTATTTATTTATAATAATATGAAATGGTATTTTTTTTAATAGTTTATTATGATATTTAATTTGTATGTCGGTATTCATACAACCCATTTAGCCATTGGATTTTATATTATTGGATTTGGGTATGTGAATTTAACTCATATAGTAAGTGGGTTGGATCAAACCCGCCCACTAAAATTTTAAACCCATATGAATTTGGGTTAGATTACCCATTTTGACAGTCAAACCCAAGATAACTAATAATGAGAACGAGAATATTCGCCGGTTTAAAACCAAACCCCTCGAAAAGAAAAGCGACAAGATAAGGACTAAGATGGAACAAAATCTCTGGCTCACTATTCAAATTCAATTTAGAGAAACTCTATCAATTGTACATGGGTTTCCGGTTCAAATGTATAGAATACCGGTTAAGTTAGTCTTTGGTTTAGTATTGGTTTTGTATATAAACATATATTTTTACATTCTCTTATTTGACGAAATAGAAAAGATATTTTACAACTTTGGAGGTGTTTGGGAAGGATTTTTATTCTTGACTTTTACTGTAAAAAAATCTGTTTATTTTTCGGACTGTATTTACATGAGTGTGATTTTAAAAATTATAAAAGTCATAAATTATGGACTTTAAAAAAAATACTATTATGTTGAACAAAAAAGTAAAAAAAAAAGAGGGACTTTGAGTGATTTTAGGAAAGTAGAGGTGTATTGGTTTTATTTAGATTTTTTAATTTTTTTTTTAAATTTACATCACTCAAAGTCCTTGCCAATCACCCCCCTTATCTCTAATATGATATCAAAGCTTTTCTAGCTCAAATTTTTGATTTTCGTCAATTTTTTTTTCTCTTGGATTTTCTTCCATTTTCGCCGATTGATTGCTTAATCGAGAGCTTTGTTTTGAAGTTTGGTGACCATTGGAGCTCCAATTCCGCTTATGTGGTTCATTGAGGACTTTGAGCTTCGTTCTCTCCCATGGCAAAACAAGGTAGAAAACTTCAAAATCGTTCCTCGGAATGTGATGTTGAAGCGTCTACCATTAACGATCGAGCTGGATCTAACTCTCCTATTGTACCTGATGTCGCGATGCCCGTTTCTCTTCCTTTTCAACCAAATCGTGGTTCTATTGGTCTGATTCATGGTGGATTCGATGCTTTTGATAACACACACAGTCTGTATTTTCTCCATTCGGCTGATCATCCTGGTCTCGCCATCGTTATGCATATCCTTGACGGTACGAATTGTAGTAACTAGTCCATAATGATGCGAATTGGTCTAGATGTTAAAGAATAAACCAGCATCTGTTGATGGTTCCCTGCCTAGGCCACATAGTCAGGATGTCTCGATTAAGATTTGGAGTAGATGCAATAGTATGGTTAAATCTTGGGTGACGAATGCGGTTAATAAAGAAATCTATGATAGTATACTCTATTATGAAGATTCTGCTGAGATGCGAAATAACTTGTTTCTGAAATTTTGTGTGAGTAATTTTCTGCGGAAATATCTTTAATTAAAACAACCTATCTACAATTTGAAGCAATGATCACTTTGATCTCTCTACCTATTAGTTACATTTTGTTACTAATAAACAAGTTAGTTTAAAATTGATTTTAGAAACATTGTATAAAAACCATTAAGTAATTATGAAGAAAAAAAAAATTACTAAAACCAAGTTAGTTTTAAATTGGTTCTAGAAATTGCATAAAAGCCATTAAATAATTATGAAAAAATCTTCATAACTCATATTTTTCATGGGTTATAATATCTATTACTTTCTTTTTCACTAAAAACAAATTAGTTTAAAATTGGTTTAAGAAACATTGTATAAAAGCTATTAAGTAATTATGAAAAAAAAAACATTTACTAAAAATCAAGTTAGTTTTAAATTGGTTTTAGAAATTGCATAAAAGCCATTTAGTAATTATGAAAAAATCTTCATAAGACATGTCCTTCATGGGTTATAAACAAGTTAGTTTAAAATTTGGTTTTAGGAACATTGTATAAAAGACATTTAAGTAATTACGAAAAACATTTTTACTAAAAACCAAGTTAGTTTTATATTGGTTATAGTTTTTTAGAAATGAGATTGAGAAATACCATTTTTTAAAAATGCCACTTTTCATAATCTTTTTAAAAATTCTACTTTTTAAAAATCATTTACTCAAAATATTATTTATGTTTGGGTTAACTATGTTGTATTAGAGTTTAACTTTGAAGGTTTAAGGTTAGTTAGGGATCAAAATATTTTTTTGAGTTTATAATCTTTAAGTTTGGGGTTTAATAATCTTTAATTAGTGATATTTTTGAAAATGGACAATTCATACTGGCATTTTTGAGAATAGGCACATCAAAAATGGCATTTTAGTGATTGTCTCGAAATGAATTTTTTTTAGAAATGCCACTTTTAAAATGCCATTTTTGAAAATATATACACTAAAGGTGGTATTTTTGCAATTGTCCCAAAATAAAATTTTTTGAAAAAATGCCACTTTTAAGGATTTCTAAATCCTAAATTTTAAAATTCTTAACTATAATTTTTTTTTTATCCCTAATAAATCCTAAACTCTCAAAACTAAACTCTAGTACAACATAGTTAACCTAAACATAAATAATATTTTGAGTAAATGACTTTGAAAAAGTGGTATTTTTAATTTTTTTTTGAAGAAATGACATTTTTAAAAAGTGGCATTTTAAAAGATTCTCATTTCTAAAACCAATTTAAAACTAACTTGTTTTTTAGTAAATTTGTTTTTTTCCATAATTACTTATGGCTTTTATACAATGTTTGTAAAACCAATTTTAAACTAACTTGTTTTTTAGTTAAAAGAAAGTAACAGATATTATAACCCATGAAGGACATGTGTTATGAAGATATTTTCATAGTTACTTAATGGCTTTTACGCAATTTTTTAAACCAATTTAAAACTAACTTGTCTTTTATTAAATTTGTTTTTTTTCATAATTACTTAATGGCTTTTATTCAGTGTTTCTAAAACCAGATTTAAACTATCTTTTTTTAGTAAAGAAAAAGTAACAAATATTATAACCCATGAAGGACATGTATTATGAAGATTTTTTCATAATTACTTAATGGTTTTTATGCAATTTCTAAAACCAATTTAAAACTAACTTGTTTTTAGTAATTTTTTTTATAATTACTTAATGGCTTTTATCCAACGTTTCTAGTACCAATTTTAAACTAATTAGTTTTTTTTAGTAAAAAGAAAGTAACAAATATTATTAACCATGAAGGACATGTGTTATGAAGATTTTTTCATAATTACTTCATGTCTTTCATGCAATGTTTCTGAACCCAATTTAAAACTAATTTGTTTTTAGTTAAAAAGTAACGGATGATAAACTATGAAGAACATGTGTTATACACGCCAATAAGGGATTTTATCTTTATATAGTCATGGCTTAATTCAAAATTTGAACTCGTGTCAAAACCAGTTTGTACCAAACCATTTAATTTCTCGTTACTTTGGTTAAGAGTAAAATAGTTGTATGCTTGTAATAATAATATTTTTTGTTCTTTTACATAGGCAAATCAAATCAAAATATATAAAATATATAATTCAAAGCGTAGCAAGTGATCTGTTGTAGCACACAGACTAAAACATAGTTCTTTGACAAAATTCCTGGTATCAGAAAATATGTTTTTTTTTTGTTTGTTCCTTTGCCATCCATGAGCCTTACAAAGAACATACACGGGATACTATTCAGGATAAAACTATTAAACTGCAAGAGGTATAACTCACGTCACGGTCAGGTTCTCTGGTTTGTTATGTTATGCGGAATTCTAATACGAATCCCTAGGAAATACTACTACTTACTTTTGGATTGAAAAAGTCTCAAGATTCGTTTCAATCTTTATGATTTGAACTTGCAGTTTCCAAAAGGTAAAGAGTGGCATTGCCATTTCATTGGGAATTTGCAAAGAAACAAAGCTACGTAACTGATTGCCATTTTCAAAGTCTTCATCTTTACTTGTGAAAACTCTCTTGAGTACATGAATTTGAATATATAATTATCATGAATTTGAAGCTTTGGTTCTGAGTACATGAAGTACTAGGTACTTTGCTAAGGTGCTTTTCTACCAATTGTACGGGAGTGGAAAAATCATTTGTGTTTAGAAATTACTTAAGAGACCAAACCCAAAACAAAACAAAACACATGTTTCTGTCTTCGCAAACTCCACGAAGCTGGTGGAGTCTATATAGACTGAAATCAACAGATTGTTGAATGTGATTACAAGAAAAGACCTTGATACTATCAAAATATATATCACAATATATAATACTCATAATTCTAATTTTAATATAATATATGTTGTAGCACAAAGGCTAAATCAATGATCTTGACTGCTTTTTATTAATTTTTTGTTTTTAACAAAACCAAACCAAAATATATAATACTCATAATTCTAATCTTTAACATAAAATCCGCTGTAGCACAAAGGCTAAAATCAATGATCAAAAATGAAAATTTCCGGGTTCAAAACCTGGCAGCGGAAAAAGTTTCATTTTTTATTTTTATTTTACAAAACAAAAGCAAAATATATAATACTTATAATTTGTCTACGACTGATATAATGCGTTTTTGGCGCATTTTAACCATTGTTTTGTAGGTTTTTATCGAGTTTTTCACTCTCTTTCGAGTCATTCTAGATACTAAAGTGGCTGGAAGCAAGGATTTGAAGTTTGCAATTGGATTTGGCGAAAAAGAAGGAAAAAGGGATCTTTTTGAAGATTCTGCCCAGAAGGAGCACCTGCGCTGGAGTTAGGTGCTCCCGCTCCCCAGAAGATCCAATTATGGGAATATTCACTAAACCCTAATTTTGCAATCCTATCTTGGGCCAGCCGCCAAGGCTTTATTAAAAGGGGGATCTTCGACCCTTTTGAGGAGGAGGCACACATAACGCAGCAGAAAAGAGAGAACACAACAGAGATCAACGAGTGAGAGAGAGAGAGAGATTCGAATACTTGTTTTAGAGTTTGTAAACTTGAAGATTTGTCATCCACTTTTCCTTGTTGCAGTTTTTTTAAACCCTTATCTCTTTTACTTTGATTCAATGAAGTTTCTTATGTCAATTGCTGCTGTTGATTACTTGAACATGAGCGAGTAATCCACTAGTTAGATTAAGGGTTTCGATGGGATTGAATATCATGAACTAAGCATAGATAGGTTTTAAGTAATCATTCGATAATCTCCACCTAATATCGATCTTATTGCCTAGGTTAGATTGATCACCTAGCCTCTGATTTTAGGTTGAATTTACTTATCAAAAGTTTGTAAATTGCTGGAATTGATTTAGGTGGGCGACTTGATCCTTAGCCAACGAAAGTTGAAGTTAGGGCAATTCGTGAACAAATTAACCCTAATCGCTTAATGCTTGATAATCTTTATAACCTCAACGACAGTTAGTGATGAAAATCCTTTTTGTCGGTTTCAAAGATTAAAACCTAGGTTCACTAATTCGAATGCAGAATAGTGAGGTTCGTTAAGGTACCAGCAATACGCTCTAATTCTATGGATTACAAATCTCAGCTAAGCGATTCAAGTTGGGGTTTAAATGTCACGATAATTAAAGCTAAACAAAATGTAAAATCTGTTGTAAAAAATAATGGAAAAGCGTTAGGTCAGGGATAATTCTCAGGGATTCGAATATCAGGAACAAAGCAATTATTCAGGTATGCGATTACGACCAAGTCTCGAACTCAACCATAAATATAAGGAGATCCACTTTCGTGGCATCTACAACTTTAACAATCAATCTAACACCCTAACTGTCGTTGAGGTTACAAGGATTATCAAGCATTAAGCGATTAGGGTTGATATGTTCACGAGATGCCCTAACTTCAACTTTCGTTGGCTAAGGATCAAATCGCCCACCTAAGTCAATTCCAGCAATTTACAAACTTTTGATAAGTAAATTCAACCTAAAATCAAAGGCTAGGTGATCAATCTAACCTAGATAATATAATCGAAAATAGGTGGAGACTATCGAATGATTATTTAAAAACCTATTTATGCTTAGCTCATGAATCAAATCCCATCGAAAACCCTTAACCTAACAAGTGGATTACTCGCTCATGATCAAACAAACAACAGCAGCAAGAGACATGATAAACTGCATTGAAATCGATATATAAAAGAGTAGGGTTTAAGAAAACTTCGATAAGTATTTGAAGACAAATTTCCAAGCTTACAAAATCTCTCAAAACAAGTGTATATATCTCTCTCTCTTTCTCTCTCGTCGTGATGTATTTATGCTGCTGTCCTTCGTGATGTGTGTGGCGTGATTCCCTTCAAAAGATCCAGAGAAAAACATATTTAAAGGCCCACGGCGGCTGGCCCAAAATTAGGGTTGCAAAATTAGGGTTTTTCAAAAAGCCCATAAGTGGAATCTGCTGGGAGCGGGTGCTCCCTCTTCTGTACTAGGTGCTCCCTTTTCTCCAGAATGTTCAAAAAGGGTCCAACTTCATTCCTTTCTAGCCAAATCCGATTGCAAGCTCTAGTCATTGCTTCCAGCCACTTTTGTATGTAGAATGACTCGATAGAGAGTGAAAGACTAGATAAAAGCCTACAAAACAAGGGTTAGAATGCGCCAAAAACGCATTATATCAATTCTCCCAGACTTAGATCTTTTTTGTCCTCAAACAAATTCAAGACCAAGTGAAGGAGAAAGGTTTGAAAACGCGGGAACTCTTTTATCCTTAGTGAACCGAGTTTAAATCCTTCAACCTGCAGACCACATAATTCAAATTACGAATATCAAAGCTTTACCAAAACATCCTCAACACATTTCTCAACCAAGTCTCATTTCCCAAACACAAACTCAACGCATTAAAGTTGCGTGAGGGTCTCGCTAAAGGCACCATTTAGGGTAGACGACGCTAAGGGTGTTTGGCCATTTAGAGGTGGAGTTAGAAGTGTTTAAAGTGTTTAAAGGTTACCCGATGTTTCGTAGTGGATGCAGGATATTGCACAAAATTGCAAGAGAGAACGGGTACGTTGATATCCATATTCTCTAAACCACTTTTTCTTCTCCAAATTTCTCCAACCAATTCATATTGCCATCGTCCACCTTGGGTACACTCGCTGTGCAGAGAGACATATTCTAATTTACAATATTTTACCACCCTTCATCATCGGCTTACTGTTTTTTTTTTTTTTTTGAGTTGATGATGAAGGGGGTTTTTCTTACAAGTGAATGTCTCCCAAACACGAAAATATCAGAGTTGTTGTACATACCCAAGTGGAGCTCATCAATATCGTTCCTCTTTCGTGGATTTTTGTTCCACCTCGTTGTAAAACCATCTTCTGAAAATAGGAGCAGGTGCTCCTTCTGGGAATCAGTGCTCTCGTTCTTCAGAAAGAGTGATTTAAAGACAATGTCGACCCAATTCTCTCCAACCCTTTTGCGCATATGCTGCACATATGACAATGAGGTAACAAGAATGCAAGGGGTTTGAAAAGAGGTTAGGGTTAAGGAAGGTACTAACTAAAAATGAGCTAGCTATTCAGGAACAACAAGAGTGATAAAAGGAATAAGGAGTCCTGAATATGATTCGTTTCCCTAATCTAGTGCCAATAGCGAGAGAAATTTTTGGTCAATATGAAACCTGGAAGATGGTGCATTGAAGTATTCCAGCTGTTCCTTGTACCCATGCTCTGAAGAAATGGTCACTAGAGAGAAAGTTAAACATAGATAGTTCAAAGATCATCATAAGATAAAGTCCTAATTCCCTACAAAGTTTTGACTCAATAAAACAACTGAAAAGAAAGATTCAAAAAGACATAAGAAAATAGAAAAACATCCAAAATAAACGTCATTAGTAGCAACTCCCCCCAGACTTACTTCACACTGTCTCGGTGTGAGAATAAGAAAAGAGAGAATGAGAAAAGAAATAAAAGAAAATGAAATGCATAAAAGAAAAGTGTTCATGGAATACGTAGAGAGAGGATAGGAGGGGCGATGTCTAATCGCTGGTGGTATCATCGGAGTCCTCGCTGGTGATCGGCTTCTTGCGCTTGGAGGAACGAGTGGATGGACGGGCGGATGTGGATGGTCGAGAGCAGGGGCCGTGGATGGGATGGTCTCAGTGGCGTGAGAGCTGCTGCAACCCTTCTGGAGCATGTGGAGGATACAACGAAGGAGCCCGTTGTTCTTCTTAGTAGATGCTACCATCCAACGGTGGTACTCCGCGTCGTCTGGGTTGTCGGAGATGTCTCCGAGTGTCAGCTCGCTCGCATAAGGCCGTCGGTAATAACCTTTGAACTGCTGTGTCCTCTGCATGTCTGCGTCTAAATCCTCAACCTCGACTTGGCTCAAAGGAACGTCTGGGACAGAAGTGGGAGCAGGTGTAGTTCTGGTGGACGAAGTGCTCCTCCTAGGTTTTGGTGCTCTCTCTGTCGGTGCTCCAGTAGCAGAGTACATGTACTCTGCTCTGGGTGTGAACCCTACATTGGCTGCAACCTCCAGGTCCGTTAGGGATGGCTGCGGCAATTGGCAGGACTGGATGGTTTTGTCCCTCGTGGTGAACCTGTAAATGTTAATATTAGCCAAGATTTCACAAGAGATAAGGTAAGCGGTGTCCATAAACTCCGTCGCGGGGTTGCATGTGTAGTCCCCAAGGTTGATATTGCAGTGGATGAACAGCCTGGTCAAGAAGCTTCCTATTCGCTCTGTGTGCGCAGCAGTCTTGCCCTTGGCGACCTTAGTCCTCTTGTCCGCAATCACTGAAGCAAACAATGCACCCTTGTTGAAGGATCCGTCGAAATCATAACTCAACCCCTCGACTCCATCAATCGTATTTCTCACCGCATTGTAAAGCATCACAAGCTCGTCAATCCGGACCTTACTTGCATCATCTCTGGAGAAGAGGATGGTGCTGATTGCCTTGGCTCCTATCCGAAGGGCGGGGTTCCGGATTTGGGATTGGGTGGCAGAGCGAGAGAAGTAGTCGCCTTGTGCAATGAAATCCCAAAACCTATGGGCAATTGGGAGGCGTTGAGGGGTTTGCGCTTTCTCCGTCATCTTGTCAAACCCGTAGATGTCACAGAGCTCGGCGATTGTGACCTCATACTTCTTTCCTCCAGCAAAGAAAGAGAGTAGCCCTTGTGACGCCAAAGGCTTGCGTGGGTCGGAATACACGAGCTTTGCCGAAGCTAAGCATTGACGAACCAACTCCGGGTAGAGGGCATCCTGTTGAATGGCGAGATCGGTGAGCTCGGAAGCCTCACGTATGCTGCCCACGTCGTAGAGCAACCCCAAATCTTTCAATGTCTGCCCACACAAGAATCGAGTCGGCTCAATCGCGATGTTGAGCCAATTGTTGTAGTAGTAGGCGTTGTTTTGATTCCATGCATCATCCGAATGTGGAGGAAGGCTGGAATCGCTCAAATTGAACCGTTGGCCTTCATCACGTGGCCAAGGGTTTGTTGCGAGTTGGGAGGAGGCGGAGGTTCCTTTCCCTTTCCGTGAGCGTGATGGGTTACCAACTGACGTGCGCGGTCCTGACATCCTGCAATGACAGCCACAAATACGAACCAAATCTAGCATAAATCCATATTCACATATCCACACAAACATCGAAATAAAATTCCCCTGTTTTTGCGAAAAATTAAGACAAAGTTCCTGCCCTTGAATCAGATAATTTCGACCAATCCAAACTGCCAAGGGTAAATAATGAACGAAACATAATCCCCTTCATATCTCCACTCCTATAGATTTCGAGTTTTCTCCTAAAATTAGGGTTCAAGTTCAACAAAATTTCAAGTCAAAATACACAACTCTACACACGCGAATTCAATCCCAAAGTAAGCATATGGTGTACTTATCAGTCGCAAAGCCACGAATCAACAAAATCAGTGAGCGATTTTCACCCTTTGGTTTTGAAAACGGCGAGCACAAAAATTAGGATTTCGAGTGGTTACCTTGATTGTCTTGAAAAACGGTTGATAGATTCGGAATGAGGGTGAAAATTCGAGTGAAATCAATCCAAAAATCACTCAGATCGGTTGAGAATTGAAGAAGTTGAGTTTTGAGCAAAAACCTTGAGAGTTTTAATGGAGAAAATCGAAAAGAGGAGAAAGGAGAAGAAGGAGTTATTGGGCGCGAGAAATTAGGGCTTTATGGGGGCCCCATTATAACTGTTATTTTCTTATTAAAATTGGAAAATAATCCCATATTTTTCGGGCCCATTATCCTTATTCTCGTGACTTACCTTTTGGCGGGCCTGAATTTAAATGTCAAATTTTACCCTGGGGAGCAGGTGCTTTGTTCTGGGTAGCAAGTGCTCCCTCCGATTTGAATCTTGCAGCGGATCGAGGTGCAGGTCGATCCTTAGACCAACCGATGGTGTGTGTGTTGAAATCCTCATCCAGATCGATCGATCGTGATATGAGGATCGATCGATCTGCCTCATCATCAAATTTTTTTTTTTTTTTCTTTTTTTTCAAAGATCGAAAACAAAGTTAGTAGCAAAAGAAATCAAAATATAAAAAGGTTAGAAAACATACCGGTGGGTTGCCTCCCACCAAGCGTTTGGTTAAAGTCGTTAGCTTGACTTGATTAGCCTTTTAGGCTTTGGGCGCGTCGCCTAGGGTGATAACTCCACCTTCGGCTTGGTTTGCATCGGCTAGGTACGGTTTACACCTCTGTCCGTTGACCACGAATTCCTTGCCCTTGGCATCCAGCAACACCAGAGCTCCGTATGATCGAACTTCTTTGACGAGGAAAGGACCGGACCACCTAGATCGCAATTTTCCAGGAAAAAATTTAAGGCGAGAGTTAAAGAGAAGTACCATGTCATTGGGTTGAAAGTTTTGGTTAAGAATTCTCTTGTCGTGGTACATCTTGGTTCGTTCCTTGTACAATTTCGAACTCTCGTAGGCCAGGTGCCTAATCTCCTCTAACTCGTTAAGTTGCATGGATCGTCTTTCCAAGGCGGGTTTGATGTCGTAGTTCATTAACTTAACTGGCCATGCCGCATTATACTCAAGATCTACCGGAAGGTGACACGACTTACCATACACCAAATGAAAGGGCGTTGTCCCCAATGGCGTTTTGTATGCGGTTCGGTAGGTCCAAACTGCGTCGTCCAACTTGGTGGCCCAATATTTCCTTGTGGTGCCTACGGTCTTTTGTAAAATATCCTTGATCTGCCGATTACTAACCTCAACTTGGCCACTAGTCTGCGGGTGATATGGCGTTGCAACCTTATGCTTTACGCTGTTCTTTCTCAAAAGGTTCTCAAAAACCCTATTGATGAAATGGGTCCCTCCATCACTAATCACCACCCGCGGAACACCAAAATGGGGAAATATGATTGTCTTAAACATCCTCAAAACCACAGCTGCAACGTTTGTTGGAGAGGCAATGGCCTCAATCCACTTAGACACATAGTCAACGGCCACTAAAATGTACTTGTTGCCATAGGATGAAGGAAACGGTCCCATAAAGTCAATCCCCCACACATCAAACACTTCAACTTCCAAGATGAAGTGCTGAGGCATCTCATTCCGTCGCGAGATGTTTTCTTGCCTCTGACATTTATCGCATCTTGCAATAAACGCATGTGTATCACGGAACATTGTGGGCCACCAATATCCAGCTTGTAGCACCTTTGATACTGTCTTAAAGGTTGCGAAGTGTCCAGCGTAACTTGAACTGTGGCAGTGAAACAAGATTCCCGGGATTTCCTCTTCAGGAACACATCTCCGGAAAAGACCGTCGGAGCATTGTTTGTAGAGGTATGGTTCATCCCAAAAGTACCTCCTTATGTTGCGCAAGAATTTCCTCTTCTTGTCTCCAACGAAGTCAGCCGGTTCCTGGTCAGCAGCTAGGTAGTTCGCGATCTCACCAAACCACGGAAAACTTGGTGAATTTTCCTTGGAGATAGCCGCACAAAATGCCTCTGGAGCAGGTGCTCCCTCGGGTAGGACAGGTGCTCCAGATTTTACTGGGTGCTCTCGTACATAGATTTCAATAGCGTACACTTGTTCATCCGGCAATGCATCATCAAGTGGCACTGTTGCATCAACTTTCATCCTAGACAGGTGGTCAGCAACTCCATTTTCGGTACCCTTCTTATCAACGATTTGAAGATCAAACTCTTGAAGCAACAAGATCCATCTCAAAAGCCTTGGTTTCGCATCTTTCTTTGTGAGCAAATACTTCAATGCTGCGTGATCGGTATGAATAATGACCTTCGAACCCACAAGATATGATCTGAACTTTTCAAAGGCGAACACCACAGCTAGTAGCTCCTTCTTAGTCGTAGCATATCTGCACTGAGCTTCATCCAAAGTGCGACTCGCGTAGTAGATTACGTGGAGCCTTTTATCCTTCCTTTGCCCCAAAACAGCCCCTACGGCGTAGTCACTCGCGTCCGTCATGACCTCAAATGGTAGATCCCAATCCGGTGGTTGAACAATGGGTGCGCTTACCAAAGCTCCCTTTATTTTGTGAAACGCCTTAAGGCAAGCTCCATCAAACTCAAACTTGGTTTCCTTACACAAAAGTTGGGTGAGCGGCCTCGCTATTTTCGAAAAATCCTTGATGAAACGTCTGTAGAAACCCGCGTGACCAAGGAAACTCCTTATACCTCGAACTGAATCCGGCGGTTGCAGGCTCATCATCACCTCAACCTTTGCTCGGTCAACCTCAATACCCTTCTCTGATATGCGATGACCCAAAACTATACCGTCCCTTACCATGAAATGGCATTTCTCCCAGTTCAACACAAGATGCTTCTCCTCACAGCGTTGTAACACCCTCCATAGATTAGACAGACACACAGAAAAAGAGCTCCCATAGACGGAGAAGTCATCCTTCGTGTACATACCATCCACCTTCGTGTTGATCTCAGTGGCGAATTTATGCTGGTTTGTCAGTATCTGCTGCATCATACCTTTCAACTCATCTTGAAAACCACTTCCAGAGCTTGCAGAAGCCTGAAAGTTCGAAAACTACGGTTTCTGACCTTGAAAAGGGATGAACGTCTTTCCTTGGAAATTCTGAGGGTAGGTCTTTTGGAAAGTATGATCCTGAGGCTTCTGCGTCTGGGGGCCGGTTTGTTGTGGGTAAACCTGGTCCTGTGGGTTTTCAACATTCGTACTCCGATAGGAGAAATTCGGATGATTCCTGTAATTCTGGTTGAACCCTCTGTTTCGCACAAAACCCTGGCCATTCACGTAGCTAACCTCCTGCTGATCAGTGTCTCCTTCCTCAACCATCTCCTCAGCGAGTGTTTCACCATTCTCATCTGCAAAATGAACCATTCTTTGGTTTGCTTTAAGCAAAAGATTTACCTTGGCAGTGAGGTCGTCTATCTTATGGGAATCCATCCCATTGGATTTCACAGTCCTGTCATACTCTTGGGACTTGTTGCTCGAACTCACAGCCAAGTTCTCTATCAACTTATACGCATCTTCTCTAGTTTTGGTCATGAAATCGCCATCACTTGCAGCATTAAGAGAATTCCTATAGTCCCAGTCCACTCCATCGTAGAAAATACCAAGCAGATTCTCGTTAGAAAAACCATGGTGTGGGCATTCTCTTTTATACTCCTTAAACCGTTCCCATGCCTCACAGAAAGACTCTCCAGAATGTTGGTGAAAGGAGGAGATCTTGTTTCTCAAACTCGCGGTTTTGGACTTTGTGTAGAAGTGATCCAGAAACGCAGCTCTGCATTGCGCCCAAGTCGTAATGGATCCAGCAGGTAAAGACTTAAGCCAGCGAGAAGCTTTGTCCGCGAGTGAAAACAGAAACAGCTTACATTTTACGAAATCCGGGTTCATCCCATTAGAGCTTGTCATGGAGCAAATCTCCTCAAAATTCTCTATATGGTCCATCGGAATTTTAGCAGGCAATCCGTGGAACAAGTGCTGCTTAACCAGCGATATCATCTGTGGTTTGATCTAATAGTCATTCCTTTCAACAGCGGGGGGAACTATCGCAGCTCGGTTTCGGTAATAGGCATGGGGATTGTCCATATCCCCTATGGTTCGTTGCTTGTCACACGCGCGTTGTTGCTGCTGTTCGCGCGCGTGCTGCTGTTGCATCTGAGCCATCTGCTTTTGCAACCTTTGCAGCTCAGCTGCCATGTCGTTGTCACCTTGTTCGCCCATATCAGTGGGATTAGGCCTTTGTCGTCTGTTTTCTCGTTCAAGTCTCGCAAGCTCAGGGGTACTCAAAGTGACAAGGGGAGTTTGAAGATTTCTCCTTGTTGTCCTTGAGTTCATACACCTGAAACACAAGCAAGAGAAACAAAAGAATGAGATTAGTGCTTAGTCTAAAATCGTAATCGAAAAGTAGAGGTATCGAGTTGGTCCCCGTCGCAACGACGCCAATTTGATGAAAGTCCTTTTTGTCGGTTTCAAAGATTAAAACCTAGGTTCACTAATTCGAATGCAGAATAGTGAGGTTCGTTAAGGTACCAGCAATACGCTCTAATTCTATGGATTACAAATCTCAGCTAAGCGATTCAAGTTGGGGTTTAAATGTCACGATAATTAAAGCTAAACAAAATGTAAAATCTGTTGTAAACAATAATGGAAAAGCGTTAGGTCAGGGATTCGAATATCAAGGAACCAAGCAATTATTCAGGTATGCGATTACGACCAAGTCTCGAACTCAACCATAAATATAAGGAGATCCACTTTCGTGGCATCTACAACTTTAACAATCAATCTAACACCCTAACTGTCGTTGAGGTTACAAGGATTATCAAGCATTAAGCGATTAGGGTTGATATGTTCACGAGATGCCCTAACTTCAACTTTCGTTGGCTAAGGATCAAATCGCCCACCTAAGTCAATTCCAGCAATTTACAAACTTTTGATAAGTAAATTCAACCTAAAATCAAAGGCTAGGTGATCAATCTAACCTAGATAATATGATCGACAATAGGTGGAGACTATCGAATGATTATTTAAAAACCTATTTATGCTTAGCTCATGAATCAAATCCCATCGAAAACCCTTAACCTAACAAGTGGATTACTCGCTCATGATCAAACAAACAACAGCAGCAAGAGACATGATAAACTGCATTGAAATCGATATATAAAAGAGTAGGGTTTAAGAAAACTTCGATAAGTATTTGAAGACAAATTTCCAAACTTACAAAATCTCTCAAAACAAGTGTATATATCTCTCTCTCTTTCTCTCTCGTCGTGATGTATCTATGCTGCTGTCCTTCGTGATGTGTGTGGCGTGATTCCCTTCAAAAGATCCAGAGAAAAACATATTTAAAGGCCCACGGCGGCTGGCCCAAAATTAGGGTTGCAAAATTAGGGTTTTTCAAAAAGCCCATAAGTGGAATCTGCTGGGAGCGGGTGCTCCCTCTTCTGTACTAGGTGCTCCCTTTTCTCCAGAATGTTCAAAAAGGGTCCAACTTCATTCCTTTCTAGCCAAATCCGATTGCAAGCTCTAGTCATTGCTTCCAGCCACTTTTGTATCTAGAATGACTCGATAGAGAGTGAAAGACTAGATAAAAGCCTACAAAACAAGGGTTAGAATGCGCCAAAAATGCATTATATCAGTTAGGGTGTTAGATTGATTGTTAAAGTTGTAGATGCCATGAAAGTGGATCTTCTTATATTTATGGTTGAGTTCGAGATTTGGTCATAATCTGAGTACCTGAATAATTGTTTGGTTTTGATCGTCTAATCCCTGAGAATTATCCCTTGATCTAACACCTTTCCATTATTGTTTACAACCGATTTTTACTTTGTTTTGCTTTAATAAAAGAGAACTTAACTTAAACGGCACATAAATTAGGTAATATTACTAGAAGTATATAAAACTTTTTTTTATTACTGATTTATTTTAAATGTCCAGCATGCCCTTATAATTACGTTCTAACAAAAAATCTAATTACAAGAATACCATTAATTTTGAGTGCCACGCCAGATAAAATCCGGCGCCACATAGGAAATCGCTGACATGTATTAATGAACTCAGCCGTAAAGCAGTACGACGGTATTGACGGCTAAGTTATATATACGATGTGGCTGACTTAAATAAATTGGATGATTTACATATACAAATAAGCCAAACATTACGACTGAGTTACAAAACGTGACTGATTTAAGATCTTCTGGCTGCCTTAAGATTTATGTAATGGCTGAGTTTACAAAAATCTGCCTGATTTATGAGCTAATGGCTGACTTACGTACATATATGACGGCTGATTTGTACATCGCCTGGTTGAGATATTTTTCTCACTATGATGGAATGATCATCGATTGGCTGTGTTACTAAACGGACGGCTTACCTATGAAAGGTAGTTACAGCTGATTTAAGTATAATTAGCGTAAATCAGCCGTGTTTAGCTTGATTAATAGTAAACTCGGCATTATTACGTCTGATTTATTAGCGAAAGATTAATTACTACAATAGCATTCATTTGACGGCTGATTTATTGGACGATACAGCTGACATAATATTTTCCAGCTGATTTACGCCCTTTTATGGCCTCTTTTCGAACTCGAGTTTTGTTGTTTTTATTACTGAAATAGTATTCACGTTGCAACTGACTTACATTTGCATTTGATGACTGATTTAGTTAGGCTGATTTACGTTTTCGTTTTGTGGCTCACTTGCCATATAAGCAAAAAATTAATGACATCAAATCCGATTTTCCATGTCATCAGCTCCTATTTTCCATGTCATTGTTAGAGTTTTATGTTGTGACGCCGTGTCTTCTTCTTCTTCATCTATTTATCTTCTTTATCATTTGATACCCAGAAACTTAATCGTCACCCTCTTCATCTATTTTCCTTCCTCATTATTTTTTTTCATTGATCTTTGTTCGAGATCTTATGGATCCGGTAATTATTGTTTCCGGTAACTGGGTCAAGAAAAACAGATACGTATTCAACGCTGACGGTAGAGGGTGTAGAGTTCTGTATTTAAATGATAAAACAACACACGACGAACTTGTGAAGTCTGTACTCGATGATTACGGATTGAACGAGTCAAGCCATCAGATTCAGCTGAGCTACATGTTCTCGAATAAAACTTTGAAAACAATGGCGCACGATACTCCACCAGTTTACGTCTCCAATACTCGACAGTTGATAGGTTTTCTAAGCCTAAGGAAATTCTAACAGATACGTCTCTGTGTAGAGATTACGGAGAAAAAGGTGAGCGAAATTAGTCGGAATGACGAAGTGAGAGAGAGGAAGAAAAGGTTATTCAGTTATGGCTCAAATGTAGAATCTACATACGAAGATTACGGTGGTTTAAGTAATGATAATTGTCCTGATGTTGAAACAAAATACGAAGATAAACGCGACGATGAAGACATGGATTGCGCAAGTAAAATGGAAGGTGAAGAATACAAAGTAGGCGGAGAATCCGAAGTAGGCAAACAAGACGAAGAAGATGATGAATTTGAAAGCCGATTTGATATGTTCGACGACTCGGATGGTGCTTCATCTGAAGATGATAACTTTAGTTAATACGGTGAGTCTCCAACACAAGACGAAGATTCACTGACGCTACCGCCTAAGAAGAGAGCTCACAACATGTCGGTGAGCGGATCGGAAAGGAATCCAGAGGTTCTAAGGTTGGAGATGTCTTCGCTAAACCTCGCGGTAGGGCAACGATACGAGAGTAAAGCCGATTTGGAGAAACGACTGAAACTTCTTACGGTGAGAGATCAATTTGATTTTGATGTAGACGTATCCAATTCGGACACACTCATTGTTAAGTGTTGGGTTGATGGATGTCTCTGGAGAGTTCGTGCTTCTACACAAAGGGAATTACCGGCATTTTATGTTCGTATTTACAATTCGGAGCATACATGTTTTGTAACTGAGCGTTCTAATCGATCTCGACAAGCAACACCAGATATTTTAGGCCAGTTGTACAGGGATTATCTCGGCGATGTTGGTCCGTCAGTTCGACCTAAGAGTGTCGGAATAACTATCAATAAGCATTTTGGTGTAAAGGTAATTATTCGTACGTTGCAGCTGACTTATTTTTATAGTACAGCTGATTTTTTTAGTATGTTTAGGCTGACTTATTTGTATATTACAGCTAATTTATTCGTACGTTGCGACTGAATTCTATTTTCAACTGATTTTTAGTACGTTTTGGCTGACTTATTTTGATATTTCAGCTGATTTTTTGGTACGTTGCGGCTGACTTATATTTCAGCTGATTTTTAGTATGTTTTGGCTGACTTATTTTTATATTTCAGCTGATTTATTAGTACGATGCGGCTGACTTATTTTCCGTGTGGACAGATGGATTATTGGAAATCACATAGGACGCTAAAATTTGCAAGGGAAATCGATATGAGAACTCCTGAGAGTGGGTTTGAAGACTTGCCTCCTTACTTATATATGATAAGAAGGGCAAATCCGGGTACGGTTACGCGTCTTCAAATTGATGAGTTTGGAAGATTCATGTATGTGTTCCTTGCGTTTGGTGCGAGCATAAATGGGTTTCCTTTCATGCGCAAAGTTGTCATTGTCGATGGTACGTTTCTTAACGGTAAATACAAAGGGACACTTCTCACAGCACTAGCTCAGGATGGTAACTTTCAGATTTTCCCAATAGCCTTCGGTGTGGTTGACACTGAAAATGATGATTCATGGCAATGGTTTTTTACGCAACTAAAAATTTTGATTCCTGACGATGAGGGTCTTGCGATTTTATCGTACAGGCATAATTCGATAGGAAAAACAATTGAAAATGTGTTTTCGTTGGCTTCTCGTGGAATTTGCACTTACCATTTATATAAGAACATTTTGCAACGGTACAAAGGAAAAGATCGTCTGGTGAGGAAAGCGGCAAAATTTTTTAGGGTTTCTGAGTCTAATACGTTGTTAGAGGAGGTTGAAGCGATTAATCCTGAACTTCATGACTACCTCCAAAGAGCTGATGTCCGACTGTGGGTGCGTGTTCATTTCCCGGGCCAAAGGTACAATTTGATGACTACGAACATTGCAGAATCAATGAACAGAGCACTGTCAAATGCTAGAAGTCTTCACATTGTTGGACTATTAGAATCGATACGGGTTATGATGACCAGATGGTTTGAAGAACGGAGAGAGGAAGCGAAATCGCAGCTAACCACGCTTTCGCGTGGTGTCGAGAAACTACTACATGTAAGTCAGCCATTGCAGTTCATAAGTCAGTCGTTATTGTTCCATAACCCAGCCTTTATGATAAGCCAGCCGTAATGTTTAATAATTTTTTATGAATAAATAGGGCCGTGTCATTGCCGCCAGACAGTACAAAGGATTGATCCTTATCACACGGAAGTTACATATGGATCGTCTTTGCATATTGTGAATTTGGAAACGAGAAAATGCACATGTCGGCGTTTTGAACACGAGAAATTACCATGCGTGCATGCAATCGCAGCTGCCGAGGACAGAAAAATTTGTCGTATATCCTTGTGTACTCCTTACACAACAACAATTATTTGGTAAACGCATACGCTGAGTCAATCATGCCGATAGATTCAGCGCTCCAAGTTCCAAATAACGTTGCTAACCAACCGTGCTTACCCTCGCTTGTGCGTCAACAACCTAGAAGGCCTAAGAAAAGTAGGATGAAATCTGCTTTAGAAGTTGCCCTTGACAAAAAACGTCCTAGGAAACGACACGCATGTTCCCGTTGTAAACAGTCTGGGCATAATGCAAAAACTTGTCCGATTTTAAAGTGTTGTTTGGATATGTATGGATTTGTGTTTTTGTTAATGCGATAAATCAGCCGTAAAGATTGAATTATTGTCAATAAACTACTGAGTTATGATTACAACACGGCTGATTGTCAGTAAACGACGATGAGATTAGGTTAGATGAGGAAGAAGTTGAAGATGGTAACTCGTCCAACCGCGTAATATTTTAAAAACGAATCATAAGATTTTAAAACAAATAATATTTAAAAAAGATTAGAGTTCCCAAAAGATTAATCATTACTCCTAGTATAGGGAGCCATATAACTGTCAGTATAGCATCTCGAGAGTACGAAACGTGATAAAATTGAATAAATAATGTTTTTTTTTTCCTGCCGAAAATATGAAACGTCGCGAGATAAATTGAATAAATTGAGTTTTTTTTTCCCGCCCAAAATACGAAACGTCGAGAGATAAATTACACGTTTCGACTGCATCTAATGGCTGACTTATGGCACGTTTCGGCTGACTTATACGTTGAAAGAGAACCTATGTCTCAACATTATTTATCTCGATTTTAGGGTATGTTTGAGGTTTGGCTGAGTTATATACATGACAGGGCTGCGGTATGTCGTAGTAAGGGCTGATTTTTGTTTTTGTTACATCGATAAATCAGCCGTCAAATGAATTATAATACGACTGAGTTATGTACACTTCTCGAGTAGTCTATGGATGGCACTGTTGATATTTAAATTTGGCAAATTGTTATACTTAATCTATAAGGTTATAACTTAATAAGCAATAGTTTCATCCAAAAGAAGCTTTAGTTTCATCCAAAAGAAAAAAAAAACAAGCAATATAGTTTCATCCAAAAAAAAAAAAAAAAAAAACAAGCCAAAGTTTCATCAAAACAAAAAAAAGAGAGGGAGGGAAGAACTTGGTGGAAGGAAACTAGTGGCATCATGCCTCGATCTTGGAGCAGAACTTGAGCATAGGAGGATATGCTTTGTCTTCCCAAATCAACTCCAACACAAAAGATTCGTACGCCTTAATGTCAATAGCATTGAAGAATTCTCTAACCCCTGAACCAAAGCACAACCTCATACGTATGTCTGGCACGCATAGATACACTGGCCACCCTACTCCATGCTGGTCCAAAAGAATAATCTCCTTTCCTCCTGCTTTTTCCATCTGGTGAGCCCTAGTGAAGCTCAGTGGAATATGCTGCATAAGAAAGAGACAATAAGCTCTTGACAAAGCATCAATAACGAAAAAAATAAGGGAACAAAACTATTTCAAGAAAGTTTACTTAAACTTACAAGTCTAGAATCTTTTAGACTAGCTGGTGTGACAGTTAGTGTTACAAATCGGTTTTCACTTTGACTACTCTCACTGGTTTCTCTCTTCTTCTCTTTGTCCTCCTCCTCCTCCTCCTCCCACCCCTCCACATCATCATCATCATCAACGTTGTTGCTAGACTGTACATATTGAATCTCACAGCAACTAGGTCCAAGACCAGTGACGTGGAGCAAAAAATCTCCTTCGTGTCTGAAAATGACGAAGTCTTCGACTCGGAAATCATGAGCAACTGCGAACTCTTTCCATCCAAAGGTGAGTGTCCGACCTTCCATCTTAACTTTCCATGTTTTCTCAGACGCGTCCGACTTAAGCTCTATTATATTTCTTTCGTTTCTTCTTTCTATGTATTTCGAGAAGAACTTCACCGGAATGCTCTGCAACAAACACAAACCGTAAAGAAAAAGAAAGACATTGAGAGGGAGGGAAGAAGGGAGATTACGTACGAGGTGGGAGTGGAAGCCAGGAAGAAGAGGTTGAGAGAAATGTGGGTTTGTAGGAGATTTACATACTTGATCCGCCATTGTCGAAGTTGGAAAAGGAGCTTCAAAGATAAAAAAAACCCTAAGTTTATGAGTGCTGTTCGTAATCCTCCTAATACTTATGGAGTATACTCTCTACATGGTTCAAAATCTTGAACATAGGAAGTCGAAGAGACTTACATGGATCTTCTTTCGTGAAGTTCGCAGAGGAAGTCTTAGGGTTGAGTGATTGTTGGGAGATTCCTTGAGGAGAATTGCGCGTGGGGCTTTTGGGAACGAGGAAGGGTTCATTGCTGGGTTGATTCGGGTCTGGGAAGGACAAATCAGAGGCTGTTCTTGGTGTTCTTCGCTCGTTCTTCATCTTTTTCAATCCCAATCAAGGTGAGTGCATGATCGTAGGCTTGTATAAGTATAGAGAATTGATATAATGCGATTGCGTGGTCGTTTTTGTGTGCTTTGTGAATGGAATTGTGCAGGAAACTCGATGGCTCATGACAGATTCGAGTCGTGTGAGGACAGACTCGTTTCTGGGTTCTGCGACGTCGTGTCGATCGACACCAGAATTGTGTGTCGATCGACACGAGACATCATGTCGATCGACACCTAGAGGTTGTGTCGATCGACACAGTGCTTCTGTGTGGGTTCGTAATGTTTGTTCCGTGTATGCTTGTTCTGTGATCATCCTGGTATTGTATCCTTTGTTTATATTTGTGCTTAACTAGCTCGTAGACGGGATGACCGCGTCGCTGAGTATTTGTGATAATACTCACGCAACTCTTTTTGCCATGTGTTGCAGGTAAAGAGAAATTGTGATCGTGGAATCGTGGCGAGGAAGAAGAGATGATTTAGGGTCGCACCTGTGTTGTCATTTCATGGAATTGTTAGGTTGTTGGTCATTAGGTACAGTTTATTGATATTGGTTGATTGGTTAAACTGGTTTGATATTTAATAAAGTATGGGATTTGTTAAATTGGAATATGTCGTTGATGTTTCATTGTTCCGCATTGCTTGGTTGTTGACTCATTGAGGATTATTATCTATGATGATAATAATCTGGAGGAAATTTTTTTTATATTTTTGGGTCGGGTTGTTTCAGTTTGGAATCAGAGCCCTAGCGGTTCTAGGGCGGGTGCAATTGATTGATTAGGAAGTTAATTGATTGATTGTTGTGTGGGTATGGAGTCTTAGATCATCTCTTCCGAGCCTTCAATGAGATTCCACGGTAAGTGTTGTATGATTTCTGTTTTTGTTCTAGTACTTAGTAATCTGTTGTGAGTGCAGAATTATGGCTAGAGGTGCTAGAGGCAGAGGTCGTGGGGGCCGTGGAGGTCGTGCTGGTCGTGGGCGCGGGCGAGGGCTCGAGAGTGAGTCGGTAGCCGCGAGTGTGGCCCAGGAGACCACGCAGGAGCAGGTGGCAGACTCTCAGGCGTTTCAGGAGGGGTCCGTGGGTCCGGCTTCTACGAGTGTTAGTGTGAGGGCTGATGGGGCTAGTGTGGGTCCCGGTGTAGTTGCTGGTGTGGCAGGCCTAGGTGGGGGTGCTCCCGCAGGTGTAGCTCAGGACCGAGATGATCGCCTGGCGGTTTTGCTGCAGTTGATCCTAGAGCGGTTACCAGGTGGGGTACCGGCTCCGGGTCAGGCTCCAGGAGTACAGCCAGTAGTGGCGGATGGTCAGCCGGGTGTGGCTGAGGTGCAGCCGATTGTGGCGGTTGCGGAGGAGCTCTCATCCTACCTTAGGATGATGGAGCAGATGCAGCTGATTGGCACCGGGTTTTTCTCTGGTGGTGCCAAGCCGGAGGAGGCCGATGAGTGGCGGCGGAGATTGGAGCGTAACTTTCGCTCGATCAGGTGTCCAGAGGGATACATAGTAGATCTAGCAGTGCACTATTTGGATGGTGATGTGCATCTCTGGTAGAGAGGCGTTGAGACTAGGCGGGTGCATGCCGAGATGGTCTGGGAGGATTTCTTGGCTGAGTTTAATGCAAAGTATTTCCCGCAGGAGGCGGTGGACAGGATGGAGTTGAGGTTCCTGAACCTGACTCAGGGGATCGGACTGTGAGGGAGTTTGATTTGGAGTTCAGTAGACTCCTGGTACATGCTGGTAGAGGCATGGAGGGCGAACAGGCCCAGGTGAGGAGGTTCCTCGGGGAACTTCGAGCAGAGCTGAGGACTCGCTGCAGGGCGAGTAAGTTCGCCACGAGGGCGGAGCTGGTTGAGACTGCGGCTGCGATTGAGGAGGACCTCAGGGAGCAGGTTGTGGTGGTTAGTCCACCGGTGTAGCAGCAACAGCAGCCGAGGAGATCTCAGCAGCAGACGGGATCGAGCAGGGGCGGGAAGCCTGCGCAGGGTCAGAAGAGGAAGTGGGAGAGCTTTTCTGGGGCCAGTCAGAGAGGACAAAGTGGTCCGGGATGCTTTGGGTGTGGAAGGATGGATCACAAGGTGGCCAGTTGCCCGAAGAGGACTGAGATTCGGGGCGCCCAGGTGTGCTACCACTGCAGGGAGCCAGGGCATATTAAGCCCAAATGTCCGAAGCTGCAGCAGATGGCAGTAGCGGCAGTGCAACCATTGGCGGTTCAGCCTTTGGCTTAGATTGCAGCGGCACCGCGGGTTTTCACGTCGGCAAAGGCGGGCGGCTCTAGCGCCAGACCGATCACAGGTATATTTTCAGACTTACCTTTGTAAATTTTTTGGTCAATTCTTGTTGATTGAATTTAGTCTGTTAGGAAATTGTGTGTCCGCGCTAGAGTATCGGGTCTTAAAGCACATGAGATTTGTGTAGGAACCTTAGTTGTGGGCGGGTGTGAGTCCCACGTGTTATTTGATTCAGGAGTTACGAATAGCTTCATCACTCCGGAGTGTGCGGAGGGCAGCGGGATCCGGAGCGATTCTGGGGAGCAGCCGAGAGTAGTTAAGGTTGCTGGTGGGAGAACGTTAGCTACTTTCGGGCGGGCTCGTGGTGTGGATGTTCTGGTGGCGGGAGAGTTGATGCTAGCAGATCTGGTCATTAGTCCGGTGGAGTTGTACGATGTTATCCTGGGTATGGATTGGTTGGATCGGTACAAGGTCCATTTTGATTATCATCGAAGACGTGTAGTGTTTGAGCGAGAGGCTGGGAGGTTGGTGTTTCAGAGGGTGAGACCGACTTCCGGAAGCCTGGTGATTTCAGCGATACATGCCGAGCAGTTGATTGAGAAGGGTTGTGAGGCGTATCTGGCAACGATAGTGATGCCAGATACTGTTGGAGAGGTGGCAGTTGGGGATATCCAGGTCGTTCGGGATTTTCAGGATATGTTTCAGTCGTTGTTGGGATTGCCACTGTCGCGGTCGGATCTATTTACGATTGAGTTGGAACCCGGGATAGCTCCGATATCTAAGGCGCCTTACCGTATGGCTCCAGCAGAGATGGCAGAGCTGAAGAAGCAGCTGGATGATCTGTTGGGGAAGGGTTTCATCCGGCCTAGTGTGTCACCGTGGGGAGCGCCGGTGTTGTTCGTAAAGAAGAAGGATGGGAGTTTCCGATTGTGCATTGATTACCGGGTACTTAACCGAGTCACTGTGAAGAACATGTATCCTTTGCCGCGCATTGATGAATTGTTGGATCAGTTGCGAGGGGCTACTTGGTTCTCCAAGATTGATTTGGCTTCGGGTTACCATCAGATTCCGATTGATGAGGCGGATGTACGGAAGACAAGATACAGACATTTTGAGTTTGTAGTGATGCCGTTCGGGTTGACGAATGCCCCAGCAGCATTCATGCGGTTGATGAATGGGGTGTTCCAGGAGTATCTGGACGTGTTCGTAATCATCTTCATTGATGACATTTTGGTATATTCGAGGAGTCCAGAGGAGCACGAGGTGCATCTGAGGTTGAATCTGGAGAAGCTGTACGCGAAGCTGTGTAAGTGCAGTTTCTGGTAGCGAGAGATGAGCTTTCTTGGCCACGTTGTGTCTGCAGAGGGAGTGTCTGTGGATTCGGCTAAGATAGAGGCTGTCAGAGGTTGGCCACCGAGATCAGGATTTTTCTTGGGTTGGCAGGTTATTACCGGAGGTTCGTCAAGGGATTCGCGAGTATGGCGCAGTCGATGACGAAGCTAACAGGGAAGTATGTCCTTTTTGTGTGGTCTTCAACTTGCGAGGAGAGTTTCAGGAAGCTGAAAGAGATGCTGACTAGTACACCAGTATTGGCGTTACCCGATCCGGGTGAGCCTTATGTGGTGTATACAGACGCTTTAGGAGTTGGTCTGGGTTGTGTACTGATGCAGCATGGCAAGGTGATTGCATATGCTTCGAGGTAGTTGAGGAAGCACGAGTGCAATTACCCCACCCATGACTTGGAGTTGGCTACAGTTATCTTTGCACTTAAGATCTGGAGGTCTTATCTGTATGGCGGGAAGGTGTAGATATTCACATACCACAAGAGTCTGAAGTATTTCTTCACTCAGCCGGAGCTGAACCAGAGACAGAGGCGCTGGATGGAGTTAGTTGCAGACTATGACCTGGAGATTGGGTACCATCCGGGTAAGGCTAATCTGGTTGCAGTTGCGTTGAGTCGGAAGAGGGCAGCTTCAGATCAGGAGCGAAATATGGAGGCTCTGGTGAGCGAGATCAGCACCATGAGGTTGTGTGTGATCTCACAGGAGCCGTTGGGGTTAGAGGCAGCTAACCAGACAGATTTGTTGAGCAGGATTCGAGTTGCTCAGGAGAAAGATCAGGTGTTGATTGATGCTTCTAAGGCAGCCAGTTCAGAGTATGTGGTCTCAGCGAGTGGGATGATACTGGTGAACGGGCGGGTTTTTGTACCCAAGAACAAGGATCTGAGGCGGGAGATCCTGAGGGAGGCTCATTCGAGCATGTTATCGATTCATCCGGGAGCGACCAAGATGTATCGTGACCTGAAACGGTATTATCACTGGGTCGGGATGAAGAGGGATGTAGCTAGCTGGGTTTCAGCGTGCAACGTGTGTCAGCTTGTGAAGGCTAAGCATCAGGTTCCGAGCGAGTTATTGCATAGTTTGCCTATCCCGGAGTGGAAGTGGGATATGATTATGATGGATTTCGTGACGGGTTTGCCAGTGTCACGGACCTATGATGCGATATGGGTTATCGTGGATCGTCTGACGAAGTCAGCACATTTTCTGGCCATCAAGAAGACCGACAGAGCGGTGGTGTTGGCTAGGAAGTATGTGCGGGAGATTGTAAGGCTGCACGGGGTGCCAGCTAGTATCGTGTCGGACAGGGATCCGAGGTTTACTTTAGAGTTCTGGAGAGCATTTCAAGCTGAGATGGGCACTAAGGTGCATATGAGTACCGCGTATCATCCTCAGACGGATGGGCAGTCTGAGAGGAAAATTCAGACATTGGAGGATTTGCTGAGGATGTGTGTACTGGATTATGGTGGTCATTGGGCGGATCATCTGAACCTGGTAGAGTTTACGTACAACAACAGCTATCAAGCGAGTATTGGGATGGCTCCATATGAGGCTTTGTATGGGAGGCCGTGTAGGACACCATTATGCTGGACTCAAAGTGGGGGGAGAGGAGCATGTTTGGTGCAGACTTTGTTCAGGAGACAACGGAGAAGATCCGTGTCTTGAGGCTGAACATGAGAGAGGCCCAGGATCGGCAGAAGAGTTACGCCGATAGGAGACGGAAGGAGCTGGAGTTTGATCTATGAGATATGGTGTATCTCAAGGCAGCTATGTTGAGGGGTCCTAACAGATCCATTTCAGAGAATAAGCTGAGTCCGAGGTTTATGAGTCCGTTCAGAGTGGTGGAGCGGGTCGGACCGGTAGCTTATAGATTGGAGTTACCTCAGAGTATGAAGGCTTTTCACAAGGTCTTCCATGTTTCGATGTTACGGAAGTGTCTGCATGAGTCTGAGGAGGTGTTGGCGAGGATTCCGAAGGATTTTCAGCCCAACATGACGTTGGCGGCGAGGCCTGTGAGGATTCTCGAGAGGAGGATCAAGATGCTACGCCGGAAGAGTATACCGTTGGTGAGAGTCGTGTGGGACTGTGACGGTATTGAGGAGGAGACTTGGGAACCAGAGGCGTTGATGAAGACAAAGTTCTCGAAGTGGTTCGAGAAGCAAGCGGTGGCTTGAGTTTTTTTTCTGGTTTTCAGAGTCTGTATTAGCATGTTGCTATGTTGTGATATTGTACTTTGTTGTGTTGTAACGAGTATACATTTTGGAGATTTAATAAGATGAGTTGCCTTATTAAATGTGCGTTAAGACGTGTATTTTATGAGATTTACGGGTGCGTCATGTATTGGTATGACTGGTGATGTTATGGAATTGTGATGACTGGTAGGTCAGGTGGAGGTCTAGCGATAGAGTTCTATGTGAGTTAGAGCTTGTCTATCGGCTAGGGAGACTAGAAATGGATGTTCTATGTGAGTTAGGGCTGTCAATGTTCTAGTAGAATTATCTGGGGATAAGGTTCTATGTGAGTTAGGACTTGTGATTCCCCAAATGGCGCTGGGAAATAGGGGTTTTATGTGAGGTAGAACCTGCCTATTTCCTAGGGGGAGTCTGGAATAGAAGTCTTATGTGAGTTAGGACTGTCTTTCCAGGGACTCTGTGAAACACCCTGGTGATCGGGTTATTTCGGATGACCATGAGAGGTGATTTTAGTCGACAGGTGCCTAAGATGCATGTTACAGAGTGATTGCCCCAGGGGATCGTGGGTCTCCTGGGTATACTTGAGTGGACAGTGATGTTCTCTCCTGGGGAAAGTGGTTCCCTTGCATATACTTTGAGGGGCCGAAGCCTCTCTAGGGGATGTGTGATTCCTCTGCAGCCGATAGCTTGATGGACTGTGTGTCCTGAGAGTGGGAGGGGCTGGAGCATACCGAGAGCTAGATGGACAGCGGTCCTGAAGGTGGGGTGGTATGATATACATCGAGAGCTCAAAGGGTGATGATCCTGAGAGCGGGGTGTTGTATATAGATATGAGTACGAGCAATAGTATCTGTAATGTGGTTGTAAGCATGAGACTGGATGAACTTCGGGGATCGGGAGTGGATCTCAGGTGGTGCTGACCTGGTGGGGTCAGGATTGCAGCCGTGGTGAGACGGTGCAATGTGGCTAGTGTGAGCCTAGTAGAACTCGGGGATCAGGTGTGATCACGAGTGGTGCTGGCTGATGGCCAGGGGTGTGTTGTGGACATCGAGTCTGGGGATATTACTGGAGTCTGGAATTCGGTTCGGACAATCCTGGTAGCATATGTTACGCCGATGGTCGTACATGTTCTCGTTTGATTGTTGTACGATCATTTGGTCCAATGCGGGGTCAACGGTTGGCCGGACATGTTCTTGTTTGATTGTTGGACGGTCAATCGGGCAGCTCTAATCCGGACCATGGGGCGTGCATCGTTGATGTTCCGGGTGAATCTGGCTGAATTTTAGGCGAGAGTGTTAGCCTTAGCAGGACGGGTTGTGGGACTCGAGTGTGATCTCGAAGGATACTGGCCGGGTGCGGGTCAGGTGGTTGAGACCGTAATGTGGCGGTGACGCGTGATTCGAGGTCGAATCCGTGTTAGTGAGGGAGGATTGTAACGCCCGTGAACCAAAAAGTGGATTTTTGGTGGTGTCGATCGACACAGGTGTGGTGTGTCGATCGACACGTGTGTTTTGGACTTCGGAGAAGTCGGGTTTTGGCATTATGTCGATCGACACGGGTGGTGTATGTCGATCGACACGAGTTAAATCAGACCGTCAGGTCCGATTTAATTGTCCAGTTTGGCGGGCCGGTTTAGGGAACCCTAGGGTTTGGTTATTTAAAGGATCAGACGGGTTTGTCTTCCTTTTTGGCCGTTTTCAGAAAGAAAAACTAAGAGAGAGAAGAGAGAATTAGAAATCTTAGGGTTGAGTGATTGTTGGGAGATTCCTTGAGGAGAATTGCCCGTGGGGCTTTTGGGAACGAGGAAGGGTTCATTGCTGGGTTGATTCGGGTCTGGGAAGGACGAATCAGAGGCTGTTCTTGGTGTTCTTCGCTCGTTCTTCGCGTTCTTCATCCTTTTCAATCCCAATCAAGGTGAGTGCGTGATCGTGGGCTTGTATAAGTATAGGGAATTGATATAATGCGATTGCGTGGTTGTTTTTGTGTGCTTTGTGAATGGAATTATGCAGGAAACTCGATGGCTTGCGACAGATTCGAGTCGTGTGAGAACAGACTCGTTTCTGGGTTCTGCGACGTCGTGTCGATCGACACCAGAGTTGTGTGTCAATCGACACGAGACATCATGTCGATCGACACCTAGAGGTTGTGTCGATCGACACAGTGCTTCTGTGTGGGTTTGTGATGTTTGTTCCGTGTATGCTTGTTCTGTGATCATCCTGGTATTGTATCCTTTGTTTATACTTGTGCTTAACTAGCTCGTAGACGGGATGACCGCGTCGCTGAGTATTTGTGATAATACTCACGCAACTCTTTTTGCCAAGTGTTGCAGGTAAAGAGAAATTGTGATCGTGGAATCGTGGCGAGGAAGAAGAGATGATTTAGGGTCTCACCTGTGTTGTCATTTCATGGAATTGTTAGGTTGTTGGTCATTAGATACGGTTTATTGATATTGGTTGATTGGTTGAACTGGTTTGATATTTAATAAAGTATGGGATTTGTTAAATTGGAATATGTCGTTGATGTTTCATTGTTCCGCATTGCTTGGTTGTTGACCCATTGAGGATTATTATCTGTGATGATAATAATCTGGAGGAAATTTTTTTTAAATTTTTGGGTCGGATTGTTTCAGCCAAAGGTGGAGATTTTATATGTTCTTTTTTTTTCCGTGTCTATGATTGAAGGGTTACTTATCTAATGCGTGTAAAAGTGGAGTCATGAACGAAGTTTCGGCTAAGTTATATCAAAAGTTAGGCTGTGTTATTACAAAGAATTTAGGCTGAGTTATTACATAAACATAAGACTACTAAAACATAAGTGGCTGAATCATACTCCCTCCGTTTCGGTATGTAAGTAGTTTAAGCAGAATGGGTTTGTTTCACAATATAAGGTGTTCTCAAAACTCAAAGCAATAAAATAATTTAAATAAACAGTATTCCACTAAGAACTTAAATGCCTTGTCGTTAGTCTTCAATGTTTTTGAACACAACTTACAATGTTTAGTCAACTAACATTTATTAGTGTAAATTCACTATAAATACTAACGTAAGTGTTGTCTTACTTCCATTAGTTTTACTTTCAGATTGTTGGTATTACTTTCAAATTTTTATTAATTTTATTACTAACAGTAATCTCTCTCTAATTAAATGTGCAGACAAAATGATTGTCTGCAATAAACAAAAAAACGTTTTTATTGCTGTTTTAGAAAAGGTTAAAATTTCTTAATACCCGCGCTTTTAAGCAAAACTACTTACATACCGAAACGGAGGGAGTATTTAATACACGGCTGACTTATATATACTACACGGCTAACTTATATATACTACACGGCTGACTTATATATACTACCCGGCTGACTTATATATATTAAATTTCTGACTTATATATAATACACAGCTGACTTATATTTACTACACGGCTGAATTATATTTAACAGAGTGCTGACTTATCTCATGCATGTCAAAAGTGAAGTCATAAACAAAGAAACAAAGGATTAGAGTACCAAAAATACATAACTGATTTGAATTACATTATAAAGGAAGAAACAGTAGTTTATATTACAACACCCAAAGCCTAGTGTCCGGCCAATATATAATCGGCTTAAAATCACGGTAAAAAAGACCTAACTCTTTGATCCAAAAGCATCGGTCACACAATTTGTTCTCCTTACTGTCTTCAATGTACCAAAGATCCCAATCTCGGTCCACCAATGGAGTACATGTGCAATTATAGAACAAGGTTAATTCCTTTGACATGAACTCATACTTCTTTGTTAGAAACGCATCAGTGTGAGACGTTCCCAAAACCCAGTCTAGAGATCTAACAATCTTGCCTATCCTCTGAACATATTCCCTTGTGAAAAGAGATAAATACTCCTTTCCAAAATACCTTGCGTTCATTGCATATGTATACAAAGCACGCTCGAATCCTGCATCTGCTGCTCTCTTAATCAAAGCAATGCCTTCATCTTGGAGGTCGAACGTGAAGAACTTCTGTACACCCTCTAAGAACAGTGTACTCGGGTTTCCATTAGCATAGCAAACTTGCATCACCAAGCTAGATAGATGTATGTACGAAGGGAAGGTAAACACATCTATAGATGCATACACTCCGGGCCGGTCTGTTAGTTCCTTCATAGACTTGCATGTTGCTCTCAATCTATATAGATCTGCAACAGAGTTAGCGGCCACACGTTCGGCCACTAAGGCTTGGATTTCTTCAGGTAGGGCGGTAAGAGGGAATACTTCCATTACAAAGTGGATTTCTCTAGAGATTTAAAGTTAATGAAAATCTAAACAGATGGTGTGTATTTCTCTAGAGATTTAAAGTTAATCAAAATCTAAACAGATGGTATTTATAGATTTAATTTTTTTTTACAATTTAAAACATTTAAATTTTTTTAAAATTCGGTTACTGAGAAAAGCCTGACTTATGTGTTAGTCAGCCTTTACTCTCATTAATAGCGACTTTTTGGTTACTGAGTAGTCACGAAAAACAACTGGTCGGTAACTAAGTAGAAAAACAAGTAGGGTTTATGACTAGTTAATGAGTATTTAAATGGTATTTACAGATTCAAAAAAAAAAAATTGCGACTCCTCGACTCTTCGTTTTCGACCGTCAATTTAGCGTCTCAGTTTAGTGTTTCGGCTGAGTTATGACAGCTTCGTGCAAAAGAAGTGGCTAACTAAAGGGTCAGGGTCTCATACGGCTGAGTTATAAACGAAGTTTAGGCTGAGTTATGTCAAAGGTTAGACTGAGTTATGATAAAATAAACAAATTCTGCATTACAGTACTAAAAATACATAAAAATTTGAGTCATAAGCATTACATAAACATAAGCATTAGCATTAGATAAACATTTAGTTAGCCATATATTTTGCACCAAGCTTCATCCAATCAATTTCTGGAACTTCGACTTTGGCCATCTTTTCTTCGGCTTCAACGAGTTTATGAGCAAGTTTGTCCAACTCAGCAAATAAGTCAAACTTTTCCTCCCCCATAATTTCTTCAAGCAAATCCATTTTCGCATTAATAGATTTCACTTCCATCATATCATCTTGTAATTCAGATTTAGCTTTCATCTGTTCCTTGACCAAGAGGAGCAACGACTTGTAATGCTCCTCGGTTTCCCTTCTGGCCTTTTTAACATCGTTTTCTCCATGGTCATCCTCCATTGGACGCTTCATCATCTTCTTCGATTCTGCCATTGATGCTGCATGTATATCGAAAATAGGATGTTAATATATAATGTAAACATATAAACAAATCAAGTTGCAAAAACGTGAATTACATATACTAGGAGAACAAGGAAAAACTAACATGTATTTGAGATTGCAAAAGGAAAAAACAAGTTCAAAGTTAATAAAAACGAATGTTCGGTTACTGAGTATTTATAGAGAAAAAACGAAAACTGTTGGGTTACTGAAACTGTTGGGTTACTGAATAGTTATGACTGAGTTATTAGTGACGTAAACGTGTTAAGGCTGACTTATTTATTAGAGATCCTAAAAGTTCAATCATAAGAGCAGGTACAACGGAGTCTCTAGCATCAGTTTCTCATCAAATAAAAAAGTATAAAATAATAATAAAAAGTTGTAGAGAGAAGGGAATTGAGGTTCTTAAGTTTCTCATTTGAGAAACAGTTTTAGCCATACCCTCCACGAACATATGTTCATTTTCTATTGGATCCACGTTTTTCTATTAATTTAAAATTTAAACAAATAATGAAAATGAATATAATACTATTTTTTAGAGATTCATCAAGTCTCTATCCGTTGTACATGCTCTAACTCCTAGTTCCCAAAAGATTAATCATTACACCTATAATATAGGAAGCGCCATATAGCTCGTCTGATTAGCGTCTCGAGAGTATTAATTTTGGTTATGATTACGTATTCAGACGCCACAATAAATCATATATTCTCTATTTATTTAAATTTAAAAATGTGTAACTTAAGGTTAACTTCACGACTAACTACACGGTGGACTTATAATATATTTAATACACGGCTGACTTATCAAATGTTAGGCTAAGTTATATCAAATGTTAGGCTGAGTTTCGGCTGAGTTATATCAGATGTTAGGCTGAGTTTCGGCTGAGTTATATAAGATGTAAGGCTGATTTATATCAAATGTAAGGCTGAGTTATATCAGATGTTAGGCTGAGTTTCGGCTGAGTTATATCAAATGTAAGGCTGAGTTATTACGAAGAATACTAAAACATAAGCATTAGATAAAGTTAGATAAACATAAACATAAAAACATTAGACTACTAAAACATAAGCATTAGATAAACATATTTCCGTACTTAGCATGAAACTTTATCCAATCAAGTTCTTCAATGCTGGCGTTATACATCTTTTTTTTGGCTTCAACGAGTTCTGCTACAAGTTTTTCCAACTCAGCAAGGAAGTCAACCTTTTCCTTCCCGATAAATTTTTCAAGCAAATCCATTTTCGCAGAAATAAACAGAACTTCCACAAAAGCATCATGCAATTCAACTTTAGTATTAATCTGTTTCTTGAGCGAGAGGATCAACGTCTTGTAATGGTCCTCGGTTTCCCTTCTGGCCTTTTTAACAGCATTTGGTCCATGGTCATCCTCCATTGGACGCTTCATCATCTTCTTCGATTCTGCCATTGATGCTGCATGTATATCGAAAATAGGATGTTAATATATAATGTAAACATATAAACATATAAACAAATCAAGTTGCAAAAACGTGAATTACATATACGTGGAGAATAAGAAAAAACTAACTTGTATTTGCGATTGCAAAAGGATAAAACAAGTTCAAAGTTAATAAAAACGAATGTTCGGTTACTGAGTGTTCACTTGGTATTTATAGAAAAAACCGAAAATTGTTGGGTTACTGAAACTGTTCGGTTACTGCGTAGTTGCCAAAAATATTATAAAAATAGAGAAAATTACTCAAATAGCATAGAAAAGGTTAATATGCTTAGCGTATTGAGAGTACCAAACGCGTGCGTAACGATTACGTACATATATTCACACGCCATATTTATATAATAGAGAATAGATGATTTATTATTTATATAATTATATGATTATTTAGGGTTTAGGGTTTAGGGTTTAGGGTTTTGTGAGAACAATGTGTATCTTTTGCTATACATCTAGGAATTATGGTTTAGGGTTTCGTTTAGAGTTTTGTGAGAACAATGTGTATGTTTTGCTATACCTTTAGAAATTAAGGTTTAGGGTTTAAGGTTTTGTAAGAACAATGTGTATCTTTTGCTATACTTCTAGGAATTATGGTTTAGGGTTTCGTTTAGAGTTTTGTGAGAACAATGTGTATGTTTTGATATACCTTTAGAAATTAAGGTTTAGGGTTTAGGGTTTAAGGTTTTGTAAGAACAATGTGTATCTTTTGCTATACTTCTAGGAATTATGGTTTATGGTTTCGTTTAGAGTTTTGTGAGAACAATGTGTATGTTTTGCTATACCTCTAGGAATTAAGGTTTAGGGTTTAGGGTTTAAGGTTTTGTAAGAACAATGTGTATCTTTTGCTATACCTCTAGGAATTAAGGTTTATGGTTTAGGGTTTTGTTTAGAGTTTTGTGAGAACAATGTGTATGTTTTGCTATACCTCTAGGAATTAAGGTTTAGGGTTTAGGGTTTAAGGTTTTGTAAGAACAATGTGTATCTTTTGCTATACTTCTAGGAATTATGGTTTAGGGTTTCGTTTAGGGTTTAGGGTTTAGGGTTTAGGGTTTAGGGTTTTGTAAGAACAATGTGTATCTTTTTCTATATTTTTAGGAATTATGGTTTAGGGTTTCGTTTAGAGTTTTGTGAGAACAATGTGTATGTTTTGCTATACCTCTAGGAATTAAGGTTTAGGGTTTAGGGTTTAAGAATAATGTGTATGTGTATAATTTCGTAGACGATATAGGGAAGTCTTCAAACAGGAGATATAGTAGTAGACTTATCATACAAAACAGGAGATATAGTAGGAGAAATTTCATACAAAACTTAAAAAGTTAATCTTTTACAGAAAGCTTGAGATAAAAGTCGAATTGGCGTGCCGGTTTGCTACGGCGAGGTATCGGCTCTGTGTTTCTTCGGATTTGGTGGTTGAATTGGACTCCGTCGTGATGATTCTCCTTCATCTCCAGTTTTCGGCTTCTCCTCTTCGAACCGAGCTCTGTTCTTTTGAACGAGAAAGTTCTGATAGTACCTGCACAACGATAAACAAACAAAATACAAGGAACATCACAGTTTGACAGTATTAATTTCACCAGGTTGAAAACAACAATACACATAATGACAGAATTCGACATTCAATACAATACACATGTTGACTAAGAATTTACCTGAAAACTCTTTCGACAATTGCCTCATAGAACAAAAAGCTTTCTCCGTTTCGTGACATCTTTTGGGCATAATTGTCGATGGCCCTGTCGATTGGTCATTTCGCAATAGAGAAACAGATTTCAGATTAGTGTTGCAAAATTTGAGATTGGTGTTTGAATCGACATGTATGCAGTTAGAAGTGTGTAGGTTTGTAATGGCGAGAAACAGGGTTGGTTCATGGAACTTACAAGAGATTCCCTCCCATTATCGTGTAGTCAGCGATCTCCTGAGGGGCTTCAGTGGTTGTCGCTGGTTCGTAGAGAAAGGGAAAGAGAAAAGGGGTCAGACACTGAGAAGTAAGTCAGAACATGAAGATCTTGAACAAGGGAAGTCGAAGAGACTTACATGGATCTGCGTTGAAGTCAATGGAATATCCAACCCTCTCAGGTCTAGGGAACCGAGTTTCAGAGGTAGCAGAGGAAGAATCCGGTTGCAGATTTGGGGATCGTGACGGAGAGGCTATTATAGGTGATTGATTGAGATTTTAAGTTTTTATTTCGCAAGAGAGGAGAAAGTGAGGAGCCCCGTTGGTTGCTAACCTAGGGTTTTCTGTATACATAATTATATTGAAATTAATTAATACTCTCGAGACGCTTCCTATATTAGGTGTAATGATTAATCTTTTGGGAACTAGGAGTTATGATTGAACTTTTAGGAACTTTTATGATTAATCTTTTGGGAACTAGGAGTTTCAACATATAAGTCAGCCGAAACGTGGCATAAGTCAGCCATTAGTCAGTCGCAAATGTATAATTTTGTCTCGCGACGTTTCGTATTTGAATATCTGTATATATCTACCTTCTCGTAAACCTTGTCTCTCCCATCACATTCTATCCAACACTATTTTCTCTCTTCTCATAAATCTATCTGTTTCATATTCCTTTACGACATGTCTGTTGTCCCACCCTGTAGTTCCAAGTTATTCAGCAGTGTCGATGCCATATTATACTCCGCTGAGCGGGATCACCTCCCTGTTCTAAACCCTGGTATTGGTATTATTGATAAAACAACCATCACGTGGTTCAAATTTTTACACGAGCTCTCGAAGGTGATCCCGGAGATTCTTCGAGAAGGCTGGGTTCATGAGTGGCCGACTTACCGCTTCATTCCCGATTATTTTAAGGAACGATGGTTTCTTACACTCGCTCTAAGCCAACCCTAATATCTTTTGTTCGGGTTCATATTATGAACAACAATAATATTTCTCTTTTCTTTTATTTTGTAGCGAAAATACAGATGGGAACCGAAACACACTTTGACGATTTGGACAAATTTTAATCTGCTGGCTAGAACGCTATTTCGAACTCAAATGCGCACGTTAAGGAGGATATGGGCGCATGGTGGCGAGAAGCCAGATTGGATAAACACTATAGTTTAGACGAATCTGGTCGATATGTTTGAAGAGTTTGGCCCTGATAGTTTTGGTTTTTGAATGTAATTTAGTTATGAGATCCTTTAGTTAGTTATTTGTTTTTTGAATGTTTAAACCAGCTGTATCTTTTGTGTTTTGAATGTATAAATCAGCCGTATCTTTTGTTTTTTGCATGTATAAATCAACCGGATAGATAAGCTAGTTATTTGTGTTTTGAATATTTAAACCAATAAGTCAGCCGCTTCTTTTGCACAAAGCAGTCATAACTCAGCCGAAACACGAATTCGTCACTTTTAAGTCAGCCGTGCACAATCAGTCAGTCATAACTCAGCCGAATCCCGAATTCGTCACTTTTAAGTCAGCCGCTTCTTTGCGCAATCAGTCAGTCGCTATTAAGGAGAGTAAAAGCTGACTGACACAAAAGTCAGCCTTTACTCAGTAACCGAAGAGTTGCTATTACATTTTTTTATATCAATAAAATACAATCTCTAGACTGTTTCACAAAACCCTAAACCCCAAACATATTATAAGTTCCTTCATCGAGGATATCTGATGCCATCTTCACCCGTATACCCTGAATATTCGCATCATTTATCCCATCGAAAGTAGTGCCAAGCGCTAGACACTTGACAAACTTCAATGCATACACCCCACAGTCGCCAACTTGGACGTTTTGTGGGATGTTTTTGCCTCTTCTCCTTCGGAACCCAAACTGCTTCAATCTAGGCTTTCAGAGATTGATAGGAACTAAGTCGTTCATCATAACTGGGAGCATTTGCGTAAACGACCTAAATGAATCTAGAATTTTCTGTTCACTTTCGGGTGTCACCTGTCCAATGATGGGATCGTAAGCTTCGATCTTCTCATTAAGAAGGTCCACGTGAAATGCCACCCAATGATCTCCTCCAGTCTGTATAATTCCGTACAAGTGATCGACATCTTCTAACCACTTCTTGTTTGTTTGCAGGTCTGCCGGAACTTTGCCGTTTACTAAATCCTCATACCCAACACCTTTGAACTTAAACATCTTTGGTTTGATCTTGAAATGGTTGTAATCCATACACCATTGTGCAGTAAACCAAGAGTCCAAAAATCAAATTCGCTTGAAGTAGAATGGGCAGGGATCTAGTATATTTTTTATGAGGATTCTCAGTTACGCCGAAATATGCTGTACAAAGAGAATCAAGTCAGCCCAAAAATTAAACTTAACTCAGCCCCATATAATATATAACTCAGACATTAAGTATAT
This sequence comes from Arabis hirsuta, assembly GCA_964056655.1. Taxonomy (NCBI): domain Eukaryota; kingdom Viridiplantae; phylum Streptophyta; class Magnoliopsida; order Brassicales; family Brassicaceae; genus Arabis; species Arabis hirsuta. The sequence continues at coordinate 32,367,455 of OZ053305.1, forward strand.
TTAACTCAGCCTCATATAATATATAACTCAAACATAAAGCATACTTAAGCCTACATAACTCAGACATATAATAAATAACTCAGACATTAAGTAAATTTAACTGTAACGTACCTTTGGACTATTAACGGATTTTTGCGGGATGTTGTTAACTTTTGATTGGTTATCATCCTTTTGAGTACTGTTCCGTGCCTCGAGAGCATTTAGACGCTCTCTCATTTGCATCCGATCATTCTCAATAGATGCAACTCTTTCTTCCATAGTAGCTCAGACTGTATCACCAATCATCTTCTTCAAATCTGACAACTCTCCAAATTTTGTGTTATAGGTGTTTCACTGCGACTCAACACTGTCTATTCTACTACCAAAGTTGTCAAACTTCTCAAATCTCCTGACAAGGTTTTCCAGGACATTGACTACGGTCGTCAAATCCGTCTCTTTCCCCATATCCTTGTAACTACTATGCTGCAACACAATCTCACTGTTGCTTACTTCCTGTTTTTTCGTAGCTTTCTTCTGTTTTTTTGCGGGGGGTTGATCAGAATCTAACGAAACTGTAGCCTTCATTTTTTTCTTCTTCTCATCGCTCTTCACATCCCAAAAACCTATAACAAACCTATCCGCATGTATGTCTGTTACCAGATTTACAATTTTTGGGTCATTTTCTTCACTCGCCCACTGCGGAAACAGCTCTTCTACAACCTCCTTCATAACCATTTTCTTCACACGCACCTGCAAAATAAATCAGCCATCAAATAACTCATAAGTCAGACATCAAAAGATTCATAACTCAACCATAAAGTAACTCATATGTCAGACATCAAATGATTCATAACTCAGCCGTCAAGTAACACATAAGTCAGACAGAATAAAAATATCCATAACTCAGCCAAGTCAACCTTCTTACCTCACCATGGTCTCTGATCTCCTCAGCTATGGCTGTAGTAAGACTTTTACGTGTACGGGTTCCACCCCATCGTAAAAGAGGAATTTCGTTCTCATTGACTACTCTTCCAAACCGCTCTCCGAAGCAAGTCACAGATTCATACGCCCAAACCAGCAACACGTCCTTCATGCCGCTAATGGTGTACGACTTTCCTTCTGGATTCAACATCTTAATTGAACCAACCAGAACTTCGAATGCAGTCCGACCCCACGGATAAGTCCTCAAGGCTTCATCGTCGAATACTCTTTTTGCACTTTCAAAGGGTATTCTAGAATTATGATGCAAGCCATAAAGTCCCATGGCTTGAAGAAGCAACAGCCCTAACCATTTCCTCTTTTCAAAATTCCAGCCTCGACAGCCCTCTAATGCTGCCCTCAGGTTCAAAACTTTCTGTTGGCAGTGGATCTGTGTTTAGACCCGTGAGCGCACCAAATTCGATTAAGCTAAACCTGATAGGTTGATCAACAACGAGAGACCAAATCTCCTTGTCATGTACTCGTAGCTGTCTACATAGTAGATAGTGTACAGTCTTCCCAGACCACACCAATTGGCTATCAGCTAGCTTAGCAACTACTCCAAGAGGAAACTGCTTCATGTGTTCCCACACATCATGTCCTATTGCGTCTCTGACTCGAGGGAAGTCTCCCAAATGGACATTGTGATTAATTTTTTTATTTTCCAGCTTAGAAGCCCCTTCAGCGCATAGTCTTGGAGGGTAATCCCTTGCTTGATTTTCAGAAATTGCTTGATCTTCAGGAATTGCATGATATTCAGACATCTGAACATAAAAGACATAACATATTAATGATAAATCAGTCGAAACAAAATTCAAACTCAGCCACAACAAACAAATAAACCAGCCGCAACCAAACACAAACTCAGCCACAACGGCACATAAATCAAACATAACACAAACTCAGCCACAATAGCATTGCACATATAAATCAGCCGCAACACAACACAAATCAGCCACAACATAACAATAAATCAGCCGCAATAAATAACTTAAACAACCATTAGCAACGATAAACAAGCCGCCACAGAATAATAAATCAGCCAAAATACCGTTAACAAGCGACAAACACTTTCGATTCCTCAGATTATACTCAAAATAAAACGAAGGAAGATGAAGAATCCCCACTCCTCTGTTTATACTCACCTTCGACTAAAATCCGACTGTGAAAATACAGAGCAGACATTTCGACGACAACGGCGGTGAATGTTTCTCAGAAACCGACTAGAGAGAAAACAGTAGAAATTTCGACGATAACACACAAAGTTTTAATTTTTCCGTCCTTTGAGTTTCCTTTTTCGACTTTTTAACACGGTTAATCTTATTAGTGAGGTGGAACAGTGATTAGTGACGTGGATTAGTTAATTATTTTTTAATTAGAAATAACCTCAACCGCAAAAAAAAATAACCAAGGGTGTTTATTGTAATTTACTAGGCTTTAAAAACTTTTGAGTAATTTTTAAAAGATGTATGTTATTCTAGTAATATAACAACTTTTCTATGATATTTCAGTACTTTTCTCTTAATAATCGTGACATTCAAACCATCTTTTAATCGATTAGCTAAACTTGTAACCCATAGAATTATAGTGTATTGCTGGTCCCTTTAACGAACCTCACTATTCTGCATTCGAATTAGTGAACCTAGGTTTTCAGCTTTAAAACTGACAAAAGGACTTTTATCAAATTGGCGTCGTTGCGACGGGGACCAACTCGATACCTCTAATTTTTGTTTACGATTTTAGATTAAGCACTAATCTCGTTCTTTTGTTTCTCTTGCGTGTGTTTCAGGTGTATGAACTCAAGGACAACAAGGAGAAATCTTCAAACTCCCCTCGTCAATTTGAGTAACCCTGAGCTTGCGAGACTAGAACGAGAAAATAGACGACAAAGGCCTAATCCCGCTGATATGGGCGATCAAGACGACAACAACATGGCAGCTGAGCTGCAAAGGTTGCAAGAGCAGATGGCTCAGATGCAACAGCAGCACGCGCGCGAACAGCAGCAACAACGCGCGCGTGAGCAGCAACGAACCATAGGGGATATGGACAATCCCCATGCCTATTACCGAAACCGAGCTGCGATAGTCCCCCCCGATGTTGAAAGGAATGACTATGAGATCAAACCATAGATGATATCGCTGGTTAAGCAGCACTTGTTCCACGGATTGCCTGCTGAAATTCCGATGGACCATATAGAGAATTTCGAGGAGATCTGCTCCACGACAAGCTCTAATGGGATGAACCCGGATTTCGTAAAATGCAAGCTGTTTCCGTTTTCACTCGCGGACAAAAGCTTCTCGTTGGCTTAAGTCTTTACCTGCTGGATCCATTACGACTTGGGCGCAATGCAGAGCTGCGTTTCTGGATCACTTCTACACAAAGTCCAAAACCGCGAGTTTGAGAAACAAGATCTCCTCCTTTCACCAACATTCCGGAGAGTCCTTCTGTGAGGCATGGGAACGGTTTAAGGAGTATAAGAGAGAATGCCCACACCATGGTTTTTCTGACGAGAATCTGCTTGGTATTTTCTACGATGGAGTGGACTGGACTATAGGAATGCTCTTAATGCTGCAAGTGACGGCGATTTCATGACCAAAACCAGAGAAGGTGCGTATAAGTTGATAGAGAACTTGGCTGTGAGTTCGAGTAACAAGTCCCAGGAGTATGACAGGACTGTGAAATCCAGTGGGATGGATTCCCAAAAGATAGACGACCTCACTGCCAAGGTCAATCTTTTGCTTAAAGCGAACCAAAGAATGGTTCATTTTGCAGATGAGAATGGTGAACCACTCGCTGAGGAGATGGTTGAGGAAGAGGACACTGATCAGCAGGAGGTTAGCTACGTGAATGGCCAGGGTTTTGTACGAAACAGAGGGTTCAACCAGAATTACAGGAATCATCCAAATTTCTCCTATCGGAGTACGAATGTTGAAAACCCACGGGACCAGGTTTACCCACAACAAACCGGCCCCCAGACCCAGAAGCCTCAGGATCAGAATTTCCAAAAGACCTACCCTCATAATTTCCAAGGAAAGACGTTCGTCCCTTTTCAAGGTCAGACGCAGTTTTCGAACTTTCAGGCTTCTGCAAGCTCTGGAAGTGGTTCTCAAGATGAGTTGAAAGGAATGATGCAACAGATATTGACGAACCAGCAGAAATTCGCTACTGAAATCAACACGAAGGTGGATGGTATGTACTTGGACCTTAATGGTCGGCTTGAGGCGGTTTGAACCCACGTAAAGAAACTCGACACTCAGGTTGCTCAAATGGCTAATGAAATAAAAAGGCCACAAGGAGTGCTGCCTGGTAAGCCGGATACAAACCCCAGAGAGTTTGTGAATGCCATAGAACTGAGAAGTGGAAGAGTTTTGCCAGCAGTCGTAAGGACAGAACTGCAAACTGTCCAGAAGGAGCACCTGCTCCAGTAGACGGAGCACCTGCACCAACAGAGGGAGCACCTGCTCCGGAAACAGAAGAGGATGAAGACGTTTCTGGATCAACTTCTAAGGTATTAAGGCCAAATGAGATTATTGATAAGGTTTGTTCTCGTGTTTACAGACCCCCTGTCCCTTACCCAGTACCTCCAAGGAAGTCGCAGAAGGACTTGGAGGAGGCGAAATGTAAGGAGATGTTGCAAGATTTGACGGTTAAGCTGACATTGGATGACGCGATTCAGATGATGCCGTCCATGAAAAAGTATGTCAAGGGCCTGGTTACTGGACGGATTCCTTCAGAGCAAAGCGCCATGATTGTAATTAAGAATTGTAGCGCTGTGCTACAAAACAAAGCCATTAAAAAGCAAGAGGACCCAGGTAAATTCGTTCTTTCTGTTGATATTGGTCCTGTGCGATTTGCTTGTTCTTTGTGTGATTTAGGCTCTAGCGTGAACCTCATGCCATATTCGGTTGCAAGGAAGCTCGGGTACACAAAATTTAAACCAACACGAATTTCATTAGTGTTTGCTGACAGATCTATTAAGTTGCCTGTAGGAATTTTGGAAGATATGCAGGTCAGGATTGGGAACATCTTCAGCCCAGCAGATTTCGTGGTGTTGGAATTGGACGATGAACCAAAGGACCCCCTGATTTTGGGACGTCCTTTCTTGCGCACAGCTGGTGCGATCATTGATGTAAAGAATAGAACGATTGGTCTCCACCTGGGAGACATTATTATGGAGTTTGAAATGGATCGGATGTTGAAGAAACCGACCATTGATGGGCAGACTTTTGCCATTGAGGATAACCTTGAAATCTCAGAAGAAGAGGTTGAAGAGATTCTTGCTGATGATCCTTTGGATGTGGCGTTGACAAAAGCTGAAAGTGAACATGGGTATTTGAGTGAAGACACTGTTGGTTTCGCAAGGATGTTGGATTTTGGTGAAATAGAAAAATCAACAAACTTTTTGAGACTTGAAACGGAGGGAGAAGACGGAGCACCTACTCCTGGGAACTCTGTTGACGACCCTTGGAGCAAGCTGAAAGCTCCAAAACTTGAGCTCAAAACCTTACTAGCTGGGCTAAGGTACGCGTTTCTCGGTCCCAACTCTACATATCCAGTTATTATTAATGCTGATCTGAATAATGTGGAATCCGCCTTACTTTTATGCGAGCTTAGGAAGTATAGGAAGGCTTTAGGTTATTCGCTAGATGACATCCCTGGAATCTCACCTGATTTATGCATGCATAGGATACATTTAGAGGATGAATCTAGAACTTCTGTAGAGCACCAAAGGAGACTGAACCCGAATTTGAAAGATGCCGTTAAGAAGGAAATTATGAAACTCTTAGAAGCTGGTGTTATTTATGCAATATCCGATAGTAACTGGGTTAGTCCTGTGCATGTAGTGCCTAAGAAAGGCGGAATCACTGCGATCGCCAATGATTGTAACGAATTGATACCCACTAGGACTGTCACAGGACATAGGATGTGCATAGATTATAGAAAGTTAAATGCAGCAACTAGGAAGGATCATTTTCCCTTACCATTCATTGATCAAATGCTCGAAAGTCTCGCTAACCACCCTTACTACTGCTTTTTAGACAGTTATTCAGGTTTCTTTCAGATTCCCATTCACCCGGATGATCAGGAGAAGACAACCTTCACATGTCTCTATGGCACCTTTGCGTACCGCAGGATGCCATTCGGCCTATGCAACGCCCCTGCAACTTTTCAAAGGTGCATGATGTCTATCTTTACTGATTTGATTGAAGATATCATGGAAGTTTTCATGGATGACTTCTCCGTCTATGGGAGCTCTTTTTCTGTATGTCTGTCTAATCTATGCAGGGTATTACAACGCTGTGAGGAGAAGCATCTTGTATTAAACTGGGAGAAGTGCCATTTCATGGTTAAGGATGGAATAGTTCTGGGTCATCGAATTTCAGGAAAGGGTATTGAGGTTGACCGAGCAAAGGTTGAGGTGATGATGACTTTGCAACCACCAGATTCAGTCAGAGGGATACGAAGTTTCCTTGGTCATGTGGGTTTTTACAGACGCTTCATCAAGGATTTTTCAAAGATAGCGAGACCGCTCACTCAGCTCTTGCGTAAGGAGACTAAGTTTGCGTTTAATGGAGCTTGCCTTGAGGCGTTTCACACGATAAAAAAGGTATTGGTGAGTGCACCCATTGTTCAACCGCCAGATTGGGATCTACCATTTGAGGTTATGACGGATGCTAGTGATTACGCTGTGGGAGCAGTTTTGGGGCAAAGGAAGGATAAAAAGCTTCATGTGATTTATTATGCTAGCCAAACTTTGGATGAAGCCCAATGTAAGTATGCTACAACTGAGAAGGAACTCCTGGCTGCTGTCTTTGCCTTTGAGAAATTCAGGTTATATCTTGTCGGTTTGAAGGTCATTGTTCATACTGACCATGCAGCTTTGAAATACTTGCTTACCAAGAAAGATGCGAAACCGAGGCTTCTAAGATGGATTTTGTTGCTCCAAGAGTTTGATTTGCAAATTGTTGATAAGAAGGGTACTGAGAGCGGAGTTGCTGATCACTTGTCTCGGCTGAAAGTTGAGGAAACAGTACCACTTGATGATACATTGCCGGATGAACATGTGTATGCTATTGGGATCTGTATACGAGAGCACCCAGTACAGACTAGAGAACCTGTTCTACCCGAGGGACCACTTGCTCCAAAAGCATTTTGTGCGGCTGTCTCCAAGGAAGTTATACCAAGTTTTCCGTGGTTTGGTGAGATCGCGAACTATCTAGCTGCTGATCAAGAACCGGCTGACTTTGTGGGAGACAAAAAGAGAAAGTTTTTGCGAGATATCAGGAGATACTTTTGGGACGAGCCATAGCCATACCTTTACAAACAATGCTCGGATGGTCTTTTTAGGAGATGTGTTCCTGACGAAGAGATTCCAGGAATCCTATTTCATTGCCACAGTTCAAGTTATGCTGGACACTTCGCATCTTACAAAATAGTATCCAAGGCGCTGCAAGCTGGGTATTGGTGGCCAACGATGTTCCGCGATGCACATGCATTTATCTCACGATGCGACAAATGTCAGAGGCAGGGAAACATCTCGCGAAGGAACGAGATGCCTCAGCGCTTCATCTTAGAAGTTGAGGTATTTGACTTATGGGGGATTGACTTTATGGGACCGTTTCCTTCTTCCTATGGAAACAAGTACATTCTAGTAGCCGTCGACTATGTATCCAAGTGGATTGAGGCCATTGCATCTCCAACAAACGACTCAGCTGTGGTTTTGAAGATGTTTAAGACAATCATATTTCCCCGTTTTGGTGTCCCGCGAGTGGTGATTAGCGATGGAGGGACCCATTTCATTAATAGGGTTTTTGAGAGCCTTTTAAGGAAGAATGGTGTAAAGCATAAGGTTCCGACGCCATACCACCCGCAGACTAGGGGACAAGTTGAGGTTAGTAATCGGCAGATCAAGGACATCTTACAAAAGACCGTAGGCACCATAAGGAAAGATTAGGCCGCCAAGTTGGACGACGCAGTTTAGGCCTACCAAACCACATACAAAACGCCATTGGGGACAACGCCCTTTCATTTGGTGTATGGTAAGTCGTGCCACCTTCCGGTAGAGCTTGAGTATAAGGCGGCATGGGCAGTTAAGTTAATGAACTACGACATCAAACCCGCCTTGGAAAGGCGATCCATGCAACTTAATGAGTTAGAGGAGATTAGGCACCTAGCCTACGAGAGTGCGAAATTGTACAAGGAACGAATCAAGATGTACCACAACAAGAGAATTCTCAACCGAAATTTCCAACCAAATGACATGGTACTCCTCTTTAACTCTCGCCTTCAACTTTTTCCTGGAAAGTTGCGATCGAGGTGGTCCGATCCTTTCCTCGTCAAGGAGGTTTGATCATACGGAGCTCTGGTGTTGCTGGATGCAAAAGGCAAAGAGTTTGTGGTCAATGGACAGCGCTGTAAACCGTACCTAGCTGATGCAAACCAAGCCGAAGGTGGAATCATCACCTTAGGCGATGCACCAAAAGCCTAAATGGCTAATCCAGTCAAGCTAACGACTTTAACCAAGCGCTTGGTGGGAGGCAACCCACCGGTATGTTTTCTAACTTTTTCAATTTGAATTTCTTTTGCTACTAACTTTGTTTTCGATCTTTGAGTTTTCAGTTTAAAAAGAAAAAAAAAGTTTTGTGTTATGGAATACAAGAGGCAGATCGATCGAGCCACTCTTTACGATCGATCGATCCGGATGAGGGATTTAACATACAAACCAGCAGTCAATGTCAGGATCGACCTGTCTAGTCAATCTAAATTCCAAGGAGCACCTGCTACCCAGAACAAAGCACCTCACGCCCAGAATAGAGCACCTGCTCTCCAGGGTAAAATTTTGAAATTCAAATTTAGGCCCACCAAGAGAATGGCAGGACCACGAATAACAGTGGGAAATCCATCACGCTCCAGAAAAAGGAAAGAGGCCTCCACCTCCTCTCAACTCACAACCAACCCTTGGCCACGTGGTGAAGGTCAACGGTTCTCCCTTCTCGATTCTAGCCTTCCTCTCGATTCAGACGTAGAATGAGACCAGAATGACGCATACTACTACAATAACTGGCTCGACATTACTATTGAGCCGACTCGCTTCTTGTGTGGGCAAATGCTAAAGGATTTAGAGCTGCTCTACGATGTGGGCAGCATACTTGAGGCTTTCCAATTGACTGATCTGGTCACCCAACCCGATGATCTCTACCCCGACCTGGTGAGGCAGTGTTTGGCGTCCGCTAAACTGACTTATTTGGACCCGCGCAAGCCGGTGGCTTCACAGGGAGTGTTCTCTTTCTTTGCTGAAGGAAAGAGATATGAGGTTACTATAGGGGACCTCTGTGCCCTCTACGGTTTCGACTCCACAGAGGAGAAAGTGGCCTTCCCCACACGTCTCCAGGTTGCACACAGGTTTTGGGACTTCATCGCAAGTGGATATTACTTTTCTCGATCCGCAGCTAAATCCACCATTCGGAACCCTGCTCTTCGGATCGGAGTTAAAGCCATCAGCACCATCTTCTTCTCGGGGGATGATGCAAGCAAGGTGCGAACCGATGAATTGATCATGCTTTACAATGTTGTGAGGGATACCATTAGCGGTGAAGCCGGTTTGAGCTGCAAATTCGATGGAAGCGTCAACATGGGAGCACTCTTTGCCTCATACATTGCGGAAAAGAGGACTAAAGTGGCAAAGGGAAAGGCGGCATCACACAGCGAGAGGATTGGGAGTCTGTTGACCAGGCTGTTCCTCCACGTTAATCTTGACCTCGCGTCTTACACTTGCAACTCCGCGACAGAGTTTATGGATAACTCTTACCTTATCTCTTGTGAAATCTTGGTCGACACTAACATTTACAGGTTCACCGCGAGAGACAAGACCACCCGGTTCTGCCGATTGCCGCAGCCATCCCTTACAGACTTGGAAGTTGCAGCCAATGTAGGTTTTACACCCGGAACAGAGTATCTGTGCTTTGCTACTGGAGCACCGACAGAGAGAGCACCAAAACCCAGGAGGAGCACTTCATCCAACAGACCCGCTCCTGCTCCGGTTCCTGTTTCCACTACTGTCCTGGATGTCCCTTTGAGCCACGAGGAGAAAGACGACTTGGCAGCTGATACGAAGAGGACACGTCAGTCCAGAGCAGACTACCGCATGCCATACGCGAGTGAGCTGACGCTAGATGATATTTCGGACACTCCGGAGGACGTCGAATATCGACGTTGGATGGTTGCATCCACCAAGAAGAACAATGGATTGCTTCGCCGGATCCTCCACATGATCCAGAAGGGCTACAGCAGTTCTGATGCCACCCGGACGATGCCATCCACCGCACCTGTCCAGCCCGCCTCTCAACCTTCTACATCCGTCCGTCCGTCTACCCGCTCCGACAAGCACAAGAAGCCAATCACCAGCGAGGACTCCGATGATACCACCAGCGATTAGACATCGCCCCTCCTATCCTCTCTCTATGTATTCCATGAACACTTTTCTTTTATGCATTTTCATTTTCTTTTATTTTTTTTCTCACTCTCTCTTCTCTTATTATCACACCGAGACGGTGTGAAGTAAGTCTAGGGGGAGTTGCTACTAATCACGTTTGTTTTGGATGTTTTTCTATTTTCTTATATCCCACTTTGAGTCTTTCTTTTTCTTTGTTTTATTGAGTCAAGACTTTGTAGGGAATTAGGACTTTATCTTATGATGATCTTTGAACTATCTATGTTTAACTTTCTCTCTAGTGACCATTTCTTCAGAGCATGGGTACAAGGAACATCTGGAACACTTCGATACATCATCTTCCAGATTTCATATTGACCGAAAATTTTTCTCGCTATTGGCACTATATTAGGGAAACGAACCATATTTAGGACCTATTATTCCTTTTATCACTCTTGTTGTTCCTGAATATCTAGCTCATTTTTAGTTAGTACCCTTCTTAACCCTTACCTCTTTTCAAGCCCCTTGCATTCTTGTTACTTCATTGTCATATGTGCAGCATATGCGTAAAAGGGTTAGATAGAATTGGGTCAACACTGCATCTAAATCACTCTTTCTGAAGAACAAGAGCACCTGCTCTTATTTCCAGAAGATGGTTTTACAAAGAGGTGGAAAAAAAATCCGCAAAGGAGGAATGATATTGATGAGCTCCACTTGGGCATGTACAACAACTCTGATATTTTCGTGTTTGAGAGACATACACTTGTAATCAAAAACCCTCTTCATCATCATTCTCTTGTCTTAAAATTAAAAAAAAAATTTACAACAGATGATAGAGAGTGGTAAATCTGTGAATTGGAAATGTCTCTCTGCACAGCGAGTGTACCCAAGGTGGACGGAGGCAACATGAGTTGGTTGGAAGATTTGGAGAAGAAAGAGTGGTTTAGAGAATATGGATATCAACGTACCCGTTCTCTTTTGCAATTTTGTGCAATATCCTGCATCCACTACGAAACATCGAGTAACCCTTAAACACTTTAAACACTTTGAACTCCACCTCTAAATGGCCTTAAACCCTTTAGCGTCGTCTACCCTAAATGGTGCCTTTAGCGAGACCCTCACGCAACTTTGAATGCGTTGAGTTTGTGTTTGTGAAATGAAACTTGGTTGAGAAATGTGTTGAGGATGTTTTGGTAAAGCCTTGTTATTCGTAATCTGAATTATGTGGTCTGTAGATTGAAAGGTTTTAAACTCGGTTCACTGAGGATAAAAGAGTTCCCGCGTTTTCAAACCATTCTCCTTCACTTGGTCTTAAATTTGTTTGAGGACAAACAAAGATCTAAGTCTGGGGGAATTGATATAATGCGTTTTTGGCGCATTCTAACCCTTGTTTTGTAGGTTTTTATCGAGTCTTTCACTCTCTTTCGAGTCATTCTAGGTACTAAAGCGGCTGGAAGCAAGGATTTGAAGTTTGCAATTGGATTTGGCAAAAAAGAAGAAAAATGGATCTTTTTGAAGATTCTGCCCAGAATGAGCACCTGCGCTGGAGTTAGGTGCTCCCTCTCCCCAGAAGATCCAATTATGGGAATATTCACTAAACCCTAATTTTGCAACCCTATCTTGGGCCAGCCGCCAAGGTTTATTAAATGGGGGATCTTTGACCCTTTTGTGGAGGAGGCACACATAACGCAGTAGAAAAGAGAGAACACAACAAAGATCAACGAGTGAGAGAGAGAGAGATTCGAATACTTGTTTTAGAGTTTGTAAACTTGGAGATTTGTCTTCCACTTTTCCTTGTTGAAGTTTTCTTAAACCCTTATCTTTTTTACTTTGATTCAATGAAGTTTCTTATGTCAATTGCTGTTGTTGATTGCTTGAACATGAGCGAGTAATCCACTGGTTAGATTAAGGGTTTCGATGGGATTGAATATCATGAACTAAGCATAGATAGGTTTTAAGTAATCATTCGATAATCTCCACCTAATATCGATCTTATTGCCTAAGTTAGATTGATCACCTAGCCTCTGATTTTAGGTTGAATTTACTTATCAAAAGTTTGTAAATTGCTGGAATTGATTTAGGTGGGCGACTTGATCCTTAGCCAACGAAAGTTGAATTTAGGGCAATTCGTGAACAAATTAACCCTAATCGCTTAATGCTTGATAATCTTTATAACCTCAACGACAGTTAGGGTGTTAGATTGATTGTTAAAGTTGTAGATGCCACGAAAGTGGATCTTCTTATATTTATGGTTGAGTTCGAAATTTGGTCATAATCTGAGTACCTGAATAATTGCTTGGTTTTGATCGTCTAATCCCTGAGAATTATCCCTTGATCTAACACCTTTCCATTATTGTTTACAACCGATTTTTACTTTGTTTTGCTTTAATAAAATCGTGACATTCAAACCATCTTTTAATCGCTTAGCTAAACTTGTAACCCATAGGATTAGAGTGTATTGCTGGTCCATTTAACGAACTTCACTATTCTGCATTCGAATTAGTGAACCTAGGTTTTCATCTTTAAAACCGACAAAAGGACTTTTATCAACGACGCTAGTAGGTTCTCTGGTTTGTTCTATAATGTGAAATTTCTAATACAAATCCTTGAAGAATTCGTAACTTTTGGATCCGAAAAGTTTCAAGATTTGTTTCAATCTTTATGATTTGAATTTGAAGCTTTCAAAAGATAAAGCGTAGCATTTCAGTGGGAATTTGCAGAGCAACAAAGCAAAGTAATTGATTGCCATTTTTTTAAAGTCTTTCATCTTTACTTTATTCTTCTTGGTGAATCAGTTTTGATCTGCCTTGACTCATGTATGTTTTTGATATGCAAAACTCAAATCACATATCACCATCTTCTGAAAAAGTGTTGAATTGATGATGACAAGGTGACCTTGAGAAAGGATAATTGTGTAACTATATTGCAAATAGTGACTCAGGTCATCAAATTGATTAGTTTTTCTGCAAAGTTTCTATTTCAATATTGCAGAAAAACTGACTGACAGGGCAAAGTAACATAATCAAGAAATGTAAAACGAGGATTTCTTAGCTACTTCCTAAACCTTTCAGCTACAAGAACTCCCTTTATTATGGCAATCCTTTTTCTCAACCATCAGACTAAATAACTAGTCTTTACCTCGTTGTGTAGATTCCAGCTGCGAGAGCGGTGATACCTCCAACAGCAACAATCAGCTTATTTTGATCCGTCAGAATTGTAGAACTTTGAACTCTCAAAGTCGTTAAGGATCGGACAACACAGATTTTACTCTGTTTTGTTTCTCTCTCTCTGTTTCTTGTTCGATACTCAACGTATTCTCTTTTGGTGTATTGCTCGATTTTTGTAAACGAAAACCACACACTTTTATTAGATATGTAAACTGTATTTATAGGTTTACATGACACACTTTGACTAAGGGACACATCTCTAGAAGACAACACACACGTGTAACTGTTTTGCAGTTAACATTTCTATTCGTATCTCTTCGGTGTGTGATACGAATAGTTACATAAATCAGTTATTTAACTATAGCTCTTCTAAAATAATAAAAAAAGATGAAGACTTGATCACATCCAACAAGAACTGTCCGCAACCCGCCTAGGAAAACAAAGAGTAAAGTGTCAAACACCTATAAAAATGATTAGAGCTTCCATTATTAGTGCAAAAGGGAAACCTCACGTATACATTAGGAGATCACACATCTATTCTAATCACTAATTCATGGCACACGCGTTTTCAATGGGTAATATCTAATTTTGCAGGTTTGAAAGGCTTGGTTCCTGATCGAGGAAGGTTTGCAGCAAGATCCAGAAGGCAGGGTGTATGATCAGAGAAGTCCGGTGCTAAGAAAGAGGCACAACTGTCTGGATAATAGGTAAGCCAAGAGGAGTTCACCAGAAGTCTGTCAAGCTTCTTGGCATTAGGGTCCAGAGGTTGTTTATTGAAATAGTCTGTGGAGGGACGAGAATGCTCATTTGGGTGGATACTCTGATTGAAATCTCCTGCAAGGACCCAAGGCAATCCTGAGTTGCAGTACCGTTGCTGAATTGTAAGCAGATCACACCATAGGTCAGTTATTTATGTCTCTCTGTTTGAAGCGTAGATAGCAGTAACAATGAATTTGTGCCCACCAATAATTAGGAGGATTAGAAGGATATTGATAGGTGGGTTTTTTGGGGACTAACTCTTTTTCATTCTTTTTTAGGATGGGGTTTGAAAACTCTTGTCTGATAAATAAAAATAATTTTAATATATAATTTAAACATATATATAATAGAGCTTAAAAAATGCAGAATTTTATTTTACGACTTATGAAAAATAAAAAAATATATACATACAAATATTTATTTACTAGCATTTTTACATATGAAATAATTGATTTATTTAAAATATAAATTGAGTCACTTGGAAGGTGACAAATGTTCCATGCAAGAGGTTCTTAAATTGTTGATGCCTCACAAGAAACAAAGAGAGCTATTCATGCGGTAGTAGAGAAGATGCCTTAATCACCTTTTCTCTCTCAATATCAGTCACTCCGAATCCGGCCGATCATCCGCCCTCGATTTCAATCAGTTTGCTCTTAGGGTTTGGTTTCGTGATGTCTGAGATCGATAGAATTAGCGAATTGCCGGAATCTTTGATTAGTGAGATACTCTCGTATCTTCCGAATATGCATGTCATGTGACAATAACTGCTTTTCTCTAAAACATGTGCTTTTGTGGTTGTAGAGTGACGACAACAAGATTTATAATGAATGAAGAAAAGATCATACATTGATGTTTAATGATCTTGACTGCTTTTTATTAATTTTTTGTTTTTAACGAAACCAAACCAAAATATATAATACTCATAATTCTAATCTTAACACAAAATCCGCTGTAGCACAAAGGCTAAAATCAATGATCAAAAATGAAATTTCCGGGTTCAAAACCCGGCAGCGGAAAATGTTTTTTTTTTTTTTTTTTTTTTTTTTTTTTACGAAATCAATGATGTTATTGTGTGTATGTATCTTTTGAAAATCCGATTCGTTGCTCCTATTACTCTTGAGAAACTCCTCTCAGGATGTCCTGCTCTTGAAGAATTGACCTTCCGCAGGGATCTTCATCCCGATATTGAGGAGCCTGAGGTTATGCGCGTGAGGTCTCAGAGCCTCAAGAGGTTTTTTGTTTCGTTCAAGGATAAGCCTCGATATGGTATTGGCTATAGACAGAACTACGTACTTGAGATTGATGCTACGGGATTAGAGTATATGAGTCTCAAAGCAGATAATTTCCATACGGTCGTTGTAAAGAACTTGACTTCTTTGTTCACCATTGACCTTGATCTCAAATTTACCGTCGAATGTTTCATCGATCCAGAGGACTTACCAAAGAGAAATGAAAATACGTGATTTTCTCACCGGGATAACAAGCGTAAGACATATGATCATCTCTGAGTACGCAATGGAGGTCTATTTTCTATACATTTTTTTGTTCAGGGGACTTTATCTATTTACAAGCCTCTCACTAGTTTCCTTTCTTCATGTTGCAGACCTTTGATCGTTACTCGAAAGTAGGGCCGATTCCCATATTCAACAACACATCCAGCCTGGAAGCCGAATTCCCGAGCTTCTCGTTACAGTTTGTGCATGCCCTTCTTGAGAGTTGCCCGTATCTAAAACACCTAATCTGGGTAAACCTGTTGTGATTGTAGCTTACCAAGATTGTGCGTTTTGTGGATTTGTATCATTGAAATCTCAGTCTTTGCTTTTTGCGTGTATTTGTAGATCGTTGGTTCACATCAGACTGAAGCATTCGAAGTCATAAATGTGCCTCGGTGTTTCGTATCGACCCTCGAGTGTGTAGAGATAGAATGTTTCCGTAATTGGGGGGAAGTGTTGAAAATAGCGAGTTACTTTCTTGAAAACTCAACAGTCCTCAAGAAACTCATTCTGAGATTTATTATATCTCTTTCTTGTCCTCAACAACTTGTCGAGGAGCTTAAAAAACTGACAAAACGTTGTCGAATTCTCATTGAATATCAAGCTTATGAAAATTGCATCTCTATAGACTTATGTTCTTCATCTTAGTTCTGGTTGGATTTCCTTAATAATGTCGTTGATACAAGTTTGTTGTATAAACAATTATAGAATTCCTCTACTGATCGGATCACAAACAAGAAGAAAAGTAGTTTGTTCTTCAATGCAAAAAAGGATACAAATATTCGACTAATGCAAGTAACAATCAATCAAAACATAAAAGAAACAACTTAGTCAAATTTTTTCTTTACACCCAAAGTGTATGTGCATATGTCTCTGCCTTTGAATCTCTCTCAGTAATCATTGGATTCTCTCAATTGTTGAGTTGTTTTTCCTCTCTTGCAAGGAACTCTCAATGCTTTCGTCTTTTGATGAATCTCCATCAGACCGTAACAGTTGGGTTTCTTCTTCCAAGACAGAAATAGATGATGATGATTCAATGTAATGATCACTTCTTGACAAGAATCTGAACTTGGTCAAGCAAGTGACTTGATCGTGAATGAATGTGCAGCCAAGTTGTTCCAGTTCAGAGTGATACTTGAGATGATCATCGAAAACAACGGTTGGTACAATCTGATTTATGGCTAGACGAGCTTCTAATCTCTTCCTTGCGATGTATTCTCTTCGACTATCAATCTTCCTCTTTTCTTGCACTTTGTTTTTCGCCTTTGCGATCAAATCTCTCAAACTAGAACCTTGCTTCTCAGTCTCTTCATCAATAGGTTTCGTCTTTGTTTCGTGATGAAGACGTATTCTCGAAAGCGCAACAGATTTCGCATCCACCGGTTTTGTAATAACCTTCGGCTTCGTCTTTGTTTCGTTAGGGTTTTGAAAGACCGAACATACCTTAGTAGTTAAGTTCTGTTCAAGAGTCTTCTTTTGTCTCTTGTTCGGTGCTTCTTCTTCCTCCCCCTTGCGATTTCTGCAGGTTCGACTCGAAATCTCTGACTTATAAGGGTTTATGGGTAAAGACGAGACATCTGAGAAGTCGATAAGCTTGCGCCCAACACGTTTGATTTTGAATCTCTGTTCTGTCGGAAACAAATGCAACGCCCTCGAAGTCGAAGCAATCTCCATACGAGAGGGGGAAAAAAGAATCAAGCTTCTCCTTGATGGAAATATCGGCCGAAGAAGAGATTGGAAACCCTAAGAGAAGCAATTTTGTGTAGACTTTGGGACCAAGTTAGCCAAGAGTACTATATATACTCTCTCACTCCTCTCTCTCTTACTATTTGGCCTGCGTTGGGCCCACGCTGGACAAATATCTATTTGCGCGTTGTTTTTTTTTTAAAGTGTTATTTATTTAGATTTAATTCTTTTTTTTTTGATAATTGTATGTAAATTATACTTGTTTATTGCTTTAAATCCTAATTTTAAAAAGTCCCAATTTATATATATTTATTATATATACTCGCTTCGGTAAAAGTTCTTTATTAAAGAAACGAGAGTAACATCTTTCTTATAAAATTGATTAGTTATATATATATTCTTCAGATCAAACTAGAAATAGAATAAGAAAAATTTATAATAGCACTAAAATAACCATGATTTTTTTTTAAATAACTTGTGACAGAAACCCTAACAGAGTAGTGAGAGGCAATTTTGTGGAGACTTTGGGAGCAAGTTAGTGTATATATATACTCTCTCTTACTACTACTCAGTCTGCGTTGGACCCACGCTGGACACCTGTGTATTTGCGAATTGTTTTTTTTTCATCTATTTTGATTTGTTTTTTTGTCGGCTCATTTATTTGGATTTAATTCTTTCTTTTTAAATTTCTGTTTTCTCTTGATATTGTTTGCAATTCTATTTGTTTGATTAATTGTTTTGAATTCTAATTTCTTTTAAAAGCCCCAGTTTACGTTCATGAAATATTATACTTTTCGGTAAATCATCTTTATAACAAAAAAAAAACGAGGGTAACATCTTCCTAATAAAATTAATTTATTTCTGTTAAAAATTAGTCAAATAAAAATATTCTTCATATCAGATTAGAAAAATTATATCACACTAAACTGACCTTTATTAAACTGAGTTAACGACTAATTTTTAATATACTAAAAATATATCAAGAAAATATGATAATAGCACTAAAATGACCATTTGATTAAAATTAGGGTTTTTCATTCACAAAAATAAATGCTATTTTTAAAGGGACAATTACAAAAATGCCACTTTTTGTGTGCACATTTGCAATAATGCCACTTAGGGGTGTTCATTTGCAAAAAATGTCACTATTTATAGATTTATAAAACTTATATCTTAAAATTCTAAACCCTAACAAATATTTTGACTCCTAAACCCCCCTAAACCATCAAAACTAAACCCTAATAGAAAATACTTAACCCAAATATAAATAATACAAAGAAAAAATAATTTTCAAAAAATGATATTTTTGCAAAGATTTCAAAAGTGTGGCATTTTTGTAAAGTGGTATTTGAAAAGTGGCATTTTTAAAAATTTCTCTTTTTAAAATAACATTTTATGCAATAAGTGTAATTGGTTGGACTTTAAAAATTTCTATAACCCCTTAAAATATTTTTACATTATTTGTTTACCAATTAGACTTTAGAAAATTTAGTGGGTCTCACATAAAAGCTATAAGTTCTACAACTTTGAATTTTTTTTAATCATGTTTTAGTTTTTTTTTTTTAAGTAATTATTTTGTGGTTTTAAAAGCTGTAAGATTTTTTCACAGCCAAAAAAATCTACAGCAAAAACGTCTACAGGCTAAATTCTATAGCAACTAATTTACAGCTACAGCCGAAACAATCATCCACAATAGCATTTGTGGAGCATTTCATCTACTTGCTCAGTCTTGTACGACGAGCGGTGAATGAATATTTTCATCATAGAAAGTTTCAGATAAAAACAATTTGAGTAAAGAATGGATGTTTTGATTTTTGAAATTATCTGTCTACCTAATAATAAAGGAGAATCTTACAAAACACAGAAATTGCTACACTCTAAAATACAAATAGTTGTTGAGTACTACTATGTTCTTGTGCTTGCAAAGAGCACTGTGAAGAACATCTAGCACTAGAGATTGACATTAACAGAGCTTTTTCCGTATCTCCATCCATCCGTCTTTGGATCAATTTGATTAGATACTCCATGAAAACCGAATCGAATGGCAATGTAATTGGTCCTTCCGTGGAGAGGCCAAATTCTTCTTCAGAGATCTTCAAGAGCTCTTGGAAAACAGAGTTGTTCAGGTAACTTATTGGAAAAGCAAAGCGTCTTTTATCTGCGGTGTAAACCACAAAACATCCCTTTTCTACAGCATTTGAGCTGATAGTAGCAGTATTGGATCTTTGAAATGAGATTTGTTTCCTGCTTAGAGCTGCTTTTTGTTGCCATTTCTTGGCCATCCTGATTAGCTTCTTTGTGTTCATCATCTTATTCGAAGAAAATATTTAGATTGAAAAGTGAGAAGGAGAGAAAAAACGAAAAGGATTTGTAAGTTTTGTTTTTATAACTCTTTGAATGAGAGTTTTGGTTGATGAAGAATCTAACAGGCTTGTTGCATTTTATAAGGAGAAACTGTTAAGAAGATAAATTAAAGAGAAACCAAACCAGACAGAAACACATGCTTATGTATATCTTGTCTGTGATCATAAGGGCCCCAAGTTAGTAATCAATCCTATCTGCTAATCAACTTGTGGATTTAAACACATCTGGTGAGAAGACATGACCATGTGAAAGTGAATGGAAGATGTACAACTTGTAGGTCCTTTGATGTTCTCAAAAAATTGAATGCCTTAAATCTGCAGGAAATTTCAATGGTTATGGTTAGGTCCTTGAATATTAATTATGTTATTCAGAACAGTCTTCTTTTGCTTTCATATACCGTGGTTAACCATTGTAACTACAGATCAAAGGTGTAGCCCAGTAAGAACTTTTTGAAATGAGTGAAGAAAATTTCATAGATTGATGTTTAAAGGCCTTTTCTCTAGATATGATTCTGTGTCTGTGTTCAAATGCGGTTAAATCAAGAAGATGAGGCTCTGAATGGAAGACGATGTTAGTGTAATATATAATCAAATGAAAGCTAGATAACTCTTGGAGACAAAAGTCGTTAGAGCAACAAAAAAAAACCCAAAAAAATCATATCTTCGGAGAAGATTTTCTCTATGTATCGAGCATTACGGTCCAAGTTGGTTATCTGACCCGTTAGCTCAACAAAATAAAAGATTAAAAAAAAAAACAATTGGTGAAAGGACATGAACTGGTAATAGTGAAGGAAAGATGAAGATTGCAAATTGTTTGCTACTCTGTTCTTGCTTTAACAAGCATTTCACACCTTCGGCTACTTGTGCTACAAGTATAATTTTTTTGTTTTCTTAATTTCAGTTTCCATTTATTTAAAGAGAGAAGAATAGTGAATCTTGTGTTTTGTATTCCAGTATAATCTAACTATTAACATATTAGAATCTTTACAAAAAAAATTTACATTTTTCTCTTTGATGGATAAGAGATTCTATTCTAAAATACAAGCAATTGTTGAGTAGTGTCACTCTGTTGCTCTTGTTGCAAAGAACAATGTAGAGAACATCTAGTACTAGATATTGACATTAACAAAGCCTTTTCAGTGTCTCCATCCATTTGTCTTTCGATCAATTTGATGAGATACTCCAAGAAAACCGAATCAAAGGGCAACGTGATCGGTCCACCGCTTGGGATGCCAAATTCTTCTTCCGCTATCTTTAAGAGCTCTTGGAAAACAGAGTTGCTTAGGTAACTTATTGGAAAAGCAAAGCGGGTTTTATCTGCCGTGTAGACTACAAAGCAACCCTTCTCTGCTGCAGTTGAGCTGCTAGTAGTAGAAATTGATCTTGGGAACGAGATTCTTTTCCTCTTGAGAGCTGCTCTCTGTTGCCATTTCTTGGCCATCTTCATGAGCTTATCATCGTTTTTGAGGACAAAGATTTAGATCGGAAAGCGAACGAAAGAGAAAATATATGTAAGTTGTATTTGTAGAACTCTTTGAATGCTTGTTTATGGTTGGTGAATATTCCAATAGGCTTGTTCCATTATATATAAAGAGAAACTATTAGAGTTCAGATACCATAAACCAAACAGAAACACATGCTTCTGTCTTGGTTGTTTGTGATCAGAAAGGGACCCAAGTTAGTAAGCAATCATGTCTGCTCATAAACTAGTGGATCAAAACAAAACTAGTGAGAAGACATGGCCATGTGATAATAAATCTTATTTAAAAATATTTGGACACAAACACATGTGCCCTTTGATGAATGAAATTGTAGACCCTTTGATGTTCTTAGTGAAGTTAAAGCCTGCAGAAACTAATAGGCTTTAGAATAGACGTTTACTTATACATAGAATAGAAATTTCAATTTCTTTAAGAAATTTCTCTGATCATACTTTCAATTCCGACCCTACAAATTCCAATTTCTTTAAGAAATTACTCTCATTTATACTAATCTTGAACTTTGTCCCACACACGTTTCCTTTAGATCCACAAAATTAGGTCTACGATTTCGTTTATATTCAATAAACGCAAAATTTGATAATACTCATTTTCTCATACTTTGTGTTTCTTTTCTGACAGCTTATTTTCTGACACTTTAACCCTTTTCGAAAACTCCATGTCTTCTTTGCTTTGTTGACTACTAATATGATCGCAAACCACACTTCCCCTCTACTCTAATTCATCGATTTCTTCTCTCTAACTTCGTCTCTCTCTCCTTTTCCCTTTCTGAAAATCGATACAAAAGAGAAATTGTTTTCGATTTGATATTTTCGAATATATTAATTATTTTAAATTCAGCTTTTTTTGGGAAATTTGGTCAAATATCACTGAAAAAATTATTAATTAGCTGAGTAACCATAAAAGTGACCACGATATTCTGTATATATTCTATAATATTTACCACACTGTCTTTAGTCAGATGAATCAACGCGTGAAGTTAAAAAGAATGGAAATTTATTTATTTAATAAATCATAAACAGAATGAAAATATCAAAAAATTTAACATAAAAAAAGTTAGACTTTGGAGCTAGTTTTCATGAAAACCATCTGAGAGAAAGAGAGGAGATGAGAAACGAAATAGCGGTGCATCATCGTAGAGTGGAAGTCAGGTGGTGAGATCTTGAGAAAAGAACAACAATTCCAGTGCCGAAATCTAGCTGGTTGGGGTAGGTTGGGAAAAGGTTATACAGTGGAGCAGAACGAGATCCGGAAAACCTTGAATGAGTTAAGGGAAAACGAGTTGGGAAAGGAGAAAAAGGTAAGCTGATGCGATTTGTTCCTTTAATTTTGACTTCAAGTACATATATTTGAATGGTACCAAAATAAGAAACCACATATTCAAAGATATAATACAAATGGGGCGGGTATTGGAACATAAATAGACATTGTTGCATGTTTATTTACGGATTCAAGGTTCAATTTTGGTTAACATCGGAATAGAAAGTAGAGGAAAGCAAGTGTGGTGTGGAGATCGTGGGTAACTAAAGCAAAGCAATCGGGACGATACAATGACTCGTGGTTTATTTAGTTGGGTCGGTATGAGGGTAGAAGAACTGGATATATTGGAATAGAATTGGAGTAAAATAAGTTAAATTTTTATTCTATGTGAAAGGAAACGTTTATTTACTGTCCACTGTCTGTAAACATATTTTATATGCCAACTACATAGACAAACATATACATTTGCCAAATATTTTTGATTTGAATCGTAATTCTAACAAAGTCGGATTTGATTTCCGATAGTCCAAAACAGCAGCAGGTGGTGGTGATATACATGGAGGAGGTGAACGTGTAAGCATTTCTGGCCCTAACCTGTCTTCAACTCACGTGATGCTTACCATTGCCCTAACGCAAATGGCTTCTTCTGAAACGACAACAACAAATGTTAGTTTTAGAACTATTGTAATTTTGTTTTGTCCATTCTATTTATTTACATAAGTAGTCGGCTATGTTGTGGTGTTGATGACTGATATGTATGTATGTTATTCAATTGTTTGTATACTTGGACACTATCGTCCCTGCACATGACATGGCTTGCATGTTTAGCTGGTGTTGCAACAAATGTGCTGCTAGAACTCCATGCAATTGGTCAGCTTGGATTGTCTTCACTATTAGGAGAAGAAGTACTCTGAACCATGGCAGAGAATTATGCAGTTGAGTCCTACATTGCATTCAACCCTTCAAACATACCAAATTAAGCTGGCAAACATAGCAGACTAATAAGGCAATGTTGGCCACTTGATAGTCCCGGCGTTGCAAAATTTATATGATCTTAGTTGCTATTTCTCATTAGATCTTTCATGTATAATGTTGATTTATGTATTTTCCTAGGATGGTGTTTGTCTACGTTCTATTTGTATTGACTGTTGTCTATTTTGCATGTTTTATCTCATTCTATTTGATTTTGATATTCTATGTGGTTATATTCCATGTTATTCGGCCAGTAATTTTCTAATGTCGTTCATGTAACATAATTCTTCTATTAACTTTTTAATTCATCATATGCATATGGCATTCTCAATGCTGAATACAAGTATCTCTCCCGTGTCTTACCAAGCTTTTAACATCATTTAACAAAAATATGTGGATGTAATTACAGAGTGTTGTTCTGTAATTAAATTAATCTTCTTGTGTTATGCTATTGATTTGACGATATCAACAGAGAAGAAATTTGTCTCAAATTCTCGGCCACATTACGCAGGAAAGAAAGCTTCATCGACCAAAGTGAGGGCAAAAAGGTCCACTTCTACTTTTTTTGGTTATTGATTTAAATATTGAATTTCCATAACTATATTCTTTGATTCAAAACTCAATATGTGTAGTGATAATTCACCCAAAATTAAACTTATTGATGAAATACTTTTATAATGCTTTTATATTTTTGCTAAAATCCTCCTTTTTAGGACCCTTACCGGTTTAGACCAAACTGAATCGAACCCTGAAATCCTCTGCCTCTATATAATGGTGAAACCCTAGCTTATCGAAATCAATGTCTTGTTTAGATTTAGGGTTTTGTGTCGATTATCTACTGGGCTTCGATGATGCAAACAAATACACATCCTCTAAATAAAGTATACTTCACATAAATCGATTATTTTCAATGGTTATTCGAAATCCTATACCAAAACTTATTCCAAACATTCAAAACGTATAATATATTCACAAGTTAACACTTTTATGCAAATTTGACATTTTAAATATAAAAATGATAAACCCTAACTTTAACCCTAAGTGTAAAAACATGTTTGCAACCTATGATGTACCTTATTTGGTAATTATTTGTTTAGTATATTATGTATTTCATTCCTAACCTAATTTATCTAAGTATGTTTAATTTGTGAAATTTTATTTTTCATACTTCAGAATTGTTTATAGTAGGGTCATCAATCAAAAAAATTTATCAAAATATTTTTTGTTAATTTATAAATTTAAATTTAAAATATAATTATATAATAGACTGATGTGGTAGTCTACTAAACCACAAAAGTAGTCTTCATAACCTAATTTGTCTATGTAGGTTTAATTTGTGAAATTTTATTTTTCATACTTCACAATTGTTTATATTAAGGTCATCATTCAAAATTTTTTATCAAAATATTTTTTGTTAATTTATAAATTTAAATTTAAAATATAATTATATAGTAGACTGCTTTGGTAGTCTACTAAACCCCCTCCAGTAGACTTTTCATGGAGTCTATGCGTTGATTTTCTGACGGAAGTCTACTGGTAGACTTCTATATTACTCAGCAGACTTCGCTAGGATTAAGACAATAATTATGCATTTGTTTTATTGTTTGGTTATAAAGGATATAGTTGTAATTTCACTACCCCTTTGAGTTATTTTCACTACAAGAAAACAGGCATTTAGCGTCAGCGTAATTCGACGCTAAAAGCCCTTAGCGTCGAGATCATTTTCGACGCTAAACCGTCGACGCTAAATTAATTTCGACGCTAATTTTGCGTCGAACCAAATTACGACGCTAAATCGACGCTAATGTTTCGACGCTAATTCGACGCAAAATAGCATTGATTTAGCGTGGAAAGATTTCGAGGCAACGTGACGACGCTAATTCGACGCAAAATAGCATCGATTTAGCGTCAAAGGATTTAGATGCAACGTATCGATGCTAAATCGATGTTATTTAGCGTCGAATTAGCGTCGTCACTTTCAACAAGTTCGACGCTAATTCGACGCTAAATAACATCGATTTAGCGTCGTTTATAAATTTTTTTTAAAAAAAAAAAAATATTATAAAAATATATTAAAAATATTATAAAAATATATTAAAAATTAAAAACATTATAAAACAAAATATGCGATACAAATGAAATAAAAATCTTAATCTACTCTTGTTGTTGGGTCCTTAGGTTGATGACATGTTCCCGCATCATCTCTTCGGATTCTTGCTCGAATTGCGTAGGACCGTCAGGTGGAGGAGGCGATGGAGGAAACTGAAGCCCTTGCAAGGCAGTTGCTAATGCCGGATTATCCACTGCAATGATGTTAAAGAGACTGGGCATTGCCGAAAGGTTAGTCTCTAGTTGCGAAATCTTAGAATTAGCAGTTTCCAACTGTCTGGTCAATTGCGGCTGAGACGGACCCGCGGTGTAAGAATATCGAGCCGACGAACAAGCTGCTGGGACATCCCTGATGGATCCAACACCCATCGTTCGTCCTTTCTTTTTCGGTGCAACCTATAAAATAAAAATGTTATACAATAAAATTGTAATAAAAATAATTTTAAATATATTAAGAAAATCTAAAAAATTACCTCTTCGTAAAGTCGATCCAAATCTTGGACACCCATCGTAGACTGGACAGATTCGTCTAGCTCTGCCAGTCGTGCGTTGTACTCGTTGAACGTTCGTTCCTCTTGAGCGGTAACAAACGTCCCATCCTTCTTCCGATGAGTTTTCTCCATCACTTTAACTATCGGAGGAAGACCACCGCCATCAGCCTGTTGAACAAAAATAAACGTAAATCAAACTTATATATAAATTATATAAATATTTAAAATACAAAGAAATCAAATAAATTACCATATTCAGTCGTACTGTGGCGTACGATGTTTGACCCGCACAATGCTTTGAAGGTCCATCTCCTTCGGCCACTGGCGTGAGACGGGCTATAGAACACTTCTCCGATTTAACCACCGAATGGGATCCTCTCAGCACTACACTAGACCCGACCAAACATCGGGATCCATCCCTATCGGCTTCGCCTCATCGCCTTTCGCGCGCCACGCCTTCTTCAAGTTACCGACGTAACTGTTGAGACGCTTTAGCGCCTTATGCTCGAACTCTGCTCGCACTTCGAAAGTACGAGCTTCTTCCCAATACCACCCTTGCTACAAAAATACGAATAATATTATGAATATTTTAAAATAAAATATTTTAATAATTAAAAATAAATAATATAAAAAGACTTACCGCCCATGATTCGAACCAAATATCCCGCACATGTTGCGGCGTATTGCTCCAATTAGCATGGGGTATAGTGAAATAGCCCGCGATGGCCTTGGTGATCGAACGCGATACCTTGTTATCGCTAAACCTGTTAAACAAGAATTTACAATGATCTAATTATAATTTGTAATTAAAAGTTAAATAACCAATATTAGTAATATTGTAAAAGATATAATCATACCATAATGTACCAGGAGGCCTCATCGGATGGAGAGTCCTAACCCGTGTCTCTCGTCCAGGTTGGCGGAAAAGCTCGATAATCCGCATCATGAGAGGCGCGTTTGCCGGTGGCGGCTCTTGCTGGTCATCAGAAGGGTCTGCTGCGTCTTCTTCTGTCTGTGTCTCTAGCTCTAGCTGAGGCGGTGGCGGTGGTGGAGCTCGTGGTGCAACACGTGGTGCAACTCGTGATGGACCTCGTGGTGGAGGTCGTGGACGATATGTCGCAGCTTGCGAACTCGACGCTGATCCTGATCCTGATCCGCGACGACCATCGTATCCAGGAATCGTAGCATCCTCGCAGACTAGGGGACAAGTTGAGGTTAGTAATCGGCAGATCAAGGACATCTTACAAAAGACCGTAGGCACCATAAGGAAAGATTAGGCCGCCAAGTTGGACGACGCAGTTTAGGCCTACCAAACCACATACAAAACGCCATTGGGGACAACGCCCTTTCATTTGGTGTATGGTAAGTCGTGCCACCTTCCGGTAGAGCTTGAGTATAAGGCGGCATGGGCAGTTAAGTTAATGAACTACGACATCAAACCCGCCTTGGAAAGGCGATCCATGCAACTTAATGAGTTAGAGGAGATTAGGCACCTAGCCTACGAGAGTGCGAAATTGTACAAGGAACGAATCAAGATGTACCACAACAAGAGAATTCTCAACCGAAATTTCCAACCAAATGACATGGTACTCCTCTTTAACTCTCGCCTTCAACTTTTTCCTGGAAAGTTGCGATCGAGGTGGTCCGATCCTTTCCTCGTCAAGGAGGTTTGATCATACGGAGCTCTGGTGTTGCTGGATGCAAAAGGCAAAGAGTTTGTGGTCAATGGACAGCGCTGTAAACCGTACCTAGCTGATGCAAACCAAGCCGAAGGTGGAATCATCACCTTAGGCGATGCACCAAAAGCCTAAATGGCTAATCCAGTCAAGCTAACGACTTTAACCAAGCGCTTGGTGGGAGGCAACCCACCGGTATGTTTTCTAACTTTTTCAATTTGAATTTCTTTTGCTACTAACTTTGTTTTCGATCTTTGAGTTTTCAGTTTAAAAAGAAAAAAAAAGTTTTGTGTTATGGAATACAAGAGGCAGATCGATCGAGCCACTCTTTACGATCGATCGATCCGGATGAGGGATTTAACATACAAACCAGCAGTCAATGTCAGGATCGACCTGTCTAGTCAATCTAAATTCCAAGGAGCACCTGCTACCCAGAACAAAGCACCTCACGCCCAGAATAGAGCACCTGCTCTCCAGGGTAAAATTTTGAAATTCAAATTTAGGCCCACCAAGAGAATGGCAGGACCACGAATAACAGTGGGAAATCCATCACGCTCCAGAAAAAGGAAAGAGGCCTCCACCTCCTCTCAACTCACAACCAACCCTTGGCCACGTGGTGAAGGTCAACGGTTCTCCCTTCTCGATTCTAGCCTTCCTCTCGATTCAGACGTAGAATGAGACCAGAATGACGCATACTACTACAATAACTGGCTCGACATTACTATTGAGCCGACTCGCTTCTTGTGTGGGCAAATGCTAAAGGATTTAGAGCTGCTCTACGATGTGGGCAGCATACTTGAGGCTTTCCAATTGACTGATCTGGTCACCCAACCCGATGATCTCTACCCCGACCTGGTGAGGCAGTGTTTGGCGTCCGCTAAACTGACTTATTTGGACCCGCGCAAGCCGGTGGCTTCACAGGGAGTGTTCTCTTTCTTTGCTGAAGGAAAGAGATATGAGGTTACTATAGGGGACCTCTGTGCCCTCTACGGTTTCGACTCCACAGAGGAGAAAGTGGCCTTCCCCACACGTCTCCAGGTTGCACACAGGTTTTGGGACTTCATCGCAAGTGGATATTACTTTTCTCGATCCGCAGCTAAATCCACCATTCGGAACCCTGCTCTTCGGATCGGAGTTAAAGCCATCAGCACCATCTTCTTCTCGGGGGATGATGCAAGCAAGGTGCGAACCGATGAATTGATCATGCTTTACAATGTTGTGAGGGATACCATTAGCGGTGAAGCCGGTTTGAGCTGCAAATTCGATGGAAGCGTCAACATGGGAGCACTCTTTGCCTCATACATTGCGGAAAAGAGGACTAAAGTGGCAAAGGGAAAGGCGGCATCACACAGCGAGAGGATTGGGAGTCTGTTGACCAGGCTGTTCCTCCACGTTAATCTTGACCTCGCGTCTTACACTTGCAACTCCGCGACAGAGTTTATGGATAACTCTTACCTTATCTCTTGTGAAATCTTGGTCGACACTAACATTTACAGGTTCACCGCGAGAGACAAGACCACCCGGTTCTGCCGATTGCCGCAGCCATCCCTTACAGACTTGGAAGTTGCAGCCAATGTAGGTTTTACACCCGGAACAGAGTATCTGTGCTTTGCTACTGGAGCACCGACAGAGAGAGCACCAAAACCCAGGAGGAGCACTTCATCCAACAGACCCGCTCCTGCTCCGGTTCCTGTTTCCACTACTGTCCTGGATGTCCCTTTGAGCCACGAGGAGAAAGACGACTTGGCAGCTGATACGAAGAGGACACGTCAGTCCAGAGCAGACTACCGCATGCCATACGCGAGTGAGCTGACGCTAGATGATATTTCGGACACTCCGGAGGACGTCGAATATCGACGTTGGATGGTTGCATCCACCAAGAAGAACAATGGATTGCTTCGCCGGATCCTCCACATGATCCAGAAGGGCTACAGCAGTTCTGATGCCACCCGGACGATGCCATCCACCGCACCTGTCCAGCCCGCCTCTCAACCTTCTACATCCGTCCGTCCGTCTACCCGCTCCGACAAGCACAAGAAGCCAATCACCAGCGAGGACTCCGATGATACCACCAGCGATTAGACATCGCCCCTCCTATCCTCTCTCTATGTATTCCATGAACACTTTTCTTTTATGCATTTTCATTTTCTTTTATTTTTTTTCTCACTCTCTCTTCTCTTATTATCACACCGAGACGGTGTGAAGTAAGTCTAGGGGGAGTTGCTACTAATCACGTTTGTTTTGGATGTTTTTCTATTTTCTTATATCCCACTTTGAGTCTTTCTTTTTCTTTGTTTTATTGAGTCAAGACTTTGTAGGGAATTA
The DNA here is from genome assembly GCA_964056655.1 of Arabis hirsuta. Lineage (NCBI taxonomy): Eukaryota > Viridiplantae > Streptophyta > Magnoliopsida > Brassicales > Brassicaceae > Arabis > Arabis hirsuta. Next base: position 32,397,642 of record OZ053305.1, read on the forward strand.
GGACTTTATCTTATGATGATCTTTGAACTATCTATGTTTAACTTTCTCTCTAGTGACCATTTCTTCAGAGCATGGGTACAAGGAACATCTGGAACACTTCGATACATCATCTTCCAGATTTCATATTGACCGAAAATTTTTCTCGCTATTGGCACTATATTAGGGAAACGAACCATATTTAGGACCTATTATTCCTTTTATCACTCTTGTTGTTCCTGAATATCTAGCTCATTTTTAGTTAGTACCCTTCTTAACCCTTACCTCTTTTCAAGCCCCTTGCATTCTTGTTACTTCATTGTCATATGTGCAGCATATGCGTAAAAGGGTTAGATAGAATTGGGTCAACACTGCATCTAAATCACTCTTTCTGAAGAACAAGAGCACCTGCTCTTATTTCCAGAAGATGGTTTTACAAAGAGGTGGAAAAAAAATCCGCAAAGGAGGAATGATATTGATGAGCTCCACTTGGGCATGTACAACAACTCTGATATTTTCGTGTTTGAGAGACATACACTTGTAATCAAAAACCCTCTTCATCATCATTCTCTTGTCTTAAAATTAAAAAAAAAATTTACAACAGATGATAGAGAGTGGTAAATCTGTGAATTGGAAATGTCTCTCTGCACAGCGAGTGTACCCAAGGTGGACGGAGGCAACATGAGTTGGTTGGAAGATTTGGAGAAGAAAGAGTGGTTTAGAGAATATGGATATCAACGTACCCGTTCTCTTTTGCAATTTTGTGCAATATCCTGCATCCACTACGAAACATCGAGTAACCCTTAAACACTTTAAACACTTTGAACTCCACCTCTAAATGGCCTTAAACCCTTTAGCGTCGTCTACCCTAAATGGTGCCTTTAGCGAGACCCTCACGCAACTTTGAATGCGTTGAGTTTGTGTTTGTGAAATGAAACTTGGTTGAGAAATGTGTTGAGGATGTTTTGGTAAAGCCTTGTTATTCGTAATCTGAATTATGTGGTCTGTAGATTGAAAGGTTTTAAACTCGGTTCACTGAGGATAAAAGAGTTCCCGCGTTTTCAAACCATTCTCCTTCACTTGGTCTTAAATTTGTTTGAGGACAAACAAAGATCTAAGTCTGGGGGAATTGATATAATGCGTTTTTGGCGCATTCTAACCCTTGTTTTGTAGGTTTTTATCGAGTCTTTCACTCTCTTTCGAGTCATTCTAGGTACTAAAGCGGCTGGAAGCAAGGATTTGAAGTTTGCAATTGGATTTGGCAAAAAAGAAGAAAAATGGATCTTTTTGAAGATTCTGCCCAGAATGAGCACCTGCGCTGGAGTTAGGTGCTCCCTCTCCCCAGAAGATCCAATTATGGGAATATTCACTAAACCCTAATTTTGCAACCCTATCTTGGGCCAGCCGCCAAGGTTTATTAAATGGGGGATCTTTGACCCTTTTGTGGAGGAGGCACACATAACGCAGTAGAAAAGAGAGAACACAACAAAGATCAACGAGTGAGAGAGAGAGAGATTCGAATACTTGTTTTAGAGTTTGTAAACTTGGAGATTTGTCTTCCACTTTTCCTTGTTGAAGTTTTCTTAAACCCTTATCTTTTTTACTTTGATTCAATGAAGTTTCTTATGTCAATTGCTGTTGTTGATTGCTTGAACATGAGCGAGTAATCCACTGGTTAGATTAAGGGTTTCGATGGGATTGAATATCATGAACTAAGCATAGATAGGTTTTAAGTAATCATTCGATAATCTCCACCTAATATCGATCTTATTGCCTAAGTTAGATTGATCACCTAGCCTCTGATTTTAGGTTGAATTTACTTATCAAAAGTTTGTAAATTGCTGGAATTGATTTAGGTGGGCGACTTGATCCTTAGCCAACGAAAGTTGAATTTAGGGCAATTCGTGAACAAATTAACCCTAATCGCTTAATGCTTGATAATCTTTATAACCTCAACGACAGTTAGGGTGTTAGATTGATTGTTAAAGTTGTAGATGCCACGAAAGTGGATCTTCTTATATTTATGGTTGAGTTCGAAATTTGGTCATAATCTGAGTACCTGAATAATTGCTTGGTTTTGATCGTCTAATCCCTGAGAATTATCCCTTGATCTAACACCTTTCCATTATTGTTTACAACCGATTTTTACTTTGTTTTGCTTTAATAAAATCGTGACATTCAAACCATCTTTTAATCGCTTAGCTAAACTTGTAACCCATAGGATTAGAGTGTATTGCTGGTCCATTTAACGAACTTCACTATTCTGCATTCGAATTAGTGAACCTAGGTTTTCATCTTTAAAACCGACAAAAGGACTTTTATCAACGACGCTAGTAGGTTCTCTGGTTTGTTCTATAATGTGAAATTTCTAATACAAATCCTTGAAGAATTCGTAACTTTTGGATCCGAAAAGTTTCAAGATTTGTTTCAATCTTTATGATTTGAATTTGAAGCTTTCAAAAGATAAAGCGTAGCATTTCAGTGGGAATTTGCAGAGCAACAAAGCAAAGTAATTGATTGCCATTTTTTTAAAGTCTTTCATCTTTACTTTATTCTTCTTGGTGAATCAGTTTTGATCTGCCTTGACTCATGTATGTTTTTGATATGCAAAACTCAAATCACATATCACCATCTTCTGAAAAAGTGTTGAATTGATGATGACAAGGTGACCTTGAGAAAGGATAATTGTGTAACTATATTGCAAATAGTGACTCAGGTCATCAAATTGATTAGTTTTTCTGCAAAGTTTCTATTTCAATATTGCAGAAAAACTGACTGACAGGGCAAAGTAACATAATCAAGAAATGTAAAACGAGGATTTCTTAGCTACTTCCTAAACCTTTCAGCTACAAGAACTCCCTTTATTATGGCAATCCTTTTTCTCAACCATCAGACTAAATAACTAGTCTTTACCTCGTTGTGTAGATTCCAGCTGCGAGAGCGGTGATACCTCCAACAGCAACAATCAGCTTATTTTGATCCGTCAGAATTGTAGAACTTTGAACTCTCAAAGTCGTTAAGGATCGGACAACACAGATTTTACTCTGTTTTGTTTCTCTCTCTCTGTTTCTTGTTCGATACTCAACGTATTCTCTTTTGGTGTATTGCTCGATTTTTGTAAACGAAAACCACACACTTTTATTAGATATGTAAACTGTATTTATAGGTTTACATGACACACTTTGACTAAGGGACACATCTCTAGAAGACAACACACACGTGTAACTGTTTTGCAGTTAACATTTCTATTCGTATCTCTTCGGTGTGTGATACGAATAGTTACATAAATCAGTTATTTAACTATAGCTCTTCTAAAATAATAAAAAAAGATGAAGACTTGATCACATCCAACAAGAACTGTCCGCAACCCGCCTAGGAAAACAAAGAGTAAAGTGTCAAACACCTATAAAAATGATTAGAGCTTCCATTATTAGTGCAAAAGGGAAACCTCACGTATACATTAGGAGATCACACATCTATTCTAATCACTAATTCATGGCACACGCGTTTTCAATGGGTAATATCTAATTTTGCAGGTTTGAAAGGCTTGGTTCCTGATCGAGGAAGGTTTGCAGCAAGATCCAGAAGGCAGGGTGTATGATCAGAGAAGTCCGGTGCTAAGAAAGAGGCACAACTGTCTGGATAATAGGTAAGCCAAGAGGAGTTCACCAGAAGTCTGTCAAGCTTCTTGGCATTAGGGTCCAGAGGTTGTTTATTGAAATAGTCTGTGGAGGGACGAGAATGCTCATTTGGGTGGATACTCTGATTGAAATCTCCTGCAAGGACCCAAGGCAATCCTGAGTTGCAGTACCGTTGCTGAATTGTAAGCAGATCACACCATAGGTCAGTTATTTATGTCTCTCTGTTTGAAGCGTAGATAGCAGTAACAATGAATTTGTGCCCACCAATAATTAGGAGGATTAGAAGGATATTGATAGGTGGGTTTTTTGGGGACTAACTCTTTTTCATTCTTTTTTAGGATGGGGTTTGAAAACTCTTGTCTGATAAATAAAAATAATTTTAATATATAATTTAAACATATATATAATAGAGCTTAAAAAATGCAGAATTTTATTTTACGACTTATGAAAAATAAAAAAATATATACATACAAATATTTATTTACTAGCATTTTTACATATGAAATAATTGATTTATTTAAAATATAAATTGAGTCACTTGGAAGGTGACAAATGTTCCATGCAAGAGGTTCTTAAATTGTTGATGCCTCACAAGAAACAAAGAGAGCTATTCATGCGGTAGTAGAGAAGATGCCTTAATCACCTTTTCTCTCTCAATATCAGTCACTCCGAATCCGGCCGATCATCCGCCCTCGATTTCAATCAGTTTGCTCTTAGGGTTTGGTTTCGTGATGTCTGAGATCGATAGAATTAGCGAATTGCCGGAATCTTTGATTAGTGAGATACTCTCGTATCTTCCGAATATGCATGTCATGTGACAATAACTGCTTTTCTCTAAAACATGTGCTTTTGTGGTTGTAGAGTGACGACAACAAGATTTATAATGAATGAAGAAAAGATCATACATTGATGTTTAATGATCTTGACTGCTTTTTATTAATTTTTTGTTTTTAACGAAACCAAACCAAAATATATAATACTCATAATTCTAATCTTAACACAAAATCCGCTGTAGCACAAAGGCTAAAATCAATGATCAAAAATGAAATTTCCGGGTTCAAAACCCGGCAGCGGAAAATGTTTTTTTTTTTTTTTTTTTTTTTTTTTTTTACGAAATCAATGATGTTATTGTGTGTATGTATCTTTTGAAAATCCGATTCGTTGCTCCTATTACTCTTGAGAAACTCCTCTCAGGATGTCCTGCTCTTGAAGAATTGACCTTCCGCAGGGATCTTCATCCCGATATTGAGGAGCCTGAGGTTATGCGCGTGAGGTCTCAGAGCCTCAAGAGGTTTTTTGTTTCGTTCAAGGATAAGCCTCGATATGGTATTGGCTATAGACAGAACTACGTACTTGAGATTGATGCTACGGGATTAGAGTATATGAGTCTCAAAGCAGATAATTTCCATACGGTCGTTGTAAAGAACTTGACTTCTTTGTTCACCATTGACCTTGATCTCAAATTTACCGTCGAATGTTTCATCGATCCAGAGGACTTACCAAAGAGAAATGAAAATACGTGATTTTCTCACCGGGATAACAAGCGTAAGACATATGATCATCTCTGAGTACGCAATGGAGGTCTATTTTCTATACATTTTTTTGTTCAGGGGACTTTATCTATTTACAAGCCTCTCACTAGTTTCCTTTCTTCATGTTGCAGACCTTTGATCGTTACTCGAAAGTAGGGCCGATTCCCATATTCAACAACACATCCAGCCTGGAAGCCGAATTCCCGAGCTTCTCGTTACAGTTTGTGCATGCCCTTCTTGAGAGTTGCCCGTATCTAAAACACCTAATCTGGGTAAACCTGTTGTGATTGTAGCTTACCAAGATTGTGCGTTTTGTGGATTTGTATCATTGAAATCTCAGTCTTTGCTTTTTGCGTGTATTTGTAGATCGTTGGTTCACATCAGACTGAAGCATTCGAAGTCATAAATGTGCCTCGGTGTTTCGTATCGACCCTCGAGTGTGTAGAGATAGAATGTTTCCGTAATTGGGGGGAAGTGTTGAAAATAGCGAGTTACTTTCTTGAAAACTCAACAGTCCTCAAGAAACTCATTCTGAGATTTATTATATCTCTTTCTTGTCCTCAACAACTTGTCGAGGAGCTTAAAAAACTGACAAAACGTTGTCGAATTCTCATTGAATATCAAGCTTATGAAAATTGCATCTCTATAGACTTATGTTCTTCATCTTAGTTCTGGTTGGATTTCCTTAATAATGTCGTTGATACAAGTTTGTTGTATAAACAATTATAGAATTCCTCTACTGATCGGATCACAAACAAGAAGAAAAGTAGTTTGTTCTTCAATGCAAAAAAGGATACAAATATTCGACTAATGCAAGTAACAATCAATCAAAACATAAAAGAAACAACTTAGTCAAATTTTTTCTTTACACCCAAAGTGTATGTGCATATGTCTCTGCCTTTGAATCTCTCTCAGTAATCATTGGATTCTCTCAATTGTTGAGTTGTTTTTCCTCTCTTGCAAGGAACTCTCAATGCTTTCGTCTTTTGATGAATCTCCATCAGACCGTAACAGTTGGGTTTCTTCTTCCAAGACAGAAATAGATGATGATGATTCAATGTAATGATCACTTCTTGACAAGAATCTGAACTTGGTCAAGCAAGTGACTTGATCGTGAATGAATGTGCAGCCAAGTTGTTCCAGTTCAGAGTGATACTTGAGATGATCATCGAAAACAACGGTTGGTACAATCTGATTTATGGCTAGACGAGCTTCTAATCTCTTCCTTGCGATGTATTCTCTTCGACTATCAATCTTCCTCTTTTCTTGCACTTTGTTTTTCGCCTTTGCGATCAAATCTCTCAAACTAGAACCTTGCTTCTCAGTCTCTTCATCAATAGGTTTCGTCTTTGTTTCGTGATGAAGACGTATTCTCGAAAGCGCAACAGATTTCGCATCCACCGGTTTTGTAATAACCTTCGGCTTCGTCTTTGTTTCGTTAGGGTTTTGAAAGACCGAACATACCTTAGTAGTTAAGTTCTGTTCAAGAGTCTTCTTTTGTCTCTTGTTCGGTGCTTCTTCTTCCTCCCCCTTGCGATTTCTGCAGGTTCGACTCGAAATCTCTGACTTATAAGGGTTTATGGGTAAAGACGAGACATCTGAGAAGTCGATAAGCTTGCGCCCAACACGTTTGATTTTGAATCTCTGTTCTGTCGGAAACAAATGCAACGCCCTCGAAGTCGAAGCAATCTCCATACGAGAGGGGGAAAAAAGAATCAAGCTTCTCCTTGATGGAAATATCGGCCGAAGAAGAGATTGGAAACCCTAAGAGAAGCAATTTTGTGTAGACTTTGGGACCAAGTTAGCCAAGAGTACTATATATACTCTCTCACTCCTCTCTCTCTTACTATTTGGCCTGCGTTGGGCCCACGCTGGACAAATATCTATTTGCGCGTTGTTTTTTTTTTAAAGTGTTATTTATTTAGATTTAATTCTTTTTTTTTTGATAATTGTATGTAAATTATACTTGTTTATTGCTTTAAATCCTAATTTTAAAAAGTCCCAATTTATATATATTTATTATATATACTCGCTTCGGTAAAAGTTCTTTATTAAAGAAACGAGAGTAACATCTTTCTTATAAAATTGATTAGTTATATATATATTCTTCAGATCAAACTAGAAATAGAATAAGAAAAATTTATAATAGCACTAAAATAACCATGATTTTTTTTTAAATAACTTGTGACAGAAACCCTAACAGAGTAGTGAGAGGCAATTTTGTGGAGACTTTGGGAGCAAGTTAGTGTATATATATACTCTCTCTTACTACTACTCAGTCTGCGTTGGACCCACGCTGGACACCTGTGTATTTGCGAATTGTTTTTTTTTCATCTATTTTGATTTGTTTTTTTGTCGGCTCATTTATTTGGATTTAATTCTTTCTTTTTAAATTTCTGTTTTCTCTTGATATTGTTTGCAATTCTATTTGTTTGATTAATTGTTTTGAATTCTAATTTCTTTTAAAAGCCCCAGTTTACGTTCATGAAATATTATACTTTTCGGTAAATCATCTTTATAACAAAAAAAAAACGAGGGTAACATCTTCCTAATAAAATTAATTTATTTCTGTTAAAAATTAGTCAAATAAAAATATTCTTCATATCAGATTAGAAAAATTATATCACACTAAACTGACCTTTATTAAACTGAGTTAACGACTAATTTTTAATATACTAAAAATATATCAAGAAAATATGATAATAGCACTAAAATGACCATTTGATTAAAATTAGGGTTTTTCATTCACAAAAATAAATGCTATTTTTAAAGGGACAATTACAAAAATGCCACTTTTTGTGTGCACATTTGCAATAATGCCACTTAGGGGTGTTCATTTGCAAAAAATGTCACTATTTATAGATTTATAAAACTTATATCTTAAAATTCTAAACCCTAACAAATATTTTGACTCCTAAACCCCCCTAAACCATCAAAACTAAACCCTAATAGAAAATACTTAACCCAAATATAAATAATACAAAGAAAAAATAATTTTCAAAAAATGATATTTTTGCAAAGATTTCAAAAGTGTGGCATTTTTGTAAAGTGGTATTTGAAAAGTGGCATTTTTAAAAATTTCTCTTTTTAAAATAACATTTTATGCAATAAGTGTAATTGGTTGGACTTTAAAAATTTCTATAACCCCTTAAAATATTTTTACATTATTTGTTTACCAATTAGACTTTAGAAAATTTAGTGGGTCTCACATAAAAGCTATAAGTTCTACAACTTTGAATTTTTTTTAATCATGTTTTAGTTTTTTTTTTTTAAGTAATTATTTTGTGGTTTTAAAAGCTGTAAGATTTTTTCACAGCCAAAAAAATCTACAGCAAAAACGTCTACAGGCTAAATTCTATAGCAACTAATTTACAGCTACAGCCGAAACAATCATCCACAATAGCATTTGTGGAGCATTTCATCTACTTGCTCAGTCTTGTACGACGAGCGGTGAATGAATATTTTCATCATAGAAAGTTTCAGATAAAAACAATTTGAGTAAAGAATGGATGTTTTGATTTTTGAAATTATCTGTCTACCTAATAATAAAGGAGAATCTTACAAAACACAGAAATTGCTACACTCTAAAATACAAATAGTTGTTGAGTACTACTATGTTCTTGTGCTTGCAAAGAGCACTGTGAAGAACATCTAGCACTAGAGATTGACATTAACAGAGCTTTTTCCGTATCTCCATCCATCCGTCTTTGGATCAATTTGATTAGATACTCCATGAAAACCGAATCGAATGGCAATGTAATTGGTCCTTCCGTGGAGAGGCCAAATTCTTCTTCAGAGATCTTCAAGAGCTCTTGGAAAACAGAGTTGTTCAGGTAACTTATTGGAAAAGCAAAGCGTCTTTTATCTGCGGTGTAAACCACAAAACATCCCTTTTCTACAGCATTTGAGCTGATAGTAGCAGTATTGGATCTTTGAAATGAGATTTGTTTCCTGCTTAGAGCTGCTTTTTGTTGCCATTTCTTGGCCATCCTGATTAGCTTCTTTGTGTTCATCATCTTATTCGAAGAAAATATTTAGATTGAAAAGTGAGAAGGAGAGAAAAAACGAAAAGGATTTGTAAGTTTTGTTTTTATAACTCTTTGAATGAGAGTTTTGGTTGATGAAGAATCTAACAGGCTTGTTGCATTTTATAAGGAGAAACTGTTAAGAAGATAAATTAAAGAGAAACCAAACCAGACAGAAACACATGCTTATGTATATCTTGTCTGTGATCATAAGGGCCCCAAGTTAGTAATCAATCCTATCTGCTAATCAACTTGTGGATTTAAACACATCTGGTGAGAAGACATGACCATGTGAAAGTGAATGGAAGATGTACAACTTGTAGGTCCTTTGATGTTCTCAAAAAATTGAATGCCTTAAATCTGCAGGAAATTTCAATGGTTATGGTTAGGTCCTTGAATATTAATTATGTTATTCAGAACAGTCTTCTTTTGCTTTCATATACCGTGGTTAACCATTGTAACTACAGATCAAAGGTGTAGCCCAGTAAGAACTTTTTGAAATGAGTGAAGAAAATTTCATAGATTGATGTTTAAAGGCCTTTTCTCTAGATATGATTCTGTGTCTGTGTTCAAATGCGGTTAAATCAAGAAGATGAGGCTCTGAATGGAAGACGATGTTAGTGTAATATATAATCAAATGAAAGCTAGATAACTCTTGGAGACAAAAGTCGTTAGAGCAACAAAAAAAAACCCAAAAAAATCATATCTTCGGAGAAGATTTTCTCTATGTATCGAGCATTACGGTCCAAGTTGGTTATCTGACCCGTTAGCTCAACAAAATAAAAGATTAAAAAAAAAAACAATTGGTGAAAGGACATGAACTGGTAATAGTGAAGGAAAGATGAAGATTGCAAATTGTTTGCTACTCTGTTCTTGCTTTAACAAGCATTTCACACCTTCGGCTACTTGTGCTACAAGTATAATTTTTTTGTTTTCTTAATTTCAGTTTCCATTTATTTAAAGAGAGAAGAATAGTGAATCTTGTGTTTTGTATTCCAGTATAATCTAACTATTAACATATTAGAATCTTTACAAAAAAAATTTACATTTTTCTCTTTGATGGATAAGAGATTCTATTCTAAAATACAAGCAATTGTTGAGTAGTGTCACTCTGTTGCTCTTGTTGCAAAGAACAATGTAGAGAACATCTAGTACTAGATATTGACATTAACAAAGCCTTTTCAGTGTCTCCATCCATTTGTCTTTCGATCAATTTGATGAGATACTCCAAGAAAACCGAATCAAAGGGCAACGTGATCGGTCCACCGCTTGGGATGCCAAATTCTTCTTCCGCTATCTTTAAGAGCTCTTGGAAAACAGAGTTGCTTAGGTAACTTATTGGAAAAGCAAAGCGGGTTTTATCTGCCGTGTAGACTACAAAGCAACCCTTCTCTGCTGCAGTTGAGCTGCTAGTAGTAGAAATTGATCTTGGGAACGAGATTCTTTTCCTCTTGAGAGCTGCTCTCTGTTGCCATTTCTTGGCCATCTTCATGAGCTTATCATCGTTTTTGAGGACAAAGATTTAGATCGGAAAGCGAACGAAAGAGAAAATATATGTAAGTTGTATTTGTAGAACTCTTTGAATGCTTGTTTATGGTTGGTGAATATTCCAATAGGCTTGTTCCATTATATATAAAGAGAAACTATTAGAGTTCAGATACCATAAACCAAACAGAAACACATGCTTCTGTCTTGGTTGTTTGTGATCAGAAAGGGACCCAAGTTAGTAAGCAATCATGTCTGCTCATAAACTAGTGGATCAAAACAAAACTAGTGAGAAGACATGGCCATGTGATAATAAATCTTATTTAAAAATATTTGGACACAAACACATGTGCCCTTTGATGAATGAAATTGTAGACCCTTTGATGTTCTTAGTGAAGTTAAAGCCTGCAGAAACTAATAGGCTTTAGAATAGACGTTTACTTATACATAGAATAGAAATTTCAATTTCTTTAAGAAATTTCTCTGATCATACTTTCAATTCCGACCCTACAAATTCCAATTTCTTTAAGAAATTACTCTCATTTATACTAATCTTGAACTTTGTCCCACACACGTTTCCTTTAGATCCACAAAATTAGGTCTACGATTTCGTTTATATTCAATAAACGCAAAATTTGATAATACTCATTTTCTCATACTTTGTGTTTCTTTTCTGACAGCTTATTTTCTGACACTTTAACCCTTTTCGAAAACTCCATGTCTTCTTTGCTTTGTTGACTACTAATATGATCGCAAACCACACTTCCCCTCTACTCTAATTCATCGATTTCTTCTCTCTAACTTCGTCTCTCTCTCCTTTTCCCTTTCTGAAAATCGATACAAAAGAGAAATTGTTTTCGATTTGATATTTTCGAATATATTAATTATTTTAAATTCAGCTTTTTTTGGGAAATTTGGTCAAATATCACTGAAAAAATTATTAATTAGCTGAGTAACCATAAAAGTGACCACGATATTCTGTATATATTCTATAATATTTACCACACTGTCTTTAGTCAGATGAATCAACGCGTGAAGTTAAAAAGAATGGAAATTTATTTATTTAATAAATCATAAACAGAATGAAAATATCAAAAAATTTAACATAAAAAAAGTTAGACTTTGGAGCTAGTTTTCATGAAAACCATCTGAGAGAAAGAGAGGAGATGAGAAACGAAATAGCGGTGCATCATCGTAGAGTGGAAGTCAGGTGGTGAGATCTTGAGAAAAGAACAACAATTCCAGTGCCGAAATCTAGCTGGTTGGGGTAGGTTGGGAAAAGGTTATACAGTGGAGCAGAACGAGATCCGGAAAACCTTGAATGAGTTAAGGGAAAACGAGTTGGGAAAGGAGAAAAAGGTAAGCTGATGCGATTTGTTCCTTTAATTTTGACTTCAAGTACATATATTTGAATGGTACCAAAATAAGAAACCACATATTCAAAGATATAATACAAATGGGGCGGGTATTGGAACATAAATAGACATTGTTGCATGTTTATTTACGGATTCAAGGTTCAATTTTGGTTAACATCGGAATAGAAAGTAGAGGAAAGCAAGTGTGGTGTGGAGATCGTGGGTAACTAAAGCAAAGCAATCGGGACGATACAATGACTCGTGGTTTATTTAGTTGGGTCGGTATGAGGGTAGAAGAACTGGATATATTGGAATAGAATTGGAGTAAAATAAGTTAAATTTTTATTCTATGTGAAAGGAAACGTTTATTTACTGTCCACTGTCTGTAAACATATTTTATATGCCAACTACATAGACAAACATATACATTTGCCAAATATTTTTGATTTGAATCGTAATTCTAACAAAGTCGGATTTGATTTCCGATAGTCCAAAACAGCAGCAGGTGGTGGTGATATACATGGAGGAGGTGAACGTGTAAGCATTTCTGGCCCTAACCTGTCTTCAACTCACGTGATGCTTACCATTGCCCTAACGCAAATGGCTTCTTCTGAAACGACAACAACAAATGTTAGTTTTAGAACTATTGTAATTTTGTTTTGTCCATTCTATTTATTTACATAAGTAGTCGGCTATGTTGTGGTGTTGATGACTGATATGTATGTATGTTATTCAATTGTTTGTATACTTGGACACTATCGTCCCTGCACATGACATGGCTTGCATGTTTAGCTGGTGTTGCAACAAATGTGCTGCTAGAACTCCATGCAATTGGTCAGCTTGGATTGTCTTCACTATTAGGAGAAGAAGTACTCTGAACCATGGCAGAGAATTATGCAGTTGAGTCCTACATTGCATTCAACCCTTCAAACATACCAAATTAAGCTGGCAAACATAGCAGACTAATAAGGCAATGTTGGCCACTTGATAGTCCCGGCGTTGCAAAATTTATATGATCTTAGTTGCTATTTCTCATTAGATCTTTCATGTATAATGTTGATTTATGTATTTTCCTAGGATGGTGTTTGTCTACGTTCTATTTGTATTGACTGTTGTCTATTTTGCATGTTTTATCTCATTCTATTTGATTTTGATATTCTATGTGGTTATATTCCATGTTATTCGGCCAGTAATTTTCTAATGTCGTTCATGTAACATAATTCTTCTATTAACTTTTTAATTCATCATATGCATATGGCATTCTCAATGCTGAATACAAGTATCTCTCCCGTGTCTTACCAAGCTTTTAACATCATTTAACAAAAATATGTGGATGTAATTACAGAGTGTTGTTCTGTAATTAAATTAATCTTCTTGTGTTATGCTATTGATTTGACGATATCAACAGAGAAGAAATTTGTCTCAAATTCTCGGCCACATTACGCAGGAAAGAAAGCTTCATCGACCAAAGTGAGGGCAAAAAGGTCCACTTCTACTTTTTTTGGTTATTGATTTAAATATTGAATTTCCATAACTATATTCTTTGATTCAAAACTCAATATGTGTAGTGATAATTCACCCAAAATTAAACTTATTGATGAAATACTTTTATAATGCTTTTATATTTTTGCTAAAATCCTCCTTTTTAGGACCCTTACCGGTTTAGACCAAACTGAATCGAACCCTGAAATCCTCTGCCTCTATATAATGGTGAAACCCTAGCTTATCGAAATCAATGTCTTGTTTAGATTTAGGGTTTTGTGTCGATTATCTACTGGGCTTCGATGATGCAAACAAATACACATCCTCTAAATAAAGTATACTTCACATAAATCGATTATTTTCAATGGTTATTCGAAATCCTATACCAAAACTTATTCCAAACATTCAAAACGTATAATATATTCACAAGTTAACACTTTTATGCAAATTTGACATTTTAAATATAAAAATGATAAACCCTAACTTTAACCCTAAGTGTAAAAACATGTTTGCAACCTATGATGTACCTTATTTGGTAATTATTTGTTTAGTATATTATGTATTTCATTCCTAACCTAATTTATCTAAGTATGTTTAATTTGTGAAATTTTATTTTTCATACTTCAGAATTGTTTATAGTAGGGTCATCAATCAAAAAAATTTATCAAAATATTTTTTGTTAATTTATAAATTTAAATTTAAAATATAATTATATAATAGACTGATGTGGTAGTCTACTAAACCACAAAAGTAGTCTTCATAACCTAATTTGTCTATGTAGGTTTAATTTGTGAAATTTTATTTTTCATACTTCACAATTGTTTATATTAAGGTCATCATTCAAAATTTTTTATCAAAATATTTTTTGTTAATTTATAAATTTAAATTTAAAATATAATTATATAGTAGACTGCTTTGGTAGTCTACTAAACCCCCTCCAGTAGACTTTTCATGGAGTCTATGCGTTGATTTTCTGACGGAAGTCTACTGGTAGACTTCTATATTACTCAGCAGACTTCGCTAGGATTAAGACAATAATTATGCATTTGTTTTATTGTTTGGTTATAAAGGATATAGTTGTAATTTCACTACCCCTTTGAGTTATTTTCACTACAAGAAAACAGGCATTTAGCGTCAGCGTAATTCGACGCTAAAAGCCCTTAGCGTCGAGATCATTTTCGACGCTAAACCGTCGACGCTAAATTAATTTCGACGCTAATTTTGCGTCGAACCAAATTACGACGCTAAATCGACGCTAATGTTTCGACGCTAATTCGACGCAAAATAGCATTGATTTAGCGTGGAAAGATTTCGAGGCAACGTGACGACGCTAATTCGACGCAAAATAGCATCGATTTAGCGTCAAAGGATTTAGATGCAACGTATCGATGCTAAATCGATGTTATTTAGCGTCGAATTAGCGTCGTCACTTTCAACAAGTTCGACGCTAATTCGACGCTAAATAACATCGATTTAGCGTCGTTTATAAATTTTTTTTAAAAAAAAAAAAATATTATAAAAATATATTAAAAATATTATAAAAATATATTAAAAATTAAAAACATTATAAAACAAAATATGCGATACAAATGAAATAAAAATCTTAATCTACTCTTGTTGTTGGGTCCTTAGGTTGATGACATGTTCCCGCATCATCTCTTCGGATTCTTGCTCGAATTGCGTAGGACCGTCAGGTGGAGGAGGCGATGGAGGAAACTGAAGCCCTTGCAAGGCAGTTGCTAATGCCGGATTATCCACTGCAATGATGTTAAAGAGACTGGGCATTGCCGAAAGGTTAGTCTCTAGTTGCGAAATCTTAGAATTAGCAGTTTCCAACTGTCTGGTCAATTGCGGCTGAGACGGACCCGCGGTGTAAGAATATCGAGCCGACGAACAAGCTGCTGGGACATCCCTGATGGATCCAACACCCATCGTTCGTCCTTTCTTTTTCGGTGCAACCTATAAAATAAAAATGTTATACAATAAAATTGTAATAAAAATAATTTTAAATATATTAAGAAAATCTAAAAAATTACCTCTTCGTAAAGTCGATCCAAATCTTGGACACCCATCGTAGACTGGACAGATTCGTCTAGCTCTGCCAGTCGTGCGTTGTACTCGTTGAACGTTCGTTCCTCTTGAGCGGTAACAAACGTCCCATCCTTCTTCCGATGAGTTTTCTCCATCACTTTAACTATCGGAGGAAGACCACCGCCATCAGCCTGTTGAACAAAAATAAACGTAAATCAAACTTATATATAAATTATATAAATATTTAAAATACAAAGAAATCAAATAAATTACCATATTCAGTCGTACTGTGGCGTACGATGTTTGACCCGCACAATGCTTTGAAGGTCCATCTCCTTCGGCCACTGGCGTGAGACGGGCTATAGAACACTTCTCCGATTTAACCACCGAATGGGATCCTCTCAGCACTACACTAGACCCGACCAAACATCGGGATCCATCCCTATCGGCTTCGCCTCATCGCCTTTCGCGCGCCACGCCTTCTTCAAGTTACCGACGTAACTGTTGAGACGCTTTAGCGCCTTATGCTCGAACTCTGCTCGCACTTCGAAAGTACGAGCTTCTTCCCAATACCACCCTTGCTACAAAAATACGAATAA
Source organism: Arabis hirsuta (assembly GCA_964056655.1). Taxonomy (NCBI): domain Eukaryota; kingdom Viridiplantae; phylum Streptophyta; class Magnoliopsida; order Brassicales; family Brassicaceae; genus Arabis; species Arabis hirsuta. The sequence goes on from OZ053305.1 coordinate 32,413,768, forward strand.
TATTATGAATATTTTAAAATAAAATATTTTAATAATTAAAAATAAATAATATAAAAAGACTTACCGCCCATGATTCGAACCAAATATCCCGCACATGTTGCGGCGTATTGCTCCAATTAGCATGGGGTATAGTGAAATAGCCCGCGATGGCCTTGGTGATCGAACGCGATACCTTGTTATCGCTAAACCTGTTAAACAAGAATTTACAATGATCTAATTATAATTTGTAATTAAAAGTTAAATAACCAATATTAGTAATATTGTAAAAGATATAATCATACCATAATGTACCAGGAGGCCTCATCGGATGGAGAGTCCTAACCCGTGTCTCTCGTCCAGGTTGGCGGAAAAGCTCGATAATCCGCATCATGAGAGGCGCGTTTGCCGGTGGCGGCTCTTGCTGGTCATCAGAAGGGTCTGCTGCGTCTTCTTCTGTCTGTGTCTCTAGCTCTAGCTGAGGCGGTGGCGGTGGTGGAGCTCGTGGTGCAACACGTGGTGCAACTCGTGATGGACCTCGTGGTGGAGGTCGTGGACGATATGTCGCAGCTTGCGAACTCGACGCTGATCCTGATCCTGATCCGCGACGACCATCGTATCCAGGAATCGTAGCATCCTCGCCAAATAACTGTCTGTAAGAAGGTGGTGGATCCGCCTATAAAACCAAAAAAATTAATAAATAAAAATAGAAAACATATAAATTCATAAATAAATATAAAATTTGTAAAAATAAGTCCAAAAATGCTAAAAAATTTAAAATTTTGTATATAAAATATGAACATAATTTGAAAATTTGTTTTGTTATTTTAACTTCAAAAATTTATTTTTATAAGTTCATAATTATAGAGTATAATTGTAAAATTACTTATAAAATCGTTATTATTTAAAACAAATATTTATTTAAATTTCTAAACTATAGATGAAATGATTTTTATGTTATTTTACACAAATATATATGTTTTGAAAAATTAAAATTCTTAAATTCGTTTATTAATAATTTTCATAAATTCATGACTTTATAAATTTTATAAATACAAACACATAAACTCTATTTACTACAAATCCATTTCAATTCCTACAAATCCAATTCAATTCCTACAAATCCATTCAAATTCCTAAAAATCTATTCTATTTTCTACAAATTCCTAAATCAAACTTAACATATTATTATTAAGAAGAAAAAAATTACCATCTTCACTTTGGATCTCGACGGCGCGGGAGAGAGGGAGAAGATTCGCGGGGAGAGAGGGAGAAGATTCACGGCGGAGAGAGAGAGAGGACGCCGGCGCGGAGAGAGAGAGGATTTCGCGGCGGCGGCGAGAGAGGATTTCGCGGTGGCGGGGAGAGAGAGATGGTGGCCGGCGGGGAGAGAGAGAGAGGAGACGTCGGCGGGGGGAGAGAGAGAGAGGTTGCCGGAAATCGGATAGAGACGAGATTGACGGCGGGGAGAGAGGAAGGAGTTTCAGAAATCGGAATTGAGGAAGAAGAAGAAGTCTGGTTATGAGTTATATTACGCTAACCGACGCTATTTCGACGCTAATTCGACGTAATTAGCGTCGAAATAGCAACGGATTTTATTAAAAAATGAATTATTCATCTTTTCGGATTCCCATGCACAATAAATGGTTACCGGGGTTTTAGTGAAATTTTTTAATTTAGCGTCGAATTAGCGTCGAATGCATCTTAATCGACGCTAAAGTAAAAAATTTCACTAAAACTGCGGTAAACCAAAACAAGAATGAAAAATTATGATTTTGCCGCCATCGGTTAAACAATATTAATTGAATTTAGCATCGTTTTTGCATCGGATACAATATTAAATAGCATCGAATTAGCGTCAAATGCATCTGATTCGATGCTAATTCGACGCTAAATCTAACAAATTTTGTTTTTGGGGTTTAGGGTATAGAAACCGCCACCTATACGAGAACTATCTAATCATTTTCAATCTTTGTTATTACCGAATAATTTGAACATTTAAAATTTTAAAATACCTATTTAGTTCCAAAATTAGTTATGATACTATATGTAAACCTATATAGTTTTTAGAAATCAAAGTTGGTTTTGTTTAAAAGTATAATTATATGAACTTAGTTGTTTGCACTTAAATTATTCAGTTTATATAACATATATGCTTCACTCGTAATTGTTGACTTTTAAATATTTTATTCTATACTCTAAACTCCAAAAACAAAATTTTTTAGAGTTAGTGTCGAATTAGCATCGAATCAGATGCATTCGACGCTAATTTATTTTATATTTGTTAAAAAAAACTTAATAATAATAGAAACTATAGTATAATAACAAATTAAAATTATCCGAAACAAATGAAATAAAAACACAATTTTATAATTAAAACACATGTATATTTTTCTTAAAAAAAAAACTTAATAATAATAGAAACTATAGTATAATTAATAACAAATGAAACACTTGTATATGCTTCACTCCGAATCGTCATTTGAGTACTCGTCATCCTCATCGGTATTTTTGCCACTCTCGTTTGCGAACTCGTTATCCAGGTTTTCAGCATCGGTAGCCTCCGAAAGAATTTCAGTTTCTCGATTTTGCTGATCTATAAGAATAATGTTGTCTATCTCTTGTTCTGGAGTTGTTAGATCCACGGCAGTTTCATATTGCATAGGAGCGTCGTCGGATTCAACTATCATTCCTCTGGAAGCTATTTTAAGCATAGATAACCATGAAATCTCTGTTTTTCTGACACGTGGATATGGTATAAAACAAACTTGATCCGCTTGTGATGCAAGGACAAATGGATCGTACTTTGCATAAGAACGAGATCCGTTAACATCGATGACACCAAACTTTCCTACTCGAATCCCTCGCCCGACAACTGGATCAAACCACTCGCATTTCAAAAGGGTGCACTTTAAGTTAACCAAACCAGAGAATTGCACTTGAACAATGTCTTGTATAATGCCATAAAAATCCGTGTCCCCCTCTCGAACTACCACACCATAGTTCGCAGTTGCTCTGTTTTTTTTCACGTTCTAACGTATGAAACACATAACCTCGTGTAAAATACATTGGAGATGACGTAACTTTTCCCAACGGACCTTGGATCAACTCTCTAAATCATACAGGGTATGATGTGTCTCCATAATCAACCTAGCAAATACAGTATACACATTGTAAATATAATAAACACAAATTGTATATATAGGTTTTTATGGAAACAAAATATATATAATTTTGTTTTAAACTTACCTGAGTTTTCAACCATTTAGCAAAGTGTAGATCTTTACGTTTTTCAATCTCATCGGCGGATGCATTTGGGAAAGCCTCGGCAACTTGGCGAATGAATTCACTAAGAGAAAATATAGTTATAACAAATGTTTTCAAAGCATATATAAATACGAAGATAACCCTTTTGACATCAGTCCATAGTTGGTAATTATAATATGTACCTCAAAAATGGGGTAACTTCATCGCATTGTAAGAGAATATATGTGTGTGCACAATTGTAGTCTTTGTATGAGAACCAGTCTTCTTCTCTTGTGATTCCGGCATGCCTACCAACTGCACAGAATATATCTGGGACATCAGAAACTGGATACGCTTGCGCGATACCACCACCGTCGTACCTACGTGGAGCTCTTTTTCGTGTCCGGACAGTTGGAGAGAAGTAATATGAGCTGAAATGAGAGGTTTCTTCGGTTAAACTTCCCGCAACAATTGATCCCTCAACCCTAGCCAGGTTTTTTGCCTTCCCTTTTAAGTGTTTCATGAATCTCTCGAAAAGATACATCCAACGAAATTGAACGGGCCCTCCTAAATCGGCTTCATGAGGAAGATGGACAGGAAGATGCTCCATATCATCGAAGAAAGATGGAGGGAATATCTTCTCTAAGTTGCACAACAATATTGCGATGTTATTTTTTAGTTGTTGAATTCCATCCTCAGTCAGAGTTCGCACACACAAATCTCAAAAAAATGCACCAACACCTAAAACCGAAGTCCAATATCATCAAAAAAATATATATAATTTTTCACACATCATTTGTTTAGATATTTATATATCGTCATAGAAATTATACCTGCAAGTGATTCATGTACGTTCGTTGGCAAAAGCTCTGCAAAAGTGAAAGGCAATAATCTCTGCATAAACACATGACAATCATGACTCTTCATGCCAGAAAATTTTTTCCCTTGCTCTACCGACTTAGAGAGTTTTGACACGTATCCATCTGGAAACTTTACTTTGGTGGAAACCCAGTTGAAGAATGTTGATTTACCTTCGCTTGATAATCTAAAGATAGGGAATGGAGCTCTACCATCTCCCGTGAAATGTAACTCAAATCTAGAGCATATAAGAGGCAAATCCAATCTAGACTTCACGTTGTCATTAGACCTGCCTGAAACGTTTAAGATGGTGTGCATGATGTTATCGAAAAAAATTTTCTCAATGTGCATGACATCAAGATTGTGGCGCAACAGATGATCCTTTCAGTACGGTAGATCCCAGAAAATGCTCTTCTTATGCTAATTATGTTCAACAAGGTATCGATCTGGAAGATTGGTCGGGATATTAAGCCAGTTACCACCACGTTTTGCTGTCTCCTGAGCTCCCCAATAATCAAGTTGACCTTCAATTTGCTCTCCTGAAAGATATAGAGGTGGGGGGATACGTACACGTTTGCCTTTTGTGAATAGTCTCCTGTTCCCCCGGTACGGATGGTTCATAGGGAGAAACCTGCGGTGAAAATCAAACCAACAAGATTTTCTACCATTTTTAAGTTGGAAGGCATCTGTTTCATTTTGGCAATACGGACATGATAACCGACCATGTGTTGTCCAACCAGCTAACATTCCGTACGCTGGAAAATTGCTTATCGTCCACATAAGCACAACTCGCATGGTAAAATTCTTTTTTCTGGAGTAATCAAAAGTCCGAACCCCATGAGACCACAACAAGTTCAACTCATGAATCAGCGGCTGTAAAAACACATCAATAGATCTTCTTGGATGCTTCGGACCAGGGACTAAAATACTCAAAAACAAAAATTTCCTTTGCATGCACATATCAGGCGGAAGGTTATAAGGTGTCAATATAACCGGCCACAAAGAATATTGCCTGCCAGACATACCAAACGGACTAAAACCATATGTACATAGGCCAAGATAAACATTGCGCTTCTCTTTAGCAAAATTAGAGTGTACCGATTTGAAGTGTTTCCAAGCTTTTGCATCAGATAGATGATGAACTTCTCCTTCAATAGTTGAATGTTCCGCATGCCACATCATTGATGCAGCTGTTCGTTCCGAAGGGTATAACCTTTGTAGCCTATCTGTTATGGGCAAGTACCACATTCGCTGGTACGACACTTTACTTCTCTCAGCTCCTTGGGGCTTAAATCTTGGTTTGTGACAAAATCGACATTCCTGTAGATCTTCATCATCTTTCCAAAATATCATGCAATTGTCAATGCAAACATCTATCATCTGCGAAGGTAATCCTAAACTAGAGACTAGTTTTTGTATGTCGTAGTATGACTCAGCAGCTTGATTACCCTCTGGCAAATATTCTTTTAGAAGAGCTGCCCAATCATCCATGCAACTCTCAGATTGATTATGATCAGACTTTATTGTCATCATCCTAGATGCCAATGATAATTTAGACAGACCTTCCCTACAACCTTCATAGATTGGTTGGTTTGCAGAATCAAGCATATCATAGAATTTTTTTGCATCTACATTGGGTTCCTCAGCAACATCAGGAGTAGACATAACTCCAGGAAATGCATCGGTTACCATTTCTTCGAACCTATTATGCTCTAACACGATATCATGATCATTTTCTATAACTAATTGATGCTGATCATATTGCTCATTCGAATAACCCTGATCCATAGGTTGGTAACTAGTACTACCCGAATTTTCATCTTCATATCCCTCACCATGATAAAACCAAACATAATACTCAGGTGTAAATCCTCTATTAAATAAATACGTACCAACTGTATCAATTGTCTGCGGCCTCGAATTTTTGCACTTCCGACACGGGCACACCATGAAACCGGTCCGTTGAATTGTAGGCACGCTACTCGCTTGAGCCATGAAAATTTCAAGGCCTTTGAGAAACTCTTCTGAAAGCCCTCCATTTTCATCTTTATCGATACATCCAGCGTCTGAGTTCGTATATATCGCCCATTTTTTTTTTCAAAAATTAAAATTTTTTTTTATTTTTAAATTTTTTTTTATTTGTCGATGGTTTCTTGGTCTGGGGAAGGGAGGGTATATATAGGATATTATAACATCGATTTAGCGTCGATTTTGCGTCGAATATTTAGCATCGAATTAGCATTAAATAAAGTTGTGTCGAATTACCATCGACTTAGCCTCGTTTTTGCGGTTAACAAAACCGTCGCTACATAGGTAGGTGAAAACGTTTTTAACATGGCTACTACCTACCAAATTCGATGCAATATTCAATGCTAATAGGATGGTATATGTTCGATGCTAAATCGACGCTATTTTAGCGTCGATTTAGCGTCGAAAGGAGTCTCTAGACGGCATTTCGACGCTAAATCGATGCTATATAGCGTCGATTTAGCGTCGATTATATTCGTCCCTATATAGCATCGAAATAGCGTCGAAAGTTGCAGGCGACACAATTACGACGCTAATCCGACGCTATTTTAGCGTCGAAATATTTTCGACGCTATATTTCAACGCTAAAATCGGGTTTTCTTGTAGTGTTTTCTCAAACACGAGATATGTGGGTTACACTTGTATTTCAAATCAATTTAGGGGTCATTTTTAGTAACTTTCCCAAATATAAATAACAAAAAATATCAATGTTTCGGGTTCGATGCCCGGCAGCCGAAAGTATTTTTGTTATTTTTTTTTCTCTAGAAAATAATTGAAAACTCACAACTTTGCTATTCATCACACTACAAGGTACATACATGTTTTACGGGGTATTTACACTTAAAGACACTTTATTGGAAACTCTTTACACTTAAAGACACTTTGCAAAGAAGAGAGACTTTGGCCTTGTGAATTGTCTATTATGGCCTTCTACTTTAATAACCCTCTTATCTCTCCTTTTTCAGATCTGATACAAAGGTCCCTTATCTCTCTATCCTCTATCCTCCTCTCCTCTCTGTTTTTCATTTTCTTTAAAAGCTAATCACTAAATATACATATAAAAATCTCAAGAAGTCTACATTCATATCTGAAATCAAATCCAAACTCTTGTTTTTTTCTTTCTAAACTCATGTAAATCAAAGTTAACCCAATACCCAATCTTCAATTTTCCCCAAAAACAAAAGTTTTCATCGTCATCTCCATCTTCATCTCCTCCGCCGCATCATCGGCATCGTCTCCGGTGGGCTTCGTTGTTTTGCTCCATAACGAATCGTGTGAAGAGCCATGGTTGTTGTACCCTTCGATTCTGACATGTATGGCCATCAAACCCGAATGGATTTCTAATTTCTTCTTATATACATGTCTGTTAATGCGATTTCTGAAAACTTTGATCACCGATTTCTGTAAAAGGCTTTACAATCTAAGGTTTCTGATTTTTTTTTTATTTCTCTATGTGTTGCAGATACGATCTGTAGATAGTGATTGGTGGACAAGATGGTGTGGTCAGTGTTCGGGTATAGCTTGTATCCATTTGGTCATGACGGCGGTCAGTGTTCAGAGATAGCATGTATCCATTTGGTCATGACAGTGTTTGTTTGGGTTTTATTGTTAGTAGCTTTGTCTTGCTTTCACAGTTTTAGGAATTTGTGTTGTTTACTCTCTGAGCTTTTTTATATGGGAATATAGGTTTTGCTATTTGAGACTTATTCTATTATATTTTTGGTTTTATATGGTGTTAATCTTGCACTCTCACATGTGATTTGTTTACTAAAATTAGATTTAAAGTGTGTTCGTGTTGATTTCATATGATGAATTGTGTTTGCTATAGGAGCTTTTTGCTAATTGGATTCAGCAGATTATTGACGAGAAGTTTCTGAGGTTGGTGAAGAAGAAAGTGATGTAGAGGAAGCATTTTGTTTGAAACCTTATCGTAGACATGATGTTGTGGATATGCATCGATAGACAGAAGTTTTTACGGCATAAGTCGTGGATACGGTTCGATGGACATGATATCGTGGATACGGTTCATGCTAGCTTCCATGATTATCAGATTTGTAATCAGAATGATTCGGATTAATCTTATTGATCAAAAGTCGGGTTTGATGTAAAATATCTTGAACTTGAACAAATCTCTTTTGAAAGTCGGGTTTCAATTGCATTATTTACGTGATTCCTTTGATTATCATCGACAAAATATAAACAATCTCATCGCGATGGTGGAGTTTCAAAGATTACATAATCATATGTCATCCACGCTAACTCGACCACAATAATTTATCCATGCTAACTCGTCCACAATTCTTTATCCATGAAAAATAAGAAAAATCATAAGGCATTGGATCACTTTTGAACAAATAAATAATTTAATCATACGAAACATATGTTATTCTCCGGATAATCTCATTCGTGTACATTTTCACTTTGACCCTCATTTAGATTATTTGGTTATGTTTCTTTGAAACCATATCACGAACCAACCATTTCCCCTTTGGCCTTTCCGAGTATATGTTTTAAAAACTCTACTTTCTGTCATTGATCTCTCTTAGTTGATTTATGTTTTTAGACTTTTCTAATTTTTTGACAATATGTGAGAGTTTCTTCTTAAAAGATAAATTAGTATCCACTGTACAGGTTTCCGTGGACAGCAAATAATGCATTTTCCGTCTTATTTGTCATCTACTGAGTGACCATCCACGCGGTATCATCCATGTGCGACTATCCACGCGGGATCTTACAGGTTTCTTTGAGGCATTTTCCCAAACACTTTGTGTGCGTTTTGTCAATCTTTTGGTTTGCCATAAAAATAAATATCAAAACCAAATCAAATTTAGACTTTTATGTTTCATTAGAATTAGATCTGGAACCTTCTCGAAAAAGAGTCAATTCGAAATCTGGTGGTATCTGGTGGTGGTGGAGTAGAAGACTCCGGGAAAGCGGTTGATGAAGAAGAAGAAGAAGAATCTAGATTGAAGAACGCTCATGGCGAAATCTGATTAACTGTTTCACAAATCTCTTCTTCTCTCTATATATTCATCTTCTTCCTTCTTCCTTCTTCCTGGTTAATGAAAAAGAAAAGGTAACAGAGGAGAGGAGAGGAGAGGAGAGGAGAGGAGAGGAGAGCAGGGGCAAATTAGTCCGAAAATTCTCGATTTTTGTGCAAAAGTCACTCTCCTTTGCAAAGTGTCTATTTGTGTAACAACTTTACACTAAAGTGCCTATTTTTGTAATCTACCCCCATGTTTTACTCCCTAAATAAATGGTACGCAAAAGTCTACATCATGCAGGATATTTGTGTAACAATACTGCAAATAGTTACTGAGGTCAACAAATTGTTGAATGTGATTACAAGTAAAAATGTATCAAGACCATAATTGTACAATCAGTATATATATATATATTATTAGATTTAGATAATCTTTGTGACAAGCTCTGGAGCAAGCTAACCAAACACAACAGTAGTTATTATATAAGATCATGGGTCCCAAGTTAGTACCCAATTATGTCTGCAAATCAACAGAACTAAAGAATCCTTGTGAGAAGACATGATCATGTATGTAGGTGTGATAATAAATCACATTTATATGAAAAGAGTTAGGTACTAAGAACATTGATGCAGAATGCAAGAGGCTGTCGTTACATATATGAGAAGTTAAGAACTTGTCAAGATCCATCATCTAAATCAAATGTGAGTCACAAAAATAATAGATTAAGTCGTTGTTCAAGGGACAGCAAATCTTTCGGTGACGTAAAGACAACAAATCTGGTTAAAACTAATTTTCAGAGAGACAAATACAAAGAAACACATGTGCCGGTGACGTAAAAATGAAGACCATTTCTTTGTCCGGAAGGTCCTTGGAGTTTCAGATCCGAGGTTTCAAAACCCGAATCGATAAAAAAAGGAAAACCGCGATCAGGGAAAAAACAGCAAAAAAATTTGGACCATTTCTCAATTTAAGCGTGTCATCCTTGCACAGGGGCCATGCTAATCTTCTCTGTATCGTTCCAATTTTAGCAGATGACAATTACTGTTCCGACTCCATCTATATATAAACCATCGATTTGCTTCCATGTTTACCGATGTGGGACAAAAAGAAACGTACAAGAGATATTTTACAATTTGGGCTTGACAAGGCCTTCTTTTGTGTTTGTTGAGTTATTACGGTGAGTTATTAAAGGACAACATATCTGGTTAAAATTAATGATCAAAGAGACTGATACAAAGAAACACATGTAACGGAAGTTGTAGACTCACTGTTTTTTGTAGAATGTGAAGCAAAGATGAAAACCATGTTCACATATTTGTGCTAATGTTTCATATTTCTTTGATATGAAACATATCAAAGATGAAGCAAAGTCGGTCCTTAGATTTTCCTGCTAATTGTTGAGTACTACTCTATTCTTGTAGTTGCAAAGAGCATCTAGCTAGAGATTGACATTAACATAAACTTTTTTGTGTCTCCTTCCACTGATATTTGGATAAAATTGATGAGATACTCCACGAAAACTGAATCGAATGGCAACGTCATTGGACCTCCGGTTGGGAGGCCGAACTGTTTACTTCAGAGATATTCAGAAGCTCTTGAAAACAGAGTTGATCAGATAACTTACCGGAAAAGCAAGGCGGATTAAACCACAAAACAGCCATTTGCTGCAGTGGTTGAGGTGCTTGTAGTAGCAATTGATCTCTGAAATGAGATTCTTTTTCTTTTGAGAGCTTGTCTCTGGTGCCATTTTTTGGCTATCTTGAGGAGCCTCTTTGTGTTCATAATCATTTTTGTAGCGAAAATTTAGATCAGAAAACAAAAGAGAGTAAGAGGGTATGAATGCAATAGGCTCTCTATGTTATATATAAAGATAAAAAAGTATTAGATTTAGATAGGCTTTGTGACAATTTCTGGAGCATCCTAACCAGACACAACAGTACAACATTAATAGATCAAGTAGTTGTTTAGGGGACATCAAATATTTCGGTGATATTAAAGAAAGCAAATCTGGTTAAAACTAATCTTCAGAGAGATAGATACAAAGAAACACATGTGCACGTCAAGTAAAAATGAAGAGCATGTAAAAGGTCAATCTTTGGATTTTCATATTAAAATTGCAAAAAAAAATTTGGACCATTTCTCGATTTATGCGTGTCATCCTTGCGCAGGGGCCATGCTAATCTTCTCTGTATCGTTCCAATTTTATCAGATGTACCCAAAGGGACAATCACTACTTCGACTCCATCGATATATAAACCATCGATTTGCTTCCATGTTTTGCCGATGTGGGACAAAAAGAAGGTAGAAGAGAGATTTAATAATTTGGGCTTGTGGGTCTTTTTTGTCAAAAATAGATCTATCTCACTATATTCGTGCTCGTCCATTTGTTATTATAGCCAAGGGTATAGGTTTTTGTTTATTAAGGGTTAGGGTTTATAAACTTGCGTTACAAGAGACACAGAGAGCTATTTATGCTATAGTAGAGAAGATGCAACACCAAGTAAAACCACTCAATTAATTTTCGCAACATCAGAATTTACAATATGATTAAGAGATATACTGAAACCCCCAAAAGAAACGTAAATAAATAGAATATAGATTAAATCTAATGGTAAACTACGGAATAATTCAAAGGCATATCAACGGGTAATCATGGTGTAGATGCATCAAAAGATGACAACTAAGGATAAAAAAAAGTGTGAGGAATCTTGTGTTACACAGAAGACAAGAAAAGCTGAAGTCAGCGTCACACGTGTGAAGTCAACACCACATGTGTGAAAATTAATGAGTGTCTCGAGCCATGGGAACGTAAGTGGGAGAGATTGTGTGGAAATCAATGAGTGTCTCGAGCCATAGGAACGTAAGTGGGAGAGATTGTGTGAAAATCAATGAGTGTCTCGAGCCATGGAAATGCAAGTGGGAGAGATTGTGCAGAGGTTTGGTTCAACAAACAAGGAAGTGATCTTATGCAAAAGACAAAAAACATAAGGATGGCGCTTTGCACAAAGTGAAGTGACATGTGAAACAATGTTCTCTGTCACAGTACAGTGAATGGTCCGAAGCAAGACTCCACTTATTATATCCATACGTCTGCAAATCTGAGATAACAAACACTGCTGATTCTAAGAATCTACCATCTGACCTCTTTCTTTCTACTCCAATTGTTCTTGTTTATTGTTTTTGTTCATCATCTGCAATCAATGATGCAAATTATGTCATATTTCAATGATTAAACAATGATTATTAATCTAATAGATCACCATCTTTTGGCTGAGATTGCAGAGTATCGCTCATCTTTCATTGATTTGTGTTTTTCTTGTAATGGTGTGAGTAAACAATGCCTATGGTATCTGATGTCCAAAGTCTAAAAATTGCGTTAATCAAAGTTTGCAATAACTTTTAGCATACTTGCCAATTATATTTGTCCAACAAAAACAAAAAAAAAGTTTGTTGTATAAACAATTATAGAATTCCTCTACTGATAGGCTCATAAACAAGAAGAAAAGTAGTTTGTTATTCAATGCAAAAAAAGGATACAAATATCCGACTAATGCAAGTAACAATCAATCAAAACATAAAAGAAACAACTTAGTCAAATTTTGTCTTTACATCCAAAGCGTATGTGCATATGTCTCTGCCTTTGAATCTCTCTCAATAATCGCCTTTGAATCTCTCTCAGTAATCATTGGATCCTCTCAATTGTTGAGCTTTTTTTCCCCTCTTGCAAGGAACTCTCAATGCTTTCGTCTTTTGTTGATGAATCTCCACCAGACCCTATCAGTTGGGTTTCTTCTTCCAAGACAGAAGTAGATGATGATGATTCAATGTAATGATCGCTTCTTGACAAGAATCTGAACTTGGTCAAGCAAGTGACTTGATCGTGAATGAATGTGCAGCCAAGTTGTTCCAATTCATAGTGATACTTGAGATGATCATCGAAAACAACGGTTGGTACAATCTGATTTATGGCTAGACGAGCTTCTAATCTCTTCCTTGCGATGTATTCTCTTCGACTATCAATCTTCCTCTTTTCTTGCACTTTGTTTTTCGCCTTTGCGATCAAATCTCTCAAACTAGAACCTTGCTTCTCAGTCTCTTCATCAATAGGTTTCGTCTTTGTTTCGTGATGAAGACGTATTCTCGAAAGCGCAACAGATTTCGCATCCACCGGTTTTGTAATAACCTTCGGCTTCGTCTTTGTTTCGTTAGGGTTTTGAAAGACCGAACATACCTTAGTAGTTAAGTTCTGTTCAAGAGTCTTCTTTTGTCTCTTGTTCGGTGCTTCTTCTTCCTCCCCCTTGCGATTTCTGCAGGTTCGACTCGAAATCTCTGACTTATAAGGGTTTATGGGTAAAGACGAGACATCTGAGAAGTCGATAAGCTTGCGCCCAACACGTTTGATTTTGAATCTCTGTTCTGTCGGAAACAAATGCAACGCCCTCGAAGTCGAAGCAATCTCCATAGTAGAGGGGAAAAAAAGAATCAAGCTTCTCCTTGATGGAAATATCGGCAGAAGAAGAGATTGGAAACCCTAAGAGAAGCAATTTTGTGGAGACTTTGGGACCAAGTTAGCCAAGAGTACTATATATACTCTCTCATTCCTCTCTCTCTTACTACTTGGCCTGCGTTGGGCCCACGCTGGACAAATATCTATTTGCGAGTTGTTTTTTTTTAAAGTGTTATTTATTTGGATTTAATTTTGTTTTTTTTGATAATTGTATGTAAATTATACTTGTTTATTGCATTAAATCCTAATTTTAAAAAGTCCCAATTTATATATGTTTATGATATATACTCGCTTCGGTAAAAGTTCTTTATTAAAAAAACGAGAGTAACATCTTTCTTATAAAAATTGATTAGTTATATGTATATTCTTTAGATCAAATTAGAAATATAATAAGAAAAAATTACAATAGCACTAAAATAACCATGATTTTTTTTGAAATAACTGGTGACAGAAACCCTAACAGAGTAGTGAGAGGCAATTTTGTGGAGACTTTGAGAGCAAGTTAGTGTATATATACTCTCTCTTACTACTACTCAGCCTGCGTTGGGCCCACACTGGACACCTGTGTATTTGCGAATTGTTTTTTTTCATCTATTTTGATTTGTTTTTTTGTCGGCTCATTTATTTGGATTTAATTCTTTCTTTTTAAATTTCTGTTTTCTCTTGATATTGTTTGCAATTCTATTTGTTTGATTAATTGTTTTGAATTCTAATTTTTTTTAAAAGTCCCAGTTTACGTTCATGAAATATTATACTTTTCGGTAAATCATCTTTATAACAAAAAAAAACGAGGGTAACATCTTCCTAATAAAATTAATTTATTTCTGTTAAAAATTAGTCAAATAAAAATATTCTTCATATCAGATTAGAAAAATTATATCACACTAAACTGACCTTTATTAAACTGAGTTAACGACTAATTTTTAATATACTAAAAATATATCAAGAAAATATGATAATAGCACTAAAATGACCATTTGATTAAAATTAGAGTTTTTCATTCACAAAAATAAATGCTATTTTTAGAATAACATTTTATGCAATAAGTGTGATTGGTTGGACTTTAAAAAGTTTCTACAACCCCTTAAAGCATTTTTTACATTATTTGTTTACCAATCAGACTTTAGAAAATTTAGTGGATCCCATATAAAAGCTACAGTTTCTATAGCTTTGAATTTTTTTTGTTCATGTTTTAGTTTTTTTTTCTAAAGTAATTATTTTGTGGTTTTAAAAACTGTAGGATTTTTTCACATCCACAAAAATCTACAGATACAATAAAAATGTTTACAGCCTAAATTCTACTTCAACTAATCTACAACTACATCCGAACCAATCATCCACAGTAGCACTTGTGCATTCGGGATATTTTTTTGGGTTTGGATCGGATAATTTCTACCAAATTTCATATTTACTTGAGAAAGATTAAGTTTATGTCGTGGAGCATTTCTTGCTCATATTGCTACTTGTTCAGTCTTATGCGGTGGATGAATATTTTCATGATAGAAAGTTTCAAATAAAAACAATTTGAGTAAAGAATGGATGTTTTGATTTTTGAAATTACCTGTCTACCTAATAATAAAGGAGAATCTTACAAAACACAGAAATTGCTACACTCTAAAATACAAATAGTTGTTGAGTACTACTATGTTCTTGTGCTTGCAAAGAGCACTGTGAAGAACATCTAGCACTAGAGATTGACATTAACAGAGCTTTTTCCGTATCTCCATCCATCCGTCTTTGGATCAATTTGATTAGATACTTCATGAAAACCGAATCGAATGGCAATGTAATTGGTCCTTCCGTGGAGAGGCCAAATTCTTCTTCAGAGATCTTCAAGAGCTCTTGGAAAACAGAGTTGTTCAGGTAACTTATTGGAAAAGCAAAGCGTCTTTTATCTGCGGTGTAAACCACAAAACATCCCTTTTCTACAGCATTTGAGCTGATAGTAGCAGTATTGGATCTTTGAAATGAGATTTGTTTCCTGCTTAGAGCTGCTTTTTGTTGCCATTTCTTGGCCATCCTGATTAGCTTCTTTGTGTTCATCATCTTATTGGAAGAAAATATTTA
The DNA here is from genome assembly GCA_964056655.1 of Arabis hirsuta. NCBI lineage: Eukaryota > Viridiplantae > Streptophyta > Magnoliopsida > Brassicales > Brassicaceae > Arabis > Arabis hirsuta. The sequence continues at coordinate 32,429,434 of OZ053305.1, forward strand.
GATTGAAAAGTGAGAAGGAGAGAAAAAACGAAAAGGATTTGTAAGTTTTGTTTTTATAACTCTTTGAATGAGAGTTTTGGTTGACGAAGAATCTAACAGGCTTGTTGCATTTTATAAGGAGAAACTGTTAAGAAGATAAATTAAAGAGAAACCAAACCAGACAGAAACACATGCTTATGTATATCTTGTCTGTGATCATAAGGGCCCCAAGTTAGTAATCAATCCTATCTGCTAATCAACTTGTGGATTTAAACACATCTGGTGAGAAGACATGACCATGTGAAAATGAATGGAAGATGTACATGATGGTGTGAGTAAACAATGCCTATGGTATCTGATGTCCAAAGTTTAAAAATTAAGTAGTTGGACATTTCGTTTTTCAGAGGCAGAAACTGAAACTACAAAACAGGAATTGCGACACTGTTAGCTTCTCTTCTTTTTTTTTGAATGAATTTAAAATTATATTCAAACAAAGTATTGTACAGCAAATTACTCATTTGCAGAAGTTTAAAGCATCAAAACCAAAAGTTTTCAAATATAATTTTCAACTTTGTGTCCTTGTTTGAAGCCATCGTTCCAGCACCTCCGTTCGGTTTGTACCCCCCATGTTTGAGATCGTGTTTATCCGGTTCTTCACCGTTTTGTCAATGAACTTTGCTAGAACCAGTGAATGTCTTGCTAGTTCGCCATGATTACGTTGATTCCTCTCCCGCCAAAGATGGTATATTGTTGCTTGAAAAGCATAACGCAAAAGGAACAAGTCGCATTTGTTCCGTGATGATGTGAGTTTTTGAACCACCTCTTCCCAGTTTGTAGTAAATTCCAAGTGTAGGAGCTTATAGGCGGTATGGCGCCAAACCTGGCTTGAGTATTGGCATTCAAAGAAGATATGATCTCAGTTTCGTCATTTCAGCTACAAAGTAAGCATTCAGGCTGTTGATTTTGATTCCAACCTCGCATTCGATCTCTCGTGTGCAGTCGGTTTTGTATTGCTAGCCAAGATAGGAACGAGTATTTCAGCGTTCCATTCTTACCAAATTCCCTTATACCATGATTTTGTTGGTTGTTCAATTCGCAGAAGCTTCCACGTACACCTTGTGATAAATTGAGGCTTGTAGACATTCTCTGCTTTTTTCCAGAGAGATAAATCCTCCACATTCTCTCGTTGCATTTTTGCCTTTTCTATAGCCTTCTCCATTTCATTAAGGTATTCAACTCGATGTGTTCGACGTCTATGAGTTTCAAAGACCTCTGCCATTGTCGTGTTTAGCGGAATCCCCAAATCAATTGTTCCCCTTGTTCCCGTGATATCATAGATTCTCCCAAGCTCACACCATTTATCGAACCAAAATGAAGTTCTCTCCCCATTATGCAGTTCCATCTTGTGAAAAGGCTTCGCTATTGCTCGGTATTTAAGGATTTTACACCACATCCAAGATCCTTTTGTTGCTCTTTCCTTGATCGACCAAAATATTCCCTCCCTAGCAGCCTATTCTTAATAAAATTCACCCATAACGAAGGTGCATCCGATACAATTCTCCAAATGAGTTTTAGGCAACTTACTTTGTTCACTTCCTTGAGTAGCGGAAACCCCAAACCTCCCTCTGATTTCGGTCTACACACATCCATCCACGAGACCTTTGAATTTAATTCTGGGCCCGACCATAGAAAAGCTGCGCACATATTATCAATTGCTTTTAGACATCCACTTGGTAGTCGGAAAGCCGATAGCCAAAAGTTTGTAATGCTTCGAATTACTGAGAGTATAAGCTGCATTCTTCCCGCGTATGATAGATACCGGGCTGTCCATGAGGATATCTTGTTGTGGATTTGTTCCAAAAGCATAGTATAGTCCACCGTTGTCATACACTTTGTCATGAGAGGGAGGCCTAGGTACTTTACCGGTAGTGTTCCCGAGGAGAATGGGAAGCTTCTAAGAATGTTTTCTCTTTGCGCATCTCTCACACCCGCCATATATAGTGTTGACTTCTCCATACTAATATTCAAACCGGACATCTTGGCGAATTTCCCAAAGATGGTGAGAACCCCTTCAATCGATCTCTTTGTCCCATCCACGAAAATCATAATGTCGTCAGCGAAGCATAGGTGAGTCATTCTGATGTTCTTGCACTTAGGGTGATATCCAATTTGCTTGCCAACAACCGCTGTATCAAGAAGAGAAGATAGAACGTTCATACACATGACAAAGATATATGGCGAGAGGGCACATCCTTGACGTAAGCCTCGCTTACTCCAAAACAAACCCGCTAGTTCTCCATTGACTTGCACCGAAAAAGATGGTGTAGTGATACATAAACGTATCCAATGGATGAATGCCTCGGGAAAGTTGACAGCCGATAGAATGTTCAAGACAAATTCCCATTGTACCGAATCGAAAGCTTTCGAAATGTCTATCTTCATCGCACAACATGGCGAAATATCCTCCTTATGGTAATCTTTTACCATCTCTGTAGCAAGCAGCACATTTTCCATTAACAACCGTTGCTCAATAAACGCGGATTGGTTTAAACTTATAAACTGTGGGAGGATGATTTTAAGACGGTTCGCCATGATCTTTGCTATAACCTTGTAGATAAGATTACAACACGAGATTGGGCAATAGTCCTTCATTGATTTTGCTTCCTCTGTTTTTGGTATCAATGCCAATATTGTCGTGTTTAGCCCTTTTGGTAGAAACCCTTTAACGAAGAAAGATTTAACCGCTGCTACCACATCACTACCAACGATATCCCAAGTTGATATAAAACACTCACTCGTGTATCCGTCCGGTCCCGGCGACTTATTAGTAGGCATTGTAAAAATCACCTTTTTGATTTCTTTCGTTGGACTTCTACTGTCAACATCCTTTTTTCTTGTTCTGAGCACCGAAATTCTAGAATTTTCCTGAGGTTATTGGTGGGTATTATCTCAAGATCAGGGGGCTCATAGGTGTAGAATTCTTCAAAATACCGAATTGCCTCCAGCTTGATGTCTTCTTGACTTGTTAAGACAATTCCAGTTGGTCCCAATGTTTCTCTAATTGAGTTTCGCATACGGCTTAGCACTACTGACCAAAAGAAATACGCATTATTTTTGTCCCCCACTTGTAGCCAGTGTAGCTTTGCTCGTTGCTGCAAAAACCTTTCTTCCACTTCTGCTAGCCGCTGCCATTTCGCAAAAGCTATGTTCTCCTCCGCCATGTTACCTACATTCGGGTTGTTAAGTGTATGTTGCTGCTTCATACAAAGGTCCTCATAAGCTTCTTTGGTTCGTCTCGATATATCACTCAACTTTTCTCTACTTAAAGTACGCAAAGCTGGTTTTAGCGCCTTTAATTTTTTCCCAAGCCGAAATAATGCCGAGAGACAAACAGAGGAGCTGTACACTTCCAGTTATCATCCACCGTGGTTACAAATTCAGGCATAGTAGTTAACACATTGTGAAAGAAAGAGCTTGAAGCTCTGAGATTGAAGAGAAATCCTTTTTCTTATATTGATTTTTTCTCTCTTTTTCGTTCTTTACAACTTGGTTCAGGTTTTATACAAAGTTCTTATGACCTAATGTACCTTAGGTGTGATCTTGACATCTGTCTAATCCGTAGTACAAGATCCAAGCGTCTCAAACTGATTTCGTAAAGGTATTGTACGATCCAACACCATTTTTGTGTGTTGCTTTTGGCCAGCAACCTCCCTCGGTTTTTGTTGTTTTGCAGGTTTTGCAGGTGACCGTTGCAGAGTAATTGATGAAGACTTGTTGCTGGGCTTTGATTCAACATGGCCCAACTCAATTGTGTTTTGATGTCCAAGTACCGCAACGACTGCGTTTTGGTCGCGAACAGGGGAAGGAGAAGCTTCCGTTTGAGACAGAGTGTTGCTATTGCTAATAGCCCCTCTCAAACTTGGAGTAGGTGGGACAGCAACTCCCAGTTTGAACCGAAGATTGCAGAACGACTTATATGGTAAGGATTTAGTGAAAATGTCTGCAAGTTGATGGTGGTTAGGAATGTGCTGCACCACAAGAGTTCCAAGAGCTACTCTTTCTCGGACATAATGAAAGTGAACACCGAAGTGTTTTGTCCGAGCATGATATGCAGGATTAGCTGTTAAGTAGACAGCTGAAAGATTATCACAGTACAACTCTGGTGTCACAGGTAAAGGAACCCCTAGCTCACGCAAAACGTTGCCAATCCAAGTCAGCTCAGAAGCTGTATCAGACATTGACCGGTATTCAGCTTCAGTTGAGCTTTTGGCGACAGTTTCTTGCTTTCTAGAAGACCAGGAGATAAGGTTTTGTCCCAGGTAGGTGCAGTAACCACCGGTTGATCTTCTGGTGGTTGGAAAGCCAGCCTAGTCGCTGTCAGAGTAAGCTCTAAGCGTAGAATCTGTGTTCTTGTTGAACGATATACCCATGGTGAGAGTGCCTTTCACATAACGCATAATGCGTTTCAGGAGGTGGAAATCAGACGCAGTAGGAGCATGCATCTTCTGACACACAAAATTAACTGCAAACTGAATATCTGGTCTGGTCAGAGTCAGATATTGAAGTTTACCTGCAAGACTCCGGAAGTATGTTGGATTTGGGAAGAGTTCTAATTGATCGGCAACACGATCCAATTGGAGAGGTAAGGGTGTTGGCATGGATGAGCAGTCAGTCATTCCTGCAACAGCCAAGATATCCTCTGCATACTTTTGTTGAGACAAAAACAGCCCCTCTGAATGGTGTTGAACTTGAATTCCCAAGAAGTAGCCAAGTCTTCCCAGATCTTTCATGCGAAAGGTTTTGTTTAAATCCTCAAGAAGAGTGGTTAACAGAAGAGAATTATTTCATGTGATGACCATGTCGTCAACATAGAGAAGAAGCATAATGATATTGTCTCCTCTGATGCAAACAAAGAGGGAGGGATCCTGTTTGCTGCAAATAAAACCAAATTCGAGAAGGAATGTGCTGAACTTATCAAACCAAGCTCTAGGGGCTTGCTTTAAGCCGTAAAGAGCTTTATGAAGATGACACACATAATCGGGTTTGGATTTGTCAACGAAGCCGGCAGGTTGTTTCATGTATACAGTCTCAGTTAAGTCACCATGCAGAAACGCGTTCTTAACATCCATTTGTTTAAGCTCCCACTGACAAACCGTAGCAACATGAAGCACTAGACGAACTGTAGCTGATCTAACAACAGGGCTGTAGGTTTCTAGATAATCAATCCCTTCTTCCTGATGAAAACCTTGAGCAACAAAACGAGCCTTGAGTCTGTCTAGCCCACCATCAGCATTGAGTTTTGGCCGAAAGACCCATTTGGACCCCAAAACATGCATATCAGGGGTGTGAGGAACGAGTGTCCATGTTTGAGCTTCATGACAGTTTGCCATTTCTTCAGTCATTGCTTTGGTCCATCCTGGATCCTTTAGTGCAGCTAACACAGTCTTTGGTTCTGGATATGCAGTCTTATGAGAAAGTAAAGCATATCTTGGATTTGGCTTGGTGATTCCATCTTTTGCTCTTGTAATCATGGGATGATCATTCGCAGAAGGTATTGAAACAGAGGAAGTTACATTAGAGGGTATGGATATAGATGCCTCAGTCATGGGATTTGGTAGAGTGGATGTATCTATTCTGCAGGGTGACATGAGAGAGCTGTCGCCTATAGGAACTAAGTCTAGCTTAGCCGTACGCCCTAAACTCTCATCAGTCACTGCAGTGGGGACAATCAAGGAGCCAATCTGAATAGTTTGAGTGGGAGTGGAAGTGTCTACCTGAGTTGGTGGAGCAGGAGATTGTGGTATTGTTTTTGCAGAAGGTAAGAAGCATCTTTGCCAGACGTCAAGTAAGGTTGTAGCCTGCAGATTGTGAAAGCTGGAGTAAATGTCAGAGAAAGGAAATAGATGTTCATCAAACAGAACATGGCGACTGATGTAGACTCGTCCTGTTGGAGGATACAGGCATCTGTAGCCTTTGTATTTCTCATTATATCCCAGGAAAACACATTTGAGTGAGCGAGGATCAAACTTGTTGGCAGCATAGTCTCTAAGTGTGGGGTAACATGCACAACCAAAAGTTCTCAAGGCTGTGTAGTTTGGTGATTGTCCAAAGACCTTTTCAAATGGAGACACACATTGATCCAAACTTGATGTAGGAAGCAAGTTACTGAGGAAGCTCGCAGTGAAGAAAGATTCAACCCAAAACTTCTGAGGCATCTTGCTGTGGAACATCATGGAGAGTCCAAGCTTAGTGATATGCCTATGTTTCCTCTCTGCAAGACCGTTTTGCTGAGGAGTGTAGGGGCAAGAGATATAGTGTTGAATCTCATTGCTTTGTAAGTGAGTGAGAAAATCCTTACTTGTGAATTCTCCTCCTCCATCAGATTGAAAGGTTCCAATTTTACAGTTAAACTGATTTTGAACAGCATTCTGAAACACAACGAAGGTAGAGAAGAAATCTGATTTCAACTTCAATGGATAGAACCAACAATATCTAGACCAATTGTCAATGAAGATTACATAATATCTGAAACCTTGAACAGACACAACAGGTGAAGGTCCCCAAAGATCACAATGGATCCGTTCAAGCATTCTAGAGGCAACAAAAGAAGAAGGTGAAAAAGGTAGTCTACTGCTTTTCCCAAGCTGACATGATTCACACATCTTATTGGTACTCTTGCTTATTGAAATAGCCTTAGTTGCAGCAAGCTTCTGGAGGATTTGATGATGTGGATGTCCTAATCTCATGTGCCAAACTTCATCCGTTGTGGAATGTTGTCGAGAGGAGTAGAACACCTTGAAGTTTGGATCCTCCAGCAAGTACAAGCCATCACGATTTCTTCCCAGAGCCAGAATCTGTTTTGTTTCCTTATCATTCACACGCACACCATCACAATCAAATTCAAAGGAGCATGGATAGTCTTTTGTGAGTTTAGAGACAGACAACAAGGATTTTGCAATATCAGGACAAACCAACACATCTTTTAGAAGTAAGTTACCTGATGTAGAAGGCAACGATGTAGAACCAGTGTGAGTGATTGGTAAGAAGTTGCCATCTCCTATCATGACAGAATCTGATCCAAGGTACGGTTGAGAGTGTTGCAGATGATGTGGAGAGCTTGTGACATGGGCAGTAGCACCAGTGTCCGGATACCACTCTTGTCCTGAATGATTGGTAACGTCTGTGATCCTCATTGCAGCAAGAGCTGCAGGCATCTCATCAAGTTGATATGATCTGTCAAATCTGTTCCAGCAGGCAAGAGCTGGATGACCTCGCTTACCACAAATTTGACATGTAACTCTAGTGTCACCATCAGGAGAAAGAGGTGATGATATCTGTTGGTGAAAACCACGACCTCTGGTGGAGAATGAGCCACGACCTCTGTTACCACCATTTCGGCGAAAGGACTGACCTCTCCCTCTGTTGGAGTAATATCCCGAACTTTGATTGTATTGAACAGCAGAGAAAGCCAAGTGCGGGGAGACAGACGATTCCACAGTGTAGCTTTGGAGTCTATCATCATAGCTTATGAGTCTTGGAACAATATTTTCAAAAGTAGGTGTTGGAAAGCTGTCCATTAAACCCTCAACACTTGTCTTGATGGGTTCATATTCACGGCCAAGGCCATGAAGAGATGAGAAGATTTTCATTTTCTCGTTCACTGGACTCCCAATGGATGCTAACTGATCACATATGCCTTTTACATCCATCAAGTACTCACTCATTGATTTGTCCCTCTTACTAACTGTCTGAAGTTTGTGCTGCAGCTCAAATAGTCTATAAGAAGAGACACGATTAAAGTGATTGGCAAGGGTTGTCCATACCTCTTGAGAAGTAGAGCAGTTGACCACAAGACTGAGGATATCTTCGGATAAAGAGCCGAGAAGCCACGCTTGCACAACCTTATCAGATCTGATCCACGCACCATAGTCAGGATTTGGAATGGGTGTTGAGCTTCCATTAATTCCAGGAACAGATAAAACGGAGACAGGTCTTGAAAGAGAGCCAGTGATGAACCCTAGAAGACTCTGACCGGACAGGAAAGCTTCGAACTAGGACTTCCAAAGGATGTAGTTTCTTTGAGTGAGCTTCACAGTTACACAGTTTGAAATGTTTAGAGTAGGAAGAGAGTAGGGCTCTATGGATTGGTCCATAGCTCTGATACCATGAAAGAAAGAGCTTGAAGCTCTGAGATTGAAGAGAAATTCTTTTTCTTATATTGATTTTTTCTCTCTTTTTCGTTCTTTACAACTTGGTTCAGGTTTTATACAAAGTTCTTATGACCTAATGTACCTTAAGTGTGATCTTGACATCTGTCTAATCCGTAGTACAAGATCCAAGCGTCTCAAACTGATTTCGTAAAGGTATTGTACGATCCAACACCATTTTTGTGTGTTGCTTTTGGCCAGCAACCTCCCTCGGTTTTTGTTGTTTTGCAGGTTTTGCAGGTGACCGTTGCAGAGTAATTGATGAAGACTTGTTGCTGGGCTTTGCTTCAACATGGCCCAACTCGATTGTGTTTTGATGTCCAAGTACCGCAACGACTGCGTTTTGGTCGCGAACAGGGGAAGGAGAAGCTTCCGTTTGAGACAGAGTGTTGCTATTGCTAATACATTGGAGAATTTGAAAGGCTTCCTACCCCTTTGTGGATCCGGTTCCACTGATATGCGCCCTCTCGTGTGGTCTGAACAACCTCCTGGCTCAAATACACTGTATGAGTTTGGGAACTCGTTAGTCCACGAACAATTAACCAGCACTCGATCAAGCTTCTTACAAATCATTCCCTCCTCCCTTTTATTGCACCAAGGTCTATAATAGAACAATATCGTACCACCTCCTGAAAATCTCTCATTCCCGGTGTGATTTGTGGAATGTCAACATAGTTTGTGTGTTCCGCCACCTCTAAAATTTCATTGAAATCCCCGCATATCAACCATGGTTTCTTCTTAAATAGAGGTGAGTCGTGATGTAGGCGAATATCATTCCACAGCACTTTCCGTTCCTCTGCAAAGTTTGATGCATAAACAAATGAGCAAAAGAATTCCTGGTCTTTCCCTGGTAAAAAGGACAGAGCATGTGATCATTTGATCATTTTTGAACATTGGAGTGAGTCTTGTATCTTCGGTCCAGAGGACCCAAATACGCCCCAACCTGTTGTATTCATAGTTTGAGAGAACAGACCAATCTGAAAATACTTTCGACACAATGTTGGTCACTTTATTTTCTCTGACTTGAGTTTCCAAAATGCATCCAAAATGAAATGAGTTCGTATGTACCCATTGTTGAAGTATGGAATGTTTTGACGGTTTGTTTAGACCACGTACATTCCAAAAGAACCCCGTCATTTATTGTTTTCTTCTGGAGGATCCTTTGCCCCCTACCCCTTTTGATCCTGAGTTTTTTAGTATTTTGTGAGATGTCTCCGATTTGTGTCCCCATTTTGTGCACGTACTGCATCGTTCTGGGAGCCAGGGGTACTGAAATTCCACCACCGAGTCAATACTCTTAGCCGACTTGAAGCGAAACGAGGTTGGAAGGTCTTTTGAGAGATCAGCGATCACCGACACTTTTGCCTCCTCAAAACTTTTACAAGTCTCTGTGTCTTGGTGTAGTTTCACCGGTTTCCCAACTGCGCTAGCCAGGAATCCCAGGCCCTCCCAAGAGAACATTCTGTGGGGGACATTTTTAAGTATCACCCACAGAGGAACTGTTTTGATTGCTGGCTCCGCCTCCTCCACGATCGGCGACCAATTCGCCACGTACATTGGAATCCCTGCAACGTTCCACATGTGCCTATGGAGAACTCTTGATCGAGTCGCCTTGTCTCGGATCCGAAATTTGATAGTGAAATCGTTCACAACAAATGTGTCGATTTTGATTGATTTATCACCAAGTGGCAAAATCTTGTTCACGATTACATGAACTTTTCCAACATGAGGAGCTTTTGATAGGAATTTTCCTATCAGAAAATCCTCCCACAGTGGGCATGAATCCTCAATGATGTCATCCGGAATTGTCAGCACTGGAGTTCCATCTTCTTCCGAGAAGCTGAGGTTATGTTGTTTAAGCGAGTGATGGTTCTGAACAATACAAGACCATGAAGACTTCGACTGTTTTAGGGGTTGAATTACTTGAGGTGTTGAGTGTTGAGGTGTAGCTTCATCTGCAGTAAGCGGAGCTACCTGAGTACCACCAGCTGTCATCGGCGATGACATGGTGGCCGAGAGAAGTTCCGTCGCAGTGCGCGACACCTTAAAGGAAAAATCGCCTTAAAATCGCCTTTTACTGTAGCTCAATAATCGTCTTAGACTAGCTTATCTTTACATAAGCTACCTGTTACTTTTTTTGCCCTGTTTACATCTTATTTCACCTCTGGCCATTAGAGTAATATGTTGGGAGCTCTAGAGTAACATTCGTTTGGAAATAATTGAATTGCTTTATTGTACTGATTAGAAGTTTTGATTTGGGAAGTTGCCTTTTGAGTCATAAAAGTAATCAAGATTGTATTGCTCGGTGCACAGGTTTATGGTCTTGGACCGGCAGTGGATTTTCATTTGGATTTTTCTTCTTACTAACAAGAAATTCATATATATGCTTAAAGATCCCCGAAGTAGCTTTAGCTGCGTCAATTTGTATTAAGATTTTGGAAATTTATGTTGTAAATGCATAGCAAACAGTGTGTTTTTTTTGTTCCTAACTTTGTACTTGCCCAAAAGTGTTGGAATGAGTTTCATGAACTTGCAAAGAACATCGTGCACACTTGATTTTGACATCACACAAATCCTTTTACAGTAAAAACTCTATAAATTAATACTCGATAAATTAATAAACTTGATAAATTAATATCATAAATTAATATTCGGTATATAGAATTTTATACATACACATCTAAGGTATGTTTATATATGATTTTAGTGTTGTTTGTACTTTTTTTAAGACAAAAATCTCTTTGTAACTCAATTGTTATTAGATGTAATAACACAAACAAAAAGAAAAAAAAAACTAATTTAAGAAAAATATGGTTTAATTAAAATAAAAAAATTCAAGTAAACAAAATTTTAAAATATTATGGAAACTTTTTTTCCGATAAATTAATAACTCTTTAAATTTATAAAATATCATAGTCCCACCATTATTAATTTATAGATTATCTACTGTATTTATCTCAATCTCCTGTTGATCTCTTTGAAAAGATACTCGAACTAACCCGAATTGAGTGGAGTATATTGATATCTTGTACAACTGCAATACTGTTGGTTGACCAGTTTGATGAAATATAAATTTATTTAGATTTAATTGAAAGATGTAGTCGACCTCTGACAAATGTTCCATCTGGTGGATATACATGGAGTATATTATTGTATCTAATCTGAGATACGTTGGAATTTTTTCAAATTGGATGTATTATGAGACTTTAAAATATAAATTATTGTCAACCTTTGTGTTATTTGTTGTCAGTTTTGCTATTTTAAACCAACCGGGACAATTAAAAAGTATTTATATTTAACCAAAAGCCCTTACATATACATAAATATATATATATATATGTTTATCATTCATAGTAGAATAAAAATTCCACTGTAGCACAAAGGTTAAACTGATGAAAGAAAGATTTATCAATGTTCCGGGTTCGAAGCCTGGCAGTGGAAAGTGCTTTTGTTATATTTTTTTTTCCTTTAGAAAAGAATTGAAAACGTCACAACTTTGCTCTTCATCACACTACAAGGGACATACATGTTTTACTCCCTAAATAAATGATACGCAAAAGTATAATTGTGCAACAATACTGCAAATAGTGACTGATGCCATCAACAAATTGCTGAATGTGATTACAAGGAAAGATGTATCAAGACCATAATTGTACTATCAATATATATATATATATATATACACAATTTTCTGGAAATACAAAGACAAGAATGATCTCGACTAAGAAGATATAGATTATGGAGTGAATATAACGTATGTCCGTACAGCCATAGTTAGGTTTACTATATTTGGTAAATACTCGGTTGGTCTCATGAGAGCTCTTGCTTAGCGGCTCTGTAAACGCGACTTTGTCATTTGTTTCCTTGTTTTTATGTGTCTCTATCCAGAGGAAACTTGAGGAAAATATTTGAATGTTTGATTGGGAAGGACTTATACATGAAGCCACGGCTCATCGTATTACATGTACGATGATTGGGTAAGTGTTCTGCCCAACAATCATCATATGTGTCGACCTATTTGCTTCTATTGTAAGAAGCCTTGTCTATACAAACTAGTTTTCGATCTAGCGCTCCGGATTGATATTTTGTTCTACTGATTGTACATTTTCTGGTAGATTTTTGTAAATAAAAAGAGGACCAAATAGCTTGATGTCATTGTTCTTATTCTAAGAAAAAATGTTATTGAATTCTTATTCTGTTGTATTGCTTCTTAGTCAAATATTGTTATGAGATATTTCCCCGGAAAGTTTACTGAAAAAACCTTTTTGTGCTTTGCACCAGCGGTGGTTCTTGAACTAGTTTCTTTTACTGACTTCGTTCCGTGATACAATTTTGTTTACGACATCTAGTAATATGTGTAGAATAATTGATTCACGTGTCGAATCAGTTCACAGTGGGAATTAAACACCTTAGCGCATCCGCTACCTAAGTTGCACCGGAACGGAAACGGGGACAGAAAACGGCAAAACCAAAAATTTAAAGAAGCGGATACGGCAATATAGTATAAGCAAAAATATATACATATAGAAAATAAGTATCATATAATTCAAAATATAAGAAGAAAAACCTAGTTTAATCTCTTAACTAAAAAAAATCTTAGATTTCTTTGTATAATAGACATAAAGAGTGAGTTTTTAAGACTTTTCTCTTTCTTTTCTATTTTGTTTTTGAAAAAAATCGAGTTAAATACAAATAAACACATTGGAGACACCTATTTTTCGCTTTAAAAAGTTTTCGAAACGTCCTCGAAATTGGTTGTTGTCCATGGTTAACACGAAAGGCTCCCGAAATGTCCCCATGCAGTTTCTGGCGTGTTCCCGTCCCCGGTACGAAGACGTGGCCTAAAACGGCGTCCCCGTGCTTCCTAGTCCGCTACACATACACTGCACACAAACCTTCAGAGATCTTCAAGAGCTTTTGAAAAACAAAGTTTCTCAGATAACTTATCGGAAAAGCAAAGCGGTGTAAACCACAAAACAACCATTTGCTGCAGCGGTTGAGGTGCTCGTAGTAGCAATTGATCTCTGAAATGAGATCCTTTTCCTCTTGAGAGCTTGTCTTTGGTGCCATTTCTTGGCTATCTTGAGGAGCCTCTTTGTGTTCATAATCATTTTTGTGGGAAATATATTTAGATGGAAAGTAAAAGAGATTTTTTAAAAAATTTGTAGAACTTTTTGAATGCAGATTGCAAGGTATGATTGATGGCGAATGCAACAAGCTCTCTCTGTTATATATACAAAATATATTAGACTTAGATAATGTTTGTGACAAGCTCTGGAGCAACCTAACCAAACACAACAGTAGTTATTATATAAGATCATATAAGGGTCCCAAGTTAGTACTCAATTATGTCTGCAAATCAACATGAGAACTAAAGACTTCGAGTGAGAAGACATGATCATGTAGGTATGATAATGAATCACATTTGTATATGAAAAGAGTTGGGTACTAAGACATTGATGCATAATGCAAGAGACTGTTGTTATCTATATCAGTAGAGCCAAAATCCGAATGGATAAAAAAACGAAGAACACATAAATTCGATGAGGGGAAAAATAGCAAAAAAATATGAACCATTTCTCGATTTATGCGTGTCATCCTTGCACAGGAGCCATGCTAATCTTTTCTGTATCGTTCCAATTTTAGCAGATGACGAATATTGTTAGGTGACGAATATGAAGCATGGATTCTACATTTTTGGCAGTTAGGTAGGTCAACACCAGTGGAATATCAGAGTCACAAGTGCTTGCTTATTGGAGTATCTGGAGTTATTTGTAGCAATGTTCTTGCGTGGTTTACAGTGACTTGTATAGGCTCAGAAGTGAATCAATGGGTGATAAAGTAAAGATCATCATCTTAGATGGTGATATTCTCATATTTGACTACGGAAGACTTTACATGGGTTCTCTTGGTTCCTACTAATCAAAATGCTGCTGCAATAATTAGTACATAGTTTACAAGGATATTATGGGTGTTTAGTGACCAAATCAAAGCACACTATTAAGTTTACACTTTTAGACAATTGTCTCGTATACAATTTTCTTCAATGCAAAAATAGGAGACAAACATACGGACTAATACAAGTAACAATGAATTTGGATCATAAAAGAAACAAACTTAGTGGTAAAACTAAATCAACCGCTCGCGATCTTTGATCTCAGGCTATTGCCGACGTAATTGTCTCCACCTCTGTAGGACGCCAAAATGATTTCTGAACAGAGAGTAATCCTTCTCCATCTTTGGAATGCGTCATTCGCACATCCCATTTCATCGATTTCACCATCTTCTCAATCTCTCCTATCGTTTCCATGTCATCTCTGACTATGAAAGTTCCTTGTGGTCTAAGAATCCGGTCTACTTCAGCCATTACTGACACCAAGTTGCACCTTAAGGAGTTTCGTTTATACAGCCATCAGATTTTAAATCAAAAGATATATATATCGAAAAAGGCGATGGTGATGCATATATGCATACCTCTTTTTAAGGGCAGAGAAAAGATGATCAGCGTGAAGAAGGTCATAAGTTCGAGGGTAAGTGCTGAATGATTCACACCAATCATGATAGATTCCAAACAAACCACGTTCGTATATAATCGGAAGTGTATCAGGTGAGTCGATAGGAACTACATTCATCACCCACAGTTTCAGGTCCTTTAATGCAGCAGCAAAACTGTAACCCCACAGAGAAAGAGAGAGGTTCATTAGAAACGGATCAATTCAGCCAATTTGTTTTAATGAACGATTGTTAAAGCTTTTGCTTACCCTCCATAGACGGCTCTCATGTCCATCACATTTCTCACATAAGACCAATCGATTCCCATACCATTCAGGTACGACTTTGAAACAATAGTCTTCCAACGTTCATGATCTGCTGTGAAATCCTCTTGTGCAGGTTTTCCATATACACCTTCCTGAGAATCTAACCACTGAGGAGCAGTTTCTACTCTCTCTGGCCACTTTTCAGGCCAAACTGCTCCGCGTTTTGATGAATCTTCTGTCACTTTGTGCATACATGCCTCAAGTGGAACATTCCTGCATCAATCAAAAACATCTAATTTAGCCACGAAATTACAGTTAATTGTCAATTGATCTGAGAAGGGAAGTAGATGAACTACCAGGCAGCATTTTGATCATCGGAGTCTTTGCAGAGAGGTGGCTCATTTTGAGATCTTTTGTTGTAGCATTTGTTCGACATTGGCTTTTGGTAAATTGCAGCACCAACTTCATTCAGTTCATCTTTCTTAATTGTCATTAATTTCCAGCACATTGCTTTTGTTAGCTCCGACATAGCTACAAAACAGAGAAAATCATCTCAAATATTTAGTCAAAGTTCAACTGTCAAAACCTTATTCATGTCCACACAAAGAAACTAATTTTCCCAACCTTTCCATATGCCTACATCTTCTTCGGTCTTCCTGTAAACTGGAGTTGCTGACCAGACAAAGAAACCACCCGGCCTCAATGCACGATTCAATTCCAAAAGTAGTTTACCGCCTTCAGTTCAGACAACAACAGAAGGAAAATAAATAAATAAAGTTATTTAAAGAAACAAAATACTGAGGCATACAACAAAATGGGAAACTTTTTTGCCTTCGATATGCCAAGGGACTCTACAACGAGCACAATGGATAAGGTCGAAAACCGATCCTGGGAAAGGTAATCTTTTGGTTCCCATAACATTTGACATTGCAGGAATACCACGTTCCAAAGCAAATTGCACCTGCGCCTCGTGTTCATCTTTGGGAGCAAATGACAAAGCAAGCACATCTCTGTCGAAAAGGTATCCCCCAAAGCTAGCAACCCCACACCCAACATCCAATATAACACGGGTTCTATTTCCCCACGCAATATCAGGATTTGACTGGAAAAAACATATAATAACAACATCAATAAACAATGAGAAAGTTGTGTAGACATCGAAAGACAGATAAAAAAAAATTGTACCTCTTGGAGGAAATCGATGTAGTGAAGAGCACCATTCTTGAATTGAGTGCCTCCACCAGGGAATGTTAAGTATTCACCACTCATCTTCACCCAGTTTTGATGTCCTTTGACCTCAGCAAGCTTGGCGTGAGGAACATTGGTATACCAGATCTGCACCAACACAAAACAGAAGAGTTAGTGGTCATCTTTGACAAACGAGAAGAAGCATGAACTTTTCTAATGGATATTAAAGTTTTTACCTTTTCTCTACTCGTAGGCCACTTGATGGATCGTTTATACCCTTCGGGAAGAGAAACAAGGCATCGTGGAGATTCCTCGGGACAATGTCTCTCACGGTGTTCATAATGCTTTGTAGAATGAAGCTTTCTGATAGCTTGCCAGTTATCAAGGCAAGGAATGTAATCTGGTCCAGCTGTCACATTGCACACTTTCCATTCAATTGAGGACACTTGAACTTTCTTCTCATTCTGCGATTCGACCAATTGGGTTGACCAAGCCCCACTGCCAGTGCTCGTCTCCTTTGTGATTTCAGCCTGATCACCAGCTGGGAAAACATCCTTAGAACTCTTGTCGGTGTCCTCTTCAGTTTCACCAGCGCTTTCTTCAGACTTTTTCTCGGTGTTCTCTTCCGATTCACCAGCGTTTTCTTCAGTTCCGTTACCATCCTCAGATTTGTTTTCTTCCGAGCTCTCTTCCAGTTGTGTTTTCTCTTTTTGCTTAGCTTCATCACTTTCTGATTCCCCACCCTCTACATCTTTTCTATCACCATCACCATTTTTGTCGTCGAATTCCTTTCTTTCCTCAACCGACTCCGTTTTCTCACCAGAGTTCTCCTCACCAGACTTCTCAGGATCGGTCTTCTCTTCGTTGCTCTCTGTCACAACCTCAGTTTCCTCGTTCTTTTCATCCGAAAAACTCTTGGAAACTCGGTCAACATCATCGTTTGTGAAGTCACTCTTAGTAGTAATAGTAGTTTCCACATCTTTATTAGTCTCTCTAGCAGAGAAGTCAACAGACTCAGTTGGAGCAGACCATGAAGCCATGAACATCCACGCCCCAACCAAACAGAGAGAAACAATTAAAACTATAGTAATGGTTAAACCATAGCCCGATGACTTCTTCCCGTCTACACGAGAATATTTCCCCATTGCCATGTTCCTAGACCCACACCACAACCCCTAGTCACATGCACCTGCACAATTAGTGACCAATAAAACTATCAAAAGGTCTGGTTTTTCGATACTGCCGTATTAGAAGCTCTGACTGATTACACAATACAGATCGGGAATACAGAGATTATGCAGAGAACACATAAGCAGATACAAAAAATCAAACTAAACCACTAAACACAGTTGCTAACTTAAGTCCACAAAATCACATATCACTCGATTTCTAACTTAGAGAATTAAATCAAACAAGAGAAGATCCTAAGACATTATCGAATCTTGTATTTAGAGAAACCCCAAGAAGAAAGCAAGAACATTTATAGAAAGGCGAGATAGTTGAAGTAAAGATTTACCAGAGCAAAAGGGTTTACTTCAGATCTCGTAAAGATTGAAACTTTAAGAGCAGAGAGAGTAGAGAATTAGTTTGCCAGATCCGGATCTAAGTAGAAAGAAGCGAGAGTATGTGTTTATACAGTGATGATGATGTTGATGATACAGTAGATTGCTTTCTCAGAGCAAGTGGTGAGCAAAATCGTACTACTTAACTCTGCAAAGCTAGTGGGTTACGGCCTTAAAATACCAGAATTTGGATCTGGTTTCCACCAAGATTCATTTTTTTTTTTTTAATAATTCGTTTTTCGAAGATTTGTTAATTCGTCGGTCACCGACATTGAGCAGCTATAAAAGACGATTTGGGATCTTGATGAAAATCTTGTAGTTCACACGAAACGGTATCTTTATAATAAATTTATTTTAACGCTAATGTTAGAGAATGAGCTAAATGATAACTAGAAATAGGTGTCACCAAAAACTAAATTGTAAACTTATGTTTATATTGTATATATAGTTCATATAAATTTTATGTTATATACATACTTTAGTGAATTTCAGATTTAGTTTCTATACCTTTTATGTTTAGTAACCTGTTATCTATCTATTCTATATTTGATAAACATATAAATTTACTTTGGATCATCAAAATTACAAAATTACCATGACATAATTTTATTCGGACTAAAATATTAAACAAATCTATAAACAACATAACCGCCCGGTACATCTCCTATTATATATAATTAGGATTTCTTTTTCTCTCTAGAATGTTCATATATGCAATAATTAGAGAATCATTTCTCCATCTAGAGTATCCACATAGGCAAAAAAAAAATTTACAATAAAGATTATTAAAAATATTCAATTAATTCATGTTTATTTATATTTATTAGTAATTATAACTACTAAAAATTTGAATTAAATAAAAAACGAAAATATGAAATAAATGATTAAAAGTAGTAAATAAATGATTCACAAAAATATGTAAATAAATGTTAAAAATAGTAAGTACAAGAATAGTTTAGTATTTTATTGATGTAAATACAAAATTACAACAAAAAATATATGTCATTTATATTGTATTTCATTTGAGAGTAATAAAAATATTATATAGCATGCATTTCGATAAACTCAAAATGTTTGTCCAAAAAAAAAACATTATGAGTTTGATAAAGATAAATGTTTATATGTTTTAATTTCAAAAATTGGAAACATGTAAAATGAATAAAAATGCAGATAAACGAAATGACAAAATCAAAGAAAAAAAATTAGATGATATTAATTATTGAATTATCGTAATTGAATATCAAATGATTGTTAGGAGGCTCAAATAATATCAAAATCTTATTTTTCTAAAAATATATTGAACGATCTCACTAAAAATTAGGAAATTAGGTGAAACTTTGGAATTTATGATTTATTCAAAATATTATATTATATATATATATATATATATATAATAAAATCTCAAGCAAACATATTTATTTTCAAATATGAATTATCGATATTGAAATGATGCTCAATCATTTCATAATTATATACAATATAAATAAGATAAAATTTTCATTTCAATTCAAATCAGATATTAATCTATATCCAAAGAAAATGGGTTTATTTGCCAATTATAAACATTCCCTTCATTTCAAAATATAAGTTGTTTTGGAGGTTTTTTTATTTTTTAAAATATAAGTTATTTGATAATCCTAGGTACTTTTTAACTTTATTGACTATTGTATGACCAATAATATTTTGCAATCGTTTTTTTCATTGGTTAAATTATTTTATTATATATATAAGATGATATCTTTTAGAAGAAAATTAATTTCTTAATATTCGCACTTTTAGCCAAAATAACTTATATTTTGAAACGGAGGGAGTATAAAACTACTAGATTAATTAAAATTTTCGTCACTGTATTTGACACAATTTTCTTTAGATGGATATAACAATGCAATCTTTCATCAATATTTTAGAGACCATTATTATATTATTTTCTATATTTATACTAAAAATCTAAAACTTATATAAGACAAAGCCCGAACGTATGTGCGGCTATTCATCTAATATTATTAAATAGTTTAACTCTCTTGCTGATGGATGGGTATTGACTATTCTTTCTATCATTTTCTTCCGCTTTCGTTCGATTTACACATTATTGTCGTTGTTCCAAGTAAATCTTCTTGGAAATTCCAAATAAGTTAGTTGGCGGGACTCTTCAGAAAATCTGGTTTTTTTTCGTCCACGCTATAAACATTCTCTTCTCAATATCTTACTTAGACATAAATCGATTAAGATCATCTTTAGCTTTATATTTTATGTTTTGTTGTCCATACATACAAACAAACAAAATCGTCAAAGAATATAATAGAATTTGAATAGTTAAACTCTAATGTT
Organism: Arabis hirsuta; assembly: GCA_964056655.1. NCBI lineage: Eukaryota > Viridiplantae > Streptophyta > Magnoliopsida > Brassicales > Brassicaceae > Arabis > Arabis hirsuta. The sequence continues at coordinate 32,449,456 of OZ053305.1, forward strand.
TAAAAAAAAATTGAAAATTTGATTTTCCATGGTTTGATCTCACTATTAATACTTGTGGAATGTCATTTTCTAGAAATCAATAGAGTTCATCAATGGTGACAACTAGAATTTCTATATGAGATGAACTCTTAAAATTTACCACCTTCATAGACCATCTTATGATTCGCCAATTCTAAATAGATTTCAATCTTGAAAAAAAGGATGAAAACATAGCCCGTACTCCAATGTTAGTTTTCAAAATAAATAAATAAATTCAAATGTTTAAAAAAAAATTGAAAATTTGATTTTTCATGGTTTGATCTCATTATTAATACTTATGGAATGTCATTTTCTAGAAATCTAAAGAGTTCATCAATGGTGACAGTTAGAATTTGTATATGAGATGAACTCTTAAAATTTACCATCTTGATAGACCACCTTATGTTTCGCCAATTCTAAATAGACTTTAATCTTGAAAAGAAGGATAAAATATAGCTCGTCTTTAGTCTAGATAAAAGGAAAAACATCTCATGGGTGCAGCTTGCAATATCACAAATAATTGTCTTTGTCTCGGACAGTCCACATTTCGGACTAAAAATAACCTGAAAACATGAGCGCTCCCGTAGTAGTAAATTTCATAAACAAACTCTCCCGTAGTAAAAGAAACCAAAATACCGAGAAAATTTAGAAATTAGAAAGTAGAAGTAAGAAACCGTGAAAAACCATAAACCCTTAGAAATAGTTTCAAAAGAAACTTCTCGATTTATTCATGTACCAAAACCAAATCATCAAGCTTATAAACACATTTGTCAAGAAAAATGTGAAAACTAAAACCAAAAAATAACCGTGAAATAAAGTGGAAAAAATCCTCCAAAAAAATCCACGTTGCTTTCAGAATACCAAAACATAAATTATAATAAAGAAAACATCTAACTAAAAAAAATAAAAATTAGTAACATAGGGACTTCATTATATCTAGGGAGGTTTGGTTTAATAATACAATAATGTTATGTAATTTGAAAGCTGACCCATGTTTTTAAGTTTTCGAAAATTAACCTTTTAAAGTTTTAAGACAACAAAATTTCATAAAATTTAAGAATTTATAAATAAAAGTATATTTTAAAATAGATTGGATAAACGTTTGACCAATTTTACTTTAAGTGACTCTCAAATTAGCACAATTTTATCATTGTTCCAAATGGCTGCAACATATTAAACTATAATATAAACGGAAAATCGATTTTCAATCGAGTCTCTAAAATTTTTTTAGAGCAATCTATAACAGTTTATATCTCAAGTTGAGATAGTAGTGTACAAATATCACATTAGTTAGCCGTAGAAGAAATCTGATGCATTTGTCAAAATCACCAGTGTCTCGTGTCTCTTATGATTTTGCATGAGTTCCACCATCACTTTTACTATATGTTAGTTAATGTTTCACATTTTATTACATTATCTGCGATTCCCTCTCTCAGCATGTAAATAATACAAGACCATTCTTTATACTAGATCATCAAAGTAATTTTTTCAATCGATTATTATTGGGCAAAATATACGAATTTCTATAGGGCAAAAACTTGTCAGCTTAAGTATCCTATGATCAACTAAATCAAATGAACTAAACATTATATAACTTGAACACAAACCATAAGTTTTATCTATTTTTAATATTTTCACACATGTGATTTTTTATTTTTTTTATTTTATATGCAATCTATTTTTTTATCATGTTAAACGATATCTTTTTATTTTGTAAATTGTTGTGTAATAGAAGTAATTACCCAATGATAAAAAGCTTGATTTAAAAAAGGTTATATTGGATTTATTTAAAATATTTTTAATAATTTTCAATGCAAAAAGGTTAATTTTCAAACTTTTGGAAACATGGGTTAGTTTTCAAAATACATAAAAATTTTGTAATATTTTTACAAATTCCCTCTTATATCTAAACCAAAAACTATGATCCAATCAAGCACTCTGATTTTTCAAAGTAGCATTTATTAATTTTCAAAAAACAAAAGTAGCATTTATTTGTGTGTTTTTTGTGAATAAAAAGAAACTATAGTTATTTACCTAATAATTTCAAAAAAAAAATCATGGTTATTTTAGTGCTATTATAATTTTTTCTTATTATATTTCTAATTTGATATGAAGAATATATATAACTGATCAATTTTTATAAGAAAGATGTTACTCTTGTTTTTTTAATAAAGAACTTTTACCGAAGCGAGTATATATCATGAACATATATAAATTGGGACTTTTTAAAATTAAGATTTAAAAGAATTAAATCCAAAAAAATAACAGTTTAAAAAAAAAAAAAAACGACGCGCAAATAGATATTTGTTCAGCGTGGGCCCAACACAGGCCGAGTAGTAAGAGAGAGAGAGGAGTGAGAGAGTATATATAGTACTCTTCACTAACTTGGTCCCAAAGTCTCCACAAAATTGCTTCTCTTAGGGTTTCCAATCTCTTCTTCTGCCGATATTTCCAATCTCTTTTTTTCCCCTCTCGTTGTTTTCCATTTGTGCGAGTGTGCTTGAAATATTTGAGGGTTAGCTATGGAGATTGCTTCGACTTCGAGGGCGTTGCATTTGTTTCCGACAGAACAGAGATACAAAATCAAACGTGTTGGGCATGAGCTTATCGACTTCTCAGATGTCTCGTCTTTACCCATAAACCCTTATAACTCAGAGATTTCGAGTCGAACCTGCAGAGATCGCAAGGAGGAAGAAGAAGAAGCACCGAACAAGAGACAAAAGAGAACAGTCGAACAGAACGCAACTACTAAAGTATGTTCGGTCTTTCAAAACCCTAACGAAACATCTTCTTCGAGATCGAAAATCAAAAAACCGGTGGATGCGAAATCTGTTGCGCTTTCGAGAATACGTCTTTATCACGAAACAAAGACGAAACCTATTGATGAAGAGACTGAGAAGCAAGGTTCTAGTTTGAGAGATTTGATCGCAAAGGCGAAAAACAAAGTGCAAGAAAAGAGGAAGATTGATAGTCGAAGAGAATACATCGCAAGGAAGAGATTAGAAGCTCGTCTAGCCATAAATCAGATTGTACCAACCGTTGTTTTCGATGATCATCTCAAGTATCACTATGAATTGGAACAACTTGGCTGCACATTCATTCACGATCAAGTCACTTGCTTGACCAAGTTCAGATTCTTGTCAAGAAGTGATCATTACATTGAATCATCATCATCTATTTCTGTCTTGGAAGAAGAAACCCAACTGTTAGGGTCTGGTGGAGATTCATCAACAAAAGACGAAAGCATTGAGAGTTCCTTTCAAGAGAGGAAAAACAGCTCAACAATTGAGAGGATCCAATGATTACTGAGAGAGATTCAAAGGCAGAGACATATGCACATACGCTTTGGATGTAAAGACAAAATTTGACTAAGTTGTTTCTTTTATGTTTTGATTGATTGTTACTTGCATTAGTCGGATATTTGTATCCTTTTTTTGCATTGAAGAACAAACTACTTTTCTTCTTGTTTAGAAAAATAGTAAGAAAATATTTGTTTAAAAATATTTGTTTCTTTTATCACAATGTTGGTAAGCTACAATCACAACAGGTTTACCCAGATTAGGTGTTTTAGATTCGGGCAACTCTCAAGAAGGGCATGCACAAACTGTAACGAGAAGCTCGGGAATTCGGCTTCCAGGCTGGATATGTTGTTGAATATGGGAATCGGCCCTACTTTCGAGTAAGTATCAAGGGTCTGCAACATGAAGAAAGGAAACTAGTGAGAGGCTTGTAAATAGATAAAGTCCCCTGAACAAAAAAATGTGTAGAAAATAGACCTCCATTGCGTACTCAGAGATGATCATATGTCTTACACTTGTTATCCCGGTGAGAAAATCACGTATTTCATTTCTCTTTGGTAAGTCCTCTGGATCGATGAAACATTCGACGGTAAATTTGAGATCAAGGTCAATGGTGAACAAAGAAGTCAAGTTCTTTACAACGACCGTATGGAAATTATCTGCTTTGAGACTCATATACTCTAATCCCGGAGCATCAATCTCAAGTACGTAGTTCTGTCTATAGCCAATACCATATCGAGGCTTATAACGGAACAAAAACCCTCTTGAGGCTCTGAGACCTCACGCGCATAACCTCAGGCTCCTCAATATCGGGATGAAGATCCCTGCAGAAGGTCAATTCTTCAAGAGCAAGACATCCTGAGAGGAGTTACGCAAGAGTCATAGGAGCAACGAATCGGATTTTCAAAAGATACATGAGTTTGAGACAACGCATACACACAATAACATCGTCGAGAGCTAAACGCAAGAGCTTTAAGGAAACCAGTGTCTTGCTTGTATAGAGATTCAGAGGCATGAACTCGTTAAAAGAATAGAGTCCCTCTTCCTCCTCAACATCTAGACAGAATCTACAGCCCTCAAAATCAAGATCTAGATGTCGAATTCCGCGTTTGATCACTCTACCGATCAGATTCGTGAACCCTTGAATCTCCACACTACTGGATTTTAACTTGAATTTTTGCAAAAGTGACGACTCAGTGAGAAACCTGTTGACGAGGGTCATGAACATTCCTCGGTCTTGAGGAGAAAACTCATCGTAGTTTAATTCGAGTGCACGAACATTAAGCCAGTGATTTTTCCAGCTTGTGGCTAAAACACTCGTCTTCAAAAAATCTTTAATCGGAAGATATGAGAGGATCCGAGTAATCAAAGAATCCGGTAGTTCGCTTATTCTATAGATCTCAGACATCGCGAAAACCAAAAATCTAAGAGCAAACGAGTCGATTGAAATCAGCTATGTAAACGATAAATCGAGGGAGAAGTTAGGGTTCTGAAGAACTAACCGTCGAATTGATTCGCCGGCGGATGCTCGGCCGGAGCCGGAGTGACTGGTATTGACTACTGAGGGAGAAAAAGTGATTAGCACAAATTTAGTATTTATATACACTGCGCATAGGGTTTTCTTTTGAAGTTTCATTTAATTTTATTTTCAGTTTATTTGCTTCAACAATTTCATAGGAACTAATATGAGAATCTAAAGGTTGTATAGCAATAATTGAAACAGAGATAGATTTAGTGATGAGTTAGAACATCGATAGAAATTGTGTTCATCAAAGTTATTAGATGCTTTGGAGGATTATCTTGCACTAACGTGAAAGGAAACTTACGGAAATTAATAAAATTTGAAAATATATTTAGCTAGTTGTTTATTCAAAATATACACGAGTCACAACAAATTAGATATTGACAATCAAACTTCATGTAGAATAATAATAAGATAAAGTTTTCAAATAATTAGATCAATAGTAAAAGTTTGTCAAATAGAGTACAACAAGTATATAATATAAGCTAGTAGGTAATGAATGGAGTTGAAATCTAACCAGAGACGAAAGAGTTATCCTTGGGAGACATTAAAAATGAATGGTAAAAGTGCATCCTACAATGTCTTTGGAGACGCAAAGAAACTTCCTTTCATAGGCAATGTTGAACCTGAAATCACCTGGAGTCACACACATTCTTAGTAACATTGAATGATTTTTGTTTTAGTTTTTTTAAACAAAATCAAAAGAACGTAAAAAATCATTTTGTTGATCTCTCAATACCACACCCCAATTCACTCCACAATCCCCTATGGACTTACTCTCCTGTACATATAGAACCCCAAGTTATATAATCTGGCACATTATACGTCACACATGAGACATGAAAATAAAATATCACCTACACACTAAAGAATGAGATTTGAAAAGAGTGAGTCAGTCAACTGTTAAGTAGACCTTGCACCACCGTAACTGCCCGATGGGGTTTAACTTCATCTCCCTATTAAAGAAAACAACACTAAGCTCCACATATATACCTCCATTTTTATCATATCCTTTCATAATCTAGCCTAAGACATCCGACCAAACAATAAAGCATGAAACTTATTCAGATTCTCCGATCGTTGGCAATGCTGAGATGGGGAAGAAAGAAACTTGTTTCTTCTTCTTCTTCTTCTGGGTTGTCTCGTGCTCTTCATGGTTCTTAATTTTCAAATTTAAGTTTCTTCTAACTTGAAACCTAGAAAAGAGAAGATGCAAGATGATGAAGGTAAGCAAAACTTTACTGAAAAATCTTCATTGAGCTCTACTAAACATTGAAATGATTATCGTGAAAGCAACAAAAGATTTCAGAGAGTATAAGTAGAAATGGAGAACGATTTCTACAAGGTACCAAGTCAATAGCGTCAGACAATCAATCCTAAAGAGCGCTAAGGTAGAAGCATCTCACTATGTGATAGGGATACCATACACCTGTACCAATAGACACCATAATACTTCTTAATTCAACAATGACAAAAAATCGGGTCTCACGCATATTACCCTAGCTAATCCAATTTCACAACAATAAACCGCAAGGTGAAAGTTGACCATTGGAGTATAGAAGTGGCCAAATTCTTGCATTGAACCGTAAATAACATATGGTCTACATGAGCCTAAGACGCCAACATCCGTTGGTGGCCATGAAGACAGATTTGGTGTCGAGTTATCACTAATCTTTGACTTGCAATTCTTTCCCGCGTTATTGGCTAAGAGAATTTAGCATAGAGCATTAACATGTTGAGAGAGAAAACTTTGTCTGAGTAAAAGTTTCAGATTGACACGCAACAAAATGAAGATAATCGAAACCAAACCTCAAGGACATAGAATTGAATCTAACATTTGTTTCCAATGATGATGTCGTCTTCTTCAAAGTTTTGGAGATACGAAACAGGTTGCGCGTGTCAAGCTATATTTACTTTCTCTTTGGTAAACAGAGATTTAAATAGTCCTAGAAATCCAAATCCACATCCAGTAAGAGAAGAGACCCGTGGAAGAGAGACCATAATCGCAATGAGATGATGCGATGTTTTCCAAAAAGTTTAAAAGATGAGAGGCTGAAATAATGGGAGTGATGACTGTGGTATATATTAAACCATTAGGGAATATGAAGAGCCAAAAAAACCTATGAAACGGTCGAAATTGCAAAACTCAATCGTCAACTATTTTTCCAAGACCTTGCTGTAAAACTGTCGATTGAGGGTATTTTAATTTTAAGGTACACATAGCATGTTCACGGAGATTTAAATTGCTGATGTGTCACAAAACTGGAGAGGGTTTATTTTCCTTTCATATTTATGATTCGAAGCCAAAGGAAGATCTTTCAATTTATTTCCGGATCCTAAGTTTGTAACAATGGTGGAAGCCCCCTTAGCGAGTGGTCAAGGGTTTAAACCTTCTACAAAAGGAGATCTGGGGTTCGAATCTCAGGAGATGCGATTTTTATTGATATTTATGCAGATTAATAGAGCTAGCTTACACTAGATCTTCAGCGTGGGGCAAGGTAGAATCGTCTGGCGTGGATCAAGATGAAAGACTTGTCCATTGTAGTATCGTCGATGTAACAATCCTCATAATATGTAAGAGAATAATAATAAAATTGCAGCGTTAAAACAAAAAAAAGTTCCTAACAATGAACACTTCCATATTTTTTTCCACTTAATTATTTAGTTAATACGAAATAAAAGTCTTTTCATCAACAATATTTTCCTTGTGGTTCAACCGCTTGCTTATTACCAATCGGACGGACGTTTGAAACGGACCACTAAAATTGATGGTTGGAAAAGAGGTTTTGATGCTCAAACCAGGGTTTGTGAACCGCTCAAAAATAAATGATTTTGCAATCGTCTAGTTTATCAAGCGGGCGGTTGGATTTAAAAATAAAATAAAATCCAAACCCAACCGAAAACCAAACGGGGATACAAAGTACCTTAAACATAAATCAGCCTATATATATTTAGATTTAATGTCAAATGTGTTTATGTATTTTAAGTAATTTTTATAGTTCTTTGTTTTTCAATCAATTCGAGTGTTGTGGATATATTCGGCTAAAATTAAACAATTCAAATTCTTTTATTTTGTTATTTTCTGATATTTTTAGATAATACGAGTAAAAATAATTAAATCGAACTAAATCTAAAAAAGATTCGGATAATTTTGTTAATTTTAAATTAATCTAAAATTAATTTAGGTAAAAAGTCTGACAATATCTGAACAAATTTTAGATATTAGCGGGTTTTAAACCTATATCCGAACCGTTCTAAACCCGACCTACAAGTTTATAATACTCGAATGGATCTTATATCCCTAAATCTGAAAATACGAATTATCTGACCGAACCCAAACGGATACCTCGAATGCGTAAAACAAGAGATATTGTATATATTGCTATTTTGTGAATTAAAAACCCTAATTTAATCAATGTTTAGGGTCATTTTAATTAGTGCTATTATCATTTTTTCTTAAGATATTTTTATTGTATCAAAAGTTAGTCATTAACTTATTTTAATAAAAGCCAGTTTAGTGTATAGTAAAAACTCCATAAATTAATACTCTATAAATTAGTAATCATTATAAATTAATAAATTTATCCGGTCCCGAGTCGGGTCAATGTAAAAATTAACAAAATTCGATAATATAATAAGATAATATTTTTTTTGAAACTCTGATGTAAAATATAGTCCTAATAATAGTGTAAATTAATAATCATGTATAATTATACATATAGAAGTATAACTATGATAATGTAATAAAATATGGGTTCACTGATTTTTATTTTATTTATTACATCAAAAATATTTTATAATTGTTTTTTCGGTATCCAAACTTTTTGAAAAATTATAGATACGATATTTGATTGTTTAGACAAAATATCGTAATATATATCGTTTTGACTTTATCATCAACATTAAGAGTAATAACCATGCTTTCTTCTAAATTTTGTAATTAATATAATTTTTATATGGAAAAGTATTTTATGATATTAACATTTATTCTGTTGCGATAACTAAAAGTAGAAATCATAATTTCAAGTTAATGCAAATCAATTTAGTTAACGTCGTTTGATTTTTTTTTTTTTTTTAAGAAAATTATTATCTAAAACGGATATTCTCTATAAATTAATAATTATTAATTTATCGATTAATTAATATCTCTGTAAATTAATAAAATTTTAAAATTCTAATATTATTAATTTATAAAGGTTTTACTGTATTATCATTTATTTGACTAAATTTTAAAGAAATATAATTAATTTTATTAGGAAGATGTTATCCTCGTTTTTTGTTATAAAGATGTTTTACCGAAGAGTATAATATATTTTATGAACGTAAACTAGAATTCAAAACAATTAATCAAACAAAAAAAAATTACATACATTTATGGGATAATTTGCTCACTAGCCAAAAAATTAATAATTAGTAATCTAACAAAAACTAACAAAATTGCAAAAATACCACTTTTGGTATGTACATTTGCAAAAATATCACTATGGGTTGTCCATTTACAAAAATGCCTCTAATTATGAATTTTTAGAGTCTAAATCTTAAAATTTTAAAGCCTAAAGAAAAATTCTAGGGTTCGCCCACCCTTATTCACACTTTCTTAATTAACCAATCTAGAGAAATTTAAAAAAACGCCATTTTTTAAGTGCCACTTTTCAAAATTGCCACTTTTTAAAATCTTTGCAAAAATCCCACTTTTTGAAAAAAAAATTTCATTATATCATTTATGTTTGGGTTAACTATATTGTATTAGGGTTTATGGGGTTTTAGAGGTCAAAATATTTTTTAAGGTTAATAATTTTTAAGATTTAGGTTTTAAAAATCCATAGTTAGTGGCATTTTTGCAAATGGACACCCCTAAGTGGCATTTTTGCAAATGTACACACCAAAAATGGCATTTTGGCAATTGCCCCAATAAACTAACTAAATAATTAATATTATATAAATTAAATAATTAGATTAAATTATTAAAAAATAATTAAATTAAAATGTGTATTTTATATAAATTAGTATGGGTTTATGCTCTCATATTAGGGTTTATTACTTCCTTCAAATCTACTAAATTATTCAAATCAAAAAATTTAAATCATTCAATATCTTACGTTCGTCTATGAAGGTTTAGGCTGATAATTTAGGGGTTAGTATTTCTTTAAATCCATTAAATTAGTCAAATAGAGTGTTTTAAATCATACAATATTGTACGTTCGTTTGTGAGGGTTTAGACTCCCATATTAGGGTTTAATATCTCTTCAAATCTATAAATTTAGTCAAATCAAGTGCTTAAAATTATAAAATATTTTACATTCGTTTGTGAGAGTTTATGCTCACATATTAGTGTTTAATACTTCTAAGTTCTTAAAGAAATTAATAATGAAACAAACATATTAAAATGTTTTATGAACGCACTCTTTAGTTTGATTAAAATGTAAAAAGTAGACATATATAATCATTCGTAATTTATATAAAATACACATTTTAATTTTATTATTTTTAATGATTTAATTTTTTTTATTTATATAATATTAATTGTTTAATTAAATTTTTTTTTGTTAGCTTTTAATTAATTACATGACAAATTTTGATTGGTTAATTAAGAGAGGATGAACCAAAGAATTGTTCACCCCAAAAAATGTTTTGACCCCTAAAAACCTCTAAACCCTAATACAACATAGTTAACATATACATAAATGATATAATGAATAAATAATTTTGAAAAAGTTGCATTTTTCCAAAGATTTTGAACATGTAGTATTTTTGAAAAGTAGCAATTGGAAAATAACAATTCTCAAAATTTCTCTAGATTTTTTATTATAATTTTTTTGGGACAATTACAAAAATACCACTTTTTGTGCACATTTGCAATAATGCCACTTATGAATGTTCATTTGCAAAAATACCACTAATTATAGATTTATAAAGCTTATATCTTAAAATTCTAAACCCTAAAAAATGTTTTGACCCCTAAACCCTCAAAACTAAACTCTAATAGAACATAGTTAACCCAAACATAAATAATATAAAAAAAAAAATTAAAAAAGTGGCATTTTTGCAAAGATTTCAAAAGTGTGACATTTTTGTAAAATAGCATTTGAAAAGTGACATTTTTTTAAATTTTTTTTCTTTTTTTGTTATTCAACCCAATTTCCCAAGAGGAAAAAGAAAGAATTAAATCGAGATAGAAGAGCCAACAAATAAAAAAATCAAAATCGATGAAAAAAAACAATTCGCAAATACACACGTGTCCAGCGTGGGCCCAACGCAGGCTTAGTAGTAGTAAGAGAGAGAGAGGAGTGAGAGAGTATATATAGACACAAACTTGCTCCCAAAATCTCCACAAAATTGCCTCTCACTCACTGCTCTGTTAGGGTTTCTGTCACAAGTTTCCAATCTCTTATTTGCATCAATCTTGTTCCAATATTTCCATCGACGAGCGAAGCTTGAGTCCTTTTTTCCCTTCTCGTTGTTTACAATTTGAGGATTAGCTATGGAGATTGCTTCGACTTCGAGGGCGTTGCATTTGTTTCCGACAGAACAGAGATACAAAATCAAACGTGTTGGGCATGAGCTTATCGATTTCTCAGATGTTTCGTCTTTACCCAAAAACCCTTATAAGTCAGAGATTTCGAGTCGAACCTGCAGACATCGCAAGGAGGAGGAAGAAGAAGCACCGAACAAGAGACAAAAGAAGACTCTTGAACAGAACTTAACTACTAAGGTATGTTCGGTCTTTCAAAACCCTAGCGAAACATCTTCTTCGAGGTCGAAAATCACAAAACCAGTGGATGCGAAATCTGTTGCGCTTTCGAGAATACGTCTTCATCACGAAACAAAGACGAAACCTATTGATGAAGAGACTGAGAAGCAAGGTTCTAGTTTGAGAGATTTGATCGCAAAGGCGAAAAACAAAGTGCAAGAAAAGAGGAAGATTGATAGTCGAAGAGAATACATCGCAAGGAAGAGATTAGAAGCTCGTCTAGCCATAAATCAGATTGTACCAACCGTTGTTTTCGATGATCATCTCAAGTATCACTCTGAACTGGAACAACTTGGCTGCACATTCATTCACGATCAAGTCACTTGCTTGACCAAGTTCAGATTCTTGTCAAGAAGTGATCATTACATTGAATCATCATCATCTATTTCTGTCTTGGAAGAAGAAACCCAACTGTTACGGTCTGATGGAGATTCATCAAAAGACGAAAGCATTGAGAGTTCCTTGCAAGAGAGGAAAAACAGCTCAACAATTGAGAGAATCCAATGATTACTGAGAGAGATTCAAAGGCAGAGACATATGCACATACACTTGTGTGTTTTATTTGTATTGATTCTGGTCAATGCAACTCTTAATTGTTTCTTTTATGATATGATTGATTGTTACTTGTATTAGTCGAATATTTGTATCGTTTTCTACTTTCTTGTTGTTTATTGTCCGATCAGTAGAGGAATTCTTTAATTGTTTATAAACTATTTTTTTGCTGTTTTGTTGGACAAATATAATTGGCAAGTATGCTAAAAGTTATTACAAACTTTTGATTAACGCAATTTTGAAATATGTTCTATGTTCACATTTCTGATTGGTTCAATTATGAGATGCAATATTGTTTGTGTGCTAAATGTAGAATATGATGAGATTTTGTATACTTACTCTCACATAAGATCCTTTTCAATAGTATAATTTGAAGATATTATATGTGAGCTTAGTGCTGATACAGCACAAAATTTGACTGAAGAGGAATTTAAAGACTATCAAAGTATCTTGTTGTGTGTTGTGTCATTTGAGGTATTTGTTGAGAGCATGAGTTCTAAAACTCAATCATCAAGGGGGGAGATTGTTAGTGTATTGTTGACTGGTTTAAGAAGCTTAGAGAACAAAGTGTAAGACAGAGGCACTAAGACAGACAGAGAGAGTTGAAGCAGAGTTGAAGCAGAGTTGAAACATAGTTGAAACAGAGCAGAAGCAAGTGTTGAAGCAGTGGTTGAAGTAGTGTTTGATGTAGATATTAACAGGATTGACTGCGGGCCTTGATGCTCATGGGCTTGAAGGGCCACGTGACTTGGAGAGTCATTAGGGTCTAGGGACATGAGTATTTATACCTAGAGGTGTTGTCAAAAGAATTGGCGCGCCTAAGATTTTATTGAGAGAGGCACACGTGTGTGTGGCGTCGTCCACCAGAGGAGATCATAAGATCAAGATCTGCATGTTGGTGTTTCTGAAGGATCATGACGATCCTCATGATAGAATCCATTGTGTAGAAAAAAGCGGTAGTCAGAACGGTTCTGTTTGATTATGCGTTTGCAATTGTGTATTGTTTTCTTGTTCTATAGTGGATTTATTTCTGGACGTGGTCTCGGGGAGTAGGAAACGAATCCTAGTTAACAAATATTTTGTATCAATTTACTTTATACTAGTACATGCATGGTAGGCTCAAATTTGCCCTGAGCTACTCTCTCAAATTAAGAGATCGATGTAATACTTAGGGGTCGAATCCACAGAGAATCTAAACACACAATCGACTAATGAATTCAAATTTTGCTAAGTAAATAGTGGTGAATGTAAAAGAATTAACAAAAGTAAACAAAGTGAATGATGATAAGGGGTATAGAAATCAATTGGACAAAAGATTAGGCATTGGGTAATTCGCAGGAATGAATCGAAATATGATCGTGTCGATCGACACACAGGACCGTGTCGATCGACACACAGGACCGTGTCGATCGACACACAGGACCGTGTCGATTGACACAAGGATAAAAACGGTTAGAATTTTATTAAACGCGGTTCTGGAACTCAAACACAAATATAAACCAATCAACTTTCATTGCAGAGATTATCTATGACTAAATCTCTAAATTTTTGCAAACTTAGTGAATAAAATCAAGCATTAAGTTTAGGTTCAATTGTTCACAAAATTACTAAGCCAAATTTCTTTGCGAATAGATAATTTTGCTCATCTAAGATTATATCAGGTTGTTAATAATACTTCGCATTTATTAAAGCAACCTAGAATTTCTAATTTCAGTTGATCAATCCTAAAATCAGAGTTAAAACAATCTAGATGAAGAACAAAAAGATAAATCCTAACAGAGTTTAAATCCTAACAATTTCTCATCAAACCCTAGAATTACCCTAAACCTAACAAGCAAACTACTCAGACATAGATGCAGTAAACATTATGAATGAATAAAATCGCATAAAAGAGATAGAGTTAGAGATACAAAAGTGTTTGAAACCGATGAAGTCTGAAGTCTGAAATCTCCAAAAAGCTCTCCTAATCTCTTCTCTCTCAAGTCTTAATTAAAAACTAGATATATAACATAAAAGCCTAAGGAAAAACTATATATAATCTGTCAAATTCGGATCGGGCTTTGTGTATAACTTTTGGGTTTTTTAGGCAAAAGCGGAATTTCTTCAAAACTTGAAATCTTCTCGTGTCAGACATGTGTGTCGATCGACACATAGGGTTGTGTCGATCGACACAGCCGTGAAAACTCGACTCCGACTTGATCACTTCGGCTCTTCTTTCCTCGATGCTCCAAAATGCTCCAAAAGCTTCCATTAAGCTCCAATCGTCCCTCAACCTACAAAGACTAAACAATAGGAAAACACCAAAAAGATTCGATAAAAACGGACCTATATCATGGTGAAAAAGGGGTAAAAACCATGATATATCAACTCTCCCAAACTTAGCATTTGCTTGCCCTCAAGCAAACATAAACTAAGAATGTGAAAGAGGATTGAAAACGCAGAAACTTACCTTCCCTTGGAGCACCAGACCAACTTTTTCAACTAGTAATCCACATAATGCAAAACCAACTCAAAACCAGACCACCATGTACTTCTCCATAGACATTCGCAGCCTCCCAAATTCATCCACGACTTTTCAACATAACCCGCTAGTCCTCATTGTTGGATCTCGTCCCAGATCTCAATGCCAAGAACCTTCTAGACTCATTCTCATACTATATCATGTCAAGTGAACCATACAACTCTTGGTACTCTTTCTCTCCCCCAGACTTATTTGATTTTCTACACTTTTTTTTAGACTGCTGAGACCCAAAAGCAGTGCTTTCATTACTGTTGTTCCTTGTGAGGAGACAAGATCGTGAGATCGCTCGTCCTCTACATCCGTTCTAAGGGACTCAGACTGCTGCTTTTGAGCTCCGGGTGATCATTTCTTGAGTACTGACTCACTAAAATTTTATTTCCTCATCTTATACTCAAAAACTATCATTTCACCCCCAATCATTATCATATATATATTTTTTAGAACAAGGGAGAAGAGTACCATTACTTTCACTAAAAGGTGCACTTATCAGGTATTAATGAGGAGTCAAACTCTATGAATACCAATCACCGAGGAGACCGCATAATTAGCTCGAACCCGGCGGATTATGCTGGAAGTAACAGATGTCTCTAGTTAACTGGTCAGCCTTAGGATTTTTCATTAGTTTTACTCTGAAATCGATCTTGGAAGAATGGTCACACAATTGAAAGAGACAATCCACTAAACCAAAACAAGGATCATTGTTTCCAACTGACTATTTTGACTCAATAAAACGTTTTGGACTGACTCTCAAAAACAAACACAAAGTTAGCAACTACTTCCCCCAGACTTAAACAACATTGTCCCCAGTGTTATTAAGCCCAAAGTTGGTGAAAGAACAGAAAAGAAAAAGAAAAACTAATTGAAAGAACGAAAACTTACCTGTTGAAGGGTGTGTCGATCGACATGAGTAGTGTGTGTCGATTGACACACTGGTTTTTCTTCGTCTCGTCTTTTTTTTTGTTTTAACACTTAAAATCAAAAACCAAAAGGTTAGTAAACAAAGAGAAAATAAAACAAAAATAAGTAGAATTACCAATGGGTTGCATCCCATTAAGCGCTTGTTTTCAGTCATTAACTTGACTGTGTCAAGGCTCAGGCCGTTGGTGGATTGGTGAAAGGAACAACACTGGCAAAGAGCTTCATAGTGTTTCCCACCATCTTTTGGATAACTACATCTCCTCTCTCCTTTAGCTCCATGGGAAGGATGATTATGAACTTAGAGAAAGTTTGGAGTTCCCCTTCCGCCTAACCTTTGGTGCAACCAAGTCTCCATCACGACGTGCTATGGAAAAGGTCATCTTGCTCTTAGTGTCATCTCCATGGTTTGAACATTGCTCCCCTCCATTTGTAACGGTCATACAAGAATTCTCCTTGACACGAACTGCGGGGTAGAAGACATCCTTGTTGATCTTAGAGAAGGAAATTCTCTAATTGGGAAAATCCACAATCGCACCCACAATAGCAAGAAATGATGACCCAATAATCAATGGTTTCTCGCTGTCCTTCTTCGTCTCCATAATGTGAAAATCCACCGGAACCAGACAATCTCCTACTTGAAGCATCAAGTCAGGAATGAACCCTTTCGAAAATGTTGAAGATGAGTCAGCAAGCTCGAGAAACATCTTTGAAGGTTGCAGATCCTTAATTCCCAGCTTTCTTGCAAAAGATTGAGACATTACATTCACATTAGCTCCAGTGTCACAAAGAGAATTCTTAAATTCCATACCTTTGATTGAGCAAAGAACAATGAACATCCCTGGATTCGGTATCTTTTGCAACTTCCTCAGCGGTGGTTAAGCATGTCTCCCTTTTTTCTCTGGTGTTTTGACACTAATAGCCCATGGGTATGGAATCTTGGGCTTGTAGACCCTTTCCTCTGCTATGGCTGAAGGTTTCGAAGTGTTTGGACTCATCTGGGACCCGTGTCGATCGACACACTCCTTATGTCAATCGACATGAGTTTTCTGTGTCGGCCCCGTGTCGATCTTGGGAGAAAAATCACCGATTGCGTAAAATCCTTCGAGGCGTGTTGATCGACACATACTTTTTCACCAATTGCATATCGTGATTCTGGACTCGTGTCGATCGACACACTCTGTTTGTGTCGATCGACGCAGGTTCCGCAGATTCTAAGTTCGAGTTTTCTTCAAGCTCCACGAATTCTTCCTCATCTAAACCCTTTTCAAAAGCTTGATACACCTCCTTTTCACTCCCCAAAGTGATAGCATTGACGTTTAGTCTCGGGTTTGTTTCCGTCTTGGCTGGGAGAAAACCTTCTTGCCTCTTAACATTCTCCACAGTTTGAGCAACTTGGGTGTCTAGCTTGTTCACATGGAGATTGAGGGCCTCAATTTTTCCATTCAGATCTATGTACATGGGATCTAGCTTCCCATTGAAACTCACAGTCATCTTCTGTTGACCCTCTAAAATCTGCTCCAGCATAGATTTCGTCTAGTTGTCCGAAGATTGTGCAGGAGGTGTCTGATAAGAAGAAGAACCATAGTTCCTGGTGTAGTTGCTCTGGAACGGCTTTTGGAAATCATTCTTCTGGTACCCTTGTTGATTACCAAACTTCTGACCCTGATAACCAGCTCCATTGATATAGTTGACATCCCTTTCTTCAGGCTCAAAAGTCTCCACTTCTGCAGCAAATTGAACATACTTCTTCCCCACTAAAATGTTATGCACATAATCTATCTTGGCTTTCACCTCAGCAATCTCACTTCCATCCACGTTCCCTCCAAGCTTCTTCCTCTCAAAGTCTGCATTCTTGGTACTGTTACTAGCAACCAAATTCTCGATAAGCACAAGTGCATCCTCGGGATATCTAGTGTTGAAGTTCCCGTTGCTCGCAGCATCTAGAGCCATCTGATACCTCCAATCAATCCCTCTGAAGAATATACCCAACAACTCAACATCACTGAACCCATGATGAGGACAATCTCTCTGGTAGGCCTTGAATCTCACCCAGGAAGCCTTGAATGCCTCAGTCGGTCCCTGCTTGAAAGTAGAGATTTTTGCTCTCAAATCCTCTGAACGTGCCTCATCATAGAAACTGTTGAAGAATGTGTTCTTCGTATCCTGACAGGTAGTAAGCGATCCCGACTCCAACTGCTTCAGCCAGTAAGCAGCTTCTCCACTAAGAGAGTAGGGGAAAAGCTTGTAAAACAGATAATCACTTGACACCCCATTAGCCTTGATGCTAGATGCCAAATCCTCAAATCTCTATATATGATCCATCGAGTGCTCATAGGGAAGACCATGGAATGGATGCTGAGCCACAAGTGAGAAGAAAGCAGGCTTAAGCTCGAAATCGCTCCTCTGGAATGCAGGAGGGCGAATTGCAGCTCTATTAGCGTAGAACTCATATGGCCTGTTGTAGTCTCCCAGAGTACGCCCACGAACAACCACCGCCTGACCCAAACGTCTATCCTCAGCGCAAGGCTCAGAGATCACGTTTCCCTCAGCATCCAGCTTCTGACCGTGCTCATTGCGCCTGTTCCCTTCATTATCAACCAACAATCCAGCTGCATCGCGAATCAGTACCAACGGAAGATGCTCCATTGTCGCTTCTCGTGTAGCTTTTCTGTTGGCTCTTTTTAGAACTCCTAACTCAGAAACAAAATCCACTAACTCTTGATTCTGGTTGCTTCTGGTTTTGCGATTAAGCATGCACCTGAAACACACAAAAACAAAAGAAAACAAAAGTAAATAAATAGAAATTAAAACTTAGACAAAACTCTAAAATCAAAAATCGAATGGTGATTTTGATTACCCGGCAACGGCGCCAAAATTTGATAGGCTCAAATTTGCCCTGAGCTACTTTCTCAAATTAAGAGATCGATGTAATACTTAGGGGTCGAATCCACATGGAATCTAAACACACAATCGACTAATGAATTCAAATTTTACGAAGTAAATAGTGGTGAATGTAAAAGAAGTAACAAATGTAAAAAAAGTGAATGATGATAAGGGTTCTAGAAATCAATTGGACAAAAGGTTAGGCATTGGGTAATTCGCTGGAATGAATCGAAATATGATCGTGTCGATCGACACACAGGACCGTGTCGATTGACACAAGGATAAAAACGGTTAGGGTTTTATTAAGCGCGGTTCTGGAACTCAAACATGAATATAAAACCAATCAACTTTCGTTGCAGAGATTATCTATGACTAAATCCCTAAATTTCAAATTTCTTTGCAAACTTAGTGAATAAAATCAAGCATTAAGTTCAGGTTCAATTGTTCACAAAATTACTAAGCCAAATTTCTTTGCGAATAGATAATTTTGCTCATCTAAGATTATATCAGGTTGTTAATAATATTTTCGCACCTATTAAAGCAACCTAGGATTTCTAATTTCAGTTGATCAATCCTAAAATCAGAGTTAAAACCATCTAGATGATGAACAAAAAGATAAATCCTAACAGAGTTTAAATCCTAACAATTTTTCATCAAACCCTAGAATTACCCTAAACCTAACAAGCAAACTACACAGACATAGATGCAGTAAACATTATGAATGAATAAAATTGCATAAAGAGATAGAGTTAGAGATACAAAAGAGTTTGAAACCGATGAAGTCTGAAGTCTGGAATCTCCAAAAAGCTCTCCTAATCTCTTCTCTCTCAAGTCTTAATTAAAAACTAGATATATAACATAAAAGCCTAAGGAAAAACTATATATAATCTGTCAAATTCGGATCGGGTTTTGTGTATAACTTCTGAGCTTTTTGGGCAAAAGCAAAACTTGAAATCTTCTCGCGTCAGCCCTGTGTGTCCGATCGACACACAGGGTTGTGTCGATCGACACAGCCGTGAAAACTCGACTCCGACTTGATCACTTCGGCTCTTCTTTCTTCGATGCTCCAAAATGCTCCAAAAGCTTCCATTAAGCTCCAATCGTCCCTCAACCTACAAAGACTCTAAAACAATAGGAAAACACCAAAAAGATTCGATAAAAATGGACCTATATCATGGTGAAAAACGGGTAAAAACCATGATATATCAATACACGTTACACTCACAAACGTATAGATCTAGCCACTAAACTGCACTTTCATAATTCTGTCTTGGAAACGAACAAGTGATAAGATCAATACTGAGAGGCAGAGGAGGTTCTTTCTATTACATTTCAATAGGAAGCCACTTGTGAGTTTGATATTCCAGTGAACTGGATTAGAGTAATTGCAAAGGTAACTGAAGAAGAGTTCGGCCTTTCAACCTGTATCACGTTGCCATTTGATTCGGTTTCCGTGGAGTATCTCATCGATCAGATCCAACGATGATATGGATGGAGACACAGAATAGGCTTTGTTAATGTCAATCTCTAGTACTGGATGTTCTTTGCAACAACAAGAGCAACAAAGTAACACTAGTCAACAATTGCTTGTGTTTTAGAATCTATTATGCAATAAAGAGAACAATTATGAAGTTTTTGTTAAGATTCAAGTATATTAATGGCTACTTAGATTCATGTACTGGAATACAAAACATAAGATTCGCTATTCTACTCTCTTTAGTCTTTAAATAAGTGGAATTTGAAAATAAGAAGAAAAAAAAATTTGTGTATATTTTTACACAGATAACTGAAGGTGTGGTATAGGAAAAGAACAAAACTTGAAATGCTTGTTACATTAAGAACAGAGTAGCAAACATTTTGCAATCTTCGTTTTGATTTCACTACCACATGCGTTTCTTTGTATCTATCTATAAGACCATTAATTAGGATTAACCATATCATGTCCTTTCACCAATTTTTTTTGTTTAATCTTTCATTATGTGTTATCTAACTTGGATGCAGACACAGAATAATCTCTAGAGACACAGAATACTTCTGAATAACATAATTAATATTCAAGGACCTAACCATAACCATTGAAATTTCCTGAGAACATCAAAGGACCTACAATTTGTACATCTCCCATTCATTTGCACATGTCTTTGTACCTAAATATTGTTATGAAGATTTTTTTATATAAGATTCATTTGCACATGGTCATGTCTTCTCACAAGATGTGTTTAAATCCACAAGTTGATTAGCCAATAATATTGGTTACTAACTTGGGGCCCTTATGATCACAGACAATATATACACAAGCATGTATTTCTGTCTGTTTTGGTTATCTGAAATCCTAATAGTCTCTCATTATATATAAGGCAACAAGCCTGTGGATCCTTCATCAACCAAAACTTGCATCAAAGAGTTATACAAAGAAAGCTTACAAATCTTTTTTTTCTTTCTTTCTCCTTGTTGCTTTTCGATCTAAATATTTTCACTGAAAAAGATGATGAACACAAAGAAGCTAATCAAGATGGCCAAGAAATGGCAACAAAGAGCAGCCTTGAGAAGGAAAAGAATCTCATTTCAAAGATCGAGTACTACTACTAGCAGCTCAAATGCTGTAGAAAAGGGATGTTTTGTGGTTTACACGGCAGATAAAACACGCTTTGCTTTTCCAATAAGTTACCTTAACAACTATGTCTTCCAAGAGCTCTTGAAGATTTCTGAAGAAGAATTTGGCCTCTCCACGGAAGGACCAATCACGTTGCCATTCGATTCGGTTTTCTTGGAGTATCTAATCAAATTAGTCCAAAGACGAATGGATGAAGATACGGAAAAAGCTCTGTTAATGTCAATCTCTAGTGCTAGATGTTTTTCACAGTGCTCTTTGCAAGCACAAGAACAGAATACTCAGCAACTATTTGTATTTTAGAGTATAGCAATTTCTTTGTTTTGTATATATTCTCCTTAATTAGGTAGACATATAATTTCAGAAATCAAAACATCCATTCTTTACTCAAACTGTATTTCTCTGAAACTTTCTATCATGAAAATATTCATTCACCGCAATTCATACAAGACTGAGCAAGTAATAATTATAATTCTTTCAGTCCAA
Organism: Arabis hirsuta; assembly: GCA_964056655.1. Lineage (NCBI taxonomy): Eukaryota > Viridiplantae > Streptophyta > Magnoliopsida > Brassicales > Brassicaceae > Arabis > Arabis hirsuta. The sequence continues at coordinate 32,471,017 of OZ053305.1, forward strand.
AACTGAACCGGATCATGTCTCACATAGAAGAAGACTACAAGTGAGTAAAATCTTCAAAATTCCTAGTGACTTTAAACCACTTGAATCCTCTCAGGAACCCACTCATCACTTTGTAACACTGGATGATCAATGAAAATTCGACATCCCCCACAACGTTTTGTCAGTTTCTTAAGCTCCTCGACAAGTTGTTGAGGACGAGAAAGAGGCATAATAAATCTCAGAATGAGTTTCTTGAGGACTGTTGAGTTTTCAAGAAAGTATCTCGCTATTTTCAACTCTACCGCCCAATTATGATAGTCTTGTATCTCTACACACTTGAGAGTCGATACGAAACACCGAGGCACATTTATGACTTCGAATGCTTCAATCTCATTTGAATAAACCTTCTACAAATACACGCAAAAATCAAAGACTGAGTTTTCAATGATACACATCCACAAAACGCACAATGTTGTTAAGCTACAATCACAACAGGTTTACCCAGATTAGGAGTTTCAGATTCGGGCAACTGTCAAGAAGGGCATGCACAAACTGTAATGAGAAGCTCGGGAATTCGGCTTCCAGGCTGGATAAGTTGTTGAATATGGGAATCGGCCCTACTTTCGAGTAACGTTCAAGGGTCTGCAACATAGTTAAAGGGAAAAAAGGACACTAGTGAGAGGCTTGTAAATAGATAAAGTCCATGAAAAAAAAAAATGTATAGAAAAATATACCTCCATTGCGTACTGAGAGATGATCAAATGTCTTACACTTATTATCCCGGTGAGAAAATCACGTATTTCATTTCTCTTTGATAAGTCCTCTGGATCAATGTAACATTCGACAGTAAATTTGAGATCAAGGTCAATGGTGAACGAAGAAGTCAAGTTCTTTACAACGACTGTATGGAAATTATCTGCTTTGAGACTCATATACTCTAATCCCAGAGCATCAATCTCAAGTACGTAGTTCTGTCTATAGCCAATACCATATCGAGGCTTATCCTTGAACGGAACAAAAAACCTCTTGAGGCTCCGAGACTTCACGCGCATAACCTCAGGCTCCTTGAGACGAAGATCCCTGAGAAAGGTCAATTCTTCAAGAGCAGGACATCCTGAGAGAAGTTTCTCAAGAGTCATAGGAGCAACGAATTCGACTTTTCGAAGATCCATAAGTTTGAGACAAGGCATACACACAGCAACACCGCCATTATCATCGTCGAGAGCCAAATGCGTGAGCTTCAAGGAAACCAATGTCTTGCTTATATAGAGATTCAGAGGCATGAAAAAATGGAATTCATCATCTAGAAAGAATCTACAGCCCTTAAAATCAAGATCTAGATGTTGAATTCCGCGATGAATCACTTTACCGATCAGATTCGCGAACCCTTCAAGCTCATCACTATTGGACTTAGCCTTCAACTTTTGCAATAGTGAAGGCACAGTGAGAAATCTGTCGATGAAGCTGATGAAAACTTCGTCTTGACGAGAAAACTTATCGTAGTTTAGTGGTGTTATGAATAAAATTTTATATTATTAGCATTCATGATTTATTTAAATTTTATATTTTGTATGTTTTCTATATAGGCTTTTGTTTTGTGTTTTTATTTAGTTATATTTTTTATTCTTAGAATAATTAGTATAAATTATTTTATTTTTTAATCTAAAGTTACTGTGTTTATTATTTTATTTTATTTTTAATCTAAATCTTTTATTTACCTAAATATGCATTAGATATAACAAAAGTAGACTTTGTTTTTCTAGCTCTTTTAAATGGTTTTGATCCATATATACTTATATATATACTTGTAAAGAATAAGTTTTAAAAAAAATTGATTGGTATTCATCTTTACTTTTCTTGAATTTGTAACTTGTAATCCTATTTACATATACATATGTGTGTTTTCCTAAAAATTTTGATGTTTCCACACACAATATTAATTAATATTTTCAAAAAAAAATAAAAAATATATTAAAAAGTTGAGTTAGCTTATTGTTTTAATTTTGATATAAAGTTTCCCTATATCTACAGAAAGAGTAAGGATATTTCCCGTGTCTAATCAAAATATTATTATATTTAAATATTAGCTTACTATGGAGACAACTAATAAAACATAATTTGTTTTTAATTCAGCACATAGTTTTAATTTCACCTCATATATAGCTCATTTTTATAAAATATTTCACTCAATACATGTTTTATTTTTATCCATTTGATTATTTGGAGATTTTTTTATATATTATTTTATATATATAAAACGAAAATATTTTGTAGGCAGTTTAAAACATATTGCCAATGGTATAATTAGCTTTTCCATTTCTTTTACATTTTTTTTTGAGAAAAAATGTAACGACTGCGAACCAAAATTTTGTGATTTTGGTTGTGTGTTGATTGACACATGGGTATGTATCGATCGACTGTCAGCAAACAAACCGACGGTTCGGTTTTTAAGTATTGTGTGCGGTTTCGGTTAAAGAAAATCGTGGGAATTGCCTATAAAACAAGGGTTCTGTCAGTTGTTCTTGAGGTGAGAGAACAGATAGAGAGAGAAAGGATTTGGGAGAGAAATCCTTGTGTGAGTTGTTGTTTTGGAGACAAAACTCTGCTCGGTTTTGGAGGAGACGAACGGCTGGGAAGATCAGGTCGGATCGGAGTGAAACTTTGAGGGTAAGTTTTCCACTCTTTGATCTTGATGTAGGAGAAAACCGTTTGTCAATCGGTTGAGTATTTGAGGAGTTATGGTCGTTTTAAATTGGGAGGTTTGTGCAGCTTTGTGCTGCGATCTGTCCACTTCGAGGGAGGATTCCCGTCGAACCAGAAGGATTCTGGAGATGATGCGCATACCGTTGTGTAGCTTGTTCTGTCTAGTTTTCAGAACAGGTTTCCAATCGTTTTTTTGGAGGATTTTTGGGGTCAGAATCGATCCGAAAACGAGGTGAGTGCGTGACCATGGCTTATCTGGATAAATTGGGTGTTCACGATGAGTTTGATTGTGAATTGAGTTGAATTGATGGTTATATATTGCTTGTATGAGTGTATACTCGTGCTCTGATGTGATTCTTATGCGGAAGAATCGTTGCGTTTGTCATAGAATCGAATTCTATGTGTTTAGGTTTGTGTTCTTCATTCTGCCAACATGCGTCGATCGTCACAAAAGAAGTGTGTCGATCGACACGAGTATCGGTAGGGTGTGTCGATCAACACGGTTGGATTGTGTCGATCGATACCGTCAGTTTGACATATTGAACGTGATGTTTCACGTTTGGTGAGGACGCATGCATCGACAAGTGAGTGTCGATGGGACCGGACTTGTGTCGATCGACACAATGGTGTTGTGTCAATTAACACAAACGACGTATGGGCTTACGCCGTTTGGCACTGGGTGCGGGTTTGCACAAGTGTCGGCTGAGTGAGTTGAGTTGGTGGAGTGTCGGCAGGGTTGTGTCGATCGACACATATATTTTGTGGTGTGTTGATCGACACAGGATTGTGTGTCGATCGACACATGTGGTGAAATGTGTTATTTTACCATGTGTGGATTGTTGTTTGATCGTTTGGTATTGTGATCATTCTTTTATGCCCGCGTGTATAGCCGAGTAGATGGGATGACCGTCTCGCTGAGTATTTGTAATAATACTCACGCATCTCTTATAACCATGTGATGTAGGTTAGGCTATGGTGTGATCGTGGAATCATGGCCGGGAAGAGGAGATGATCAAGTGTCTCGATTGAGTGGTTGTACTTTTAGAATTGCTAGGTTGTTAGCAATTCTAGAATGTTATTTCTGTTGAATTGACTTGGTATTGTGTGATTGCTTCAATAAGTATGAGATTATTGAATTGTGTTGTTTAAATGAATAATTTCCGTTGTTTGTGTATTTGGGGTATTAAAAAAATAATCGGGTTGTTTCAAAAAGTATCTTATTTGAAACCTATTCAGCTTCATATTGCGAATCATATAAATGATCATTCCGTTTCCAATACATTTTTTATAAGGTCAATTTCCTAATTTGAAAACTATTTATCTTCAATATATTGGTGATTGAATTACTGGTCTCTAAACTTTCACCAAATCTCCATTTACGTAACACCTTATATTATAGAAGCTAAGTAGAAACTTATGTCCTTAAAATAATAGTCTAAAATATTTTATAGCATATACTTATATTTAAGTCAACTGAAAATTATAGTATTTATATTTGATTGAATCTGGAAGACACCCATTTACGTAACTCCTCTTTCAAATCAATTAATTATCTATCATATGAAGAAATTTAAAGAAAACAAAATGATATGAATTTCCAGATTCGATGGGTGTAAATATTTGGTGAATATGTAATTTTTACAAAACTGTATTTTATTCTCTTAATTGAAATTATGATACCATGTTTTCGGATAGAAGTATACTAAATTGAAATATTAAATAAGATAAAAAAAAACCATCTTATAATCCTCTTAATTGGAAAACTGAAACAGAATTTTGGTTCAAGCAAAATGAAAGATAAAGTGATATCATGATTAAAACATAAAAAGGAAATTGCTTGAAACTGAAAATGTGGGGAAGACGGAGATGCTCTTGTGACTACTGACGGCTTCGTTTGAGATTTTTCTTTGAAGCATGATCATTGGACCATTGAGTTTCTTTCACCATGTTTGCATGAATGCTTTCGTCCTCTAGATTTGCATTAGAGTTTTTTGTCTTTTCCACAACACTTGCAATGGAGTCTCTGGTTTTCTTCACAACACTTTCATTAGAGCTTGTTCCTTCGTCTATAGTTGTGTTGAATGTGGGTCCATTAGTCAATGTTTCAACCGGATATTATAAAAATTGTATGTAAATATAATATTCTTGCCATTAGTCATTTCTTATTAAACTGGAAGTAGAAAACACTCATAATTTATATTTACCTGAACAGCTTTGATAGACTCTGGGTTGTCATGAGTGATCTTTGACATAGTAAATGTCTAGTGTTTGGATGTAAAATTGAACGGAGTCACTCTTATCTGAAATAGAAATTGCTTTCCAACAATTTCATGAATATAGTTTGGTATTTCATCTACAACTCCTCCATTTGCCTACATGTTTTAAATAGAAATGTTTTAGTGCCTGAATTTTGAAAACCGAATTGTATTAACGGTATTGAAAAGTGTTGTCATAAAATTCTAACACAACTTACATCCTCTAAGATAAGGGCAGAAGTTGTTTTGTTGGTCAGCTTTATCATTTCAGAATCGAATACAACAAATGTTGCACCATCTTGACCATCATGAACAGAGAGCTCAACTCGATACCTAACAGAATGTAATCACCATTATAATCCAAAATTTCAAACTCAGCAATGTTACTGATAATTAAATACCATTAGGTGAAAACCAAGACTTCCAAGAAGACAAATGAAAAAACACGGCATGGAAAGAAAAGGAAAAATCAAACTATTTATTCATAAATACTTTCAGTCTCTTTAGGTTATATAATTTGAGTCAATAATATTTTCAGCAAAGCAATATAAGAATATCTCAATGGATATCAATACACATCTAATCTCACAATTATATATATTCTCATCTTCTATTTATCTATATATCCATGAATTTTATTCCATCCTTGCATATTTACCTTATCCAATTATCCAATCTAAGTATATGAGGTTACCGAAAAAATATAAATCTTGGCCTGTACTATGATACCTGACAACACCGGCTACAGTAGTGGTACTACATCTGTTGCAGCGTAAGGTTGAACTATATTTGTCTAATTTTCGACTACACACAGCACATGAAACATAAGACCAACCTTTTTGCGTAGCACATCAATAACTTTTGCACTGCACAGAAAATCAGCTTCTTGTATCTGTTCAAGTATGTAGTACTAAATTTCAGTCACAATACACTAAAAAATATAAGGAAGTTTATTTCTTGTAAATAGTTACCTGCTCATTAGAGTTTGATATAAACTTGTGGAGTTCAGAAATGCTAAGCTTTTTTTTTTTTTGCATTCCGTAGGTGTCTGGTTTTGCAAATGGCTTGGTAGCTTCTATTCCCATCGTGTAAAGAAACAAATTATTGTATTCTTATAACCAGTGTATAATGTAATTATATGACTTTTTGTGAACTGGTTGATCATTGTCTGGTCGAAATAAGATCGTGTTGCTTGTGTGAAATTCAAATATAGAGCACCTAATAAACCATTATTCTGTTTAGCATTGGGTGCAAATATAATCACATGTCTTGTTTTATATCTTACCTCCAAACAGCTTGGGGTTTACTATAGTGACCAACATGACAGAATCTTTAACATCTCCAGAGGTGAGTAAAGTGCGAAAGGTTGCAGCTGCTTCATCCCATAATGTTAGGTTCACAATAATTGACCTGCAAAATGAGAATTGGAAAATGTTACATCTACAATAATTTTTCTCAAACTAATAATATTTTTTTAGGCGTAGAGGTTATACGTATCCAACTTGAACCGTACAACCAAGCGTTGTGTCGAGGTTGGCTCATCCAGATTTGATCCTTGAACAAATGTGATTTGACCCACAACATCTAGCACATACATAAATTGTAATTTACATTAGTATATGTGGATTGTTATAGTAAACTTATGAAATTAATAGCCATGAATATTTATGATTATAGTTTACCTGGTAATTCAAGATTGGTGTTTGCAAGACCTTGGAGGTTATCTGATTTGCGGAGCATAAATTTTTCTTTTTCAATTGTAGCCCCAACATCAGTCAATTCAACAATTGTTGTTGACGGTAAGAAACGGATGAAAAATGGGTGCTCAGTAATTATGTAGAGGTTTGGGCATTTTACAACTTCAAACACTCCAACCGAAAAAATTAGACCTTCTTTCAAAACAGGGCGAAATTGGCTTGCACGGGCAGCTGGAATGAAACCGTGAATTACTGAGCACTGGAGCAAAGAGAATATATTATTAATTGTCAATCATAGATTTAGTTTAAGAACAAGCAAAGGAGATTTTAAGATCACGAAGTAGACTATAATCTAAATGAAAACCATTAACAACAACAATTTAAAACCAGAGTACTCATCGGAGTAACAGATGAATCAATAAACCAAAGAAGATTTTTAGATGCTATTTTCTTGTTGGCAAAAATAAGATCATGATATATCATGGTTTTTACCCGTTTTTTACCATGATATAAGTCTTTTTCATAGAGTCTTTTTGGTATTTTTCGAGTCTTTTTGAGTCTTTGTAGGTTAAAGGACGATTGGAGTTTAATGTGAGCATTTTGGAGCATCGAGAAAAAAAGAGCCGAAGTGATCAAGTCGGAGTCGAATTTTCAAGGCTGTGTCGATCGACACGGTCCTGTGTGTCGATCGACACGAGCATGTCTGTTGCGAAGATTGAATCATTTCCTTAATAGGCCCATGAAGCCCAGAAGTTTACAGAAAAGCTCAGTCCGAATTTTAAGACACTATATATAGTTTTTATTTAGGTTTTCATGTTGATCATCTAGTTTTTAATTAAGACTTGAGAGAGAAGAGATTTGCAAAGTTTTTAGGAGATTTCAGACTTCCGGATTTCATCGTTTTCGAATCTCTGTATCACTTACTCTATCTCTTTTATGCAATTTATTTCATTCATAATGTTTACTGTATCTATGTCTGAGTAGTTTACTTGTTAGGTTTAGGGTGATTCAATGGTTTGATGAGAAATTGATAGGATTGAAAACCTGTTAGGATTTATCTTTATGTTCTTCATCTAGATTGATTTAACTCTGATTTTAGGATTGATCAACTGAAATTGGATATCCTAGGTTGCTTTAATAGATGCGAAAATATTATTAACAACATGATATAATCTTAGATGAGCAAAATTATCTATTCGCAAAGAAATTTGGCTTAGTAATTTTGTGAACAATTGAACCTGAACTTAATGTTTGTCTTTATTCACTGAATTTGCAAAGAAATTTGGAATTTAGGGATTTAGTCATAGATAATCTCTGCAACGAAAGTTGATTGGTTTTATATTCGTGTTTGAGTTCTAAAACTGCGCTTAACAAATCCTAACCGTTTTTCTATCCTCGTGTCGATCGACACAGGCGTATTTCGATTTTTTCCTGCGAATTACCCATAGCCTAACTCTTTTGTCCAATTGATTTCTAGATCTTTTATCATCATTCACTGTTTACTTTGATGTCTATTTTACATTCATACATTGTTGCTTAGCATAATTTGAATTCACTAATCGATTGTGTGTTTAGATTACCTGTGGATTCGATCCCTAAGTACTACTACGATCTCTTAATTTGATAGAGTAGCTCAGGGCAAATTTGAGCATATCAGATCACGAACTTGAGTATGACCTAAATGAAAACCATTAACAACACTAATAAACCAGAGCACTCATCATAGTAACACATGAATCAATAAATCATTCTAGATTATTGTATCTCTATACGAAACTGTGTTACAATATTAACACTAAAGAACTGTGGATAAACTAAGAAAGAACAATAAACATATAAAATACTATCATTCAAAGGAGATTTTCATATCATACCTTTTCATCGAGCAAGAGAAGGACTATGCCCATGAATTCACCCTCCTTTTTGATATTTCGTGCATCCCAAAATCGTAAGAGTCAGCCAACAACGTGTTGAGAAGAGCGACCAAGACGTAAATCATCAAAAGTAGAGTAGTCTATTTGAGCAATAATTGAAACAACATCAATGGCAGCCAAAGTGTAAAGAGATTTTTGGTTTTGGGTAGTGGTAAGGTTTCGATGGTAATGAATACACCAATTTGAGCGTTACAAACTGGTGACCTCAGGAGTTGTCCTGTAGGTGGGCCGAAATTGTTGATTTTAATTCAATCATGTTGAGGCCCAAACGTATTTGTAGGTAAGGCCTTAAAAAAATTGAGAACAAAAATCCATTATTTCTATATGCCCGAAACATGCAAGCAGTTTCAATAAATGAACAACGAAAACACATTATAAGCTGAAAATCCAATGGAAGAACATGAAGAAGAACCACAAATGGACAATCTTTTGACTAATGGACGTGATGCTATATACTCATGCATAGTTAAACGTTTGGAAACATACATGTTTCTAGATCATAATCTTGCGGTAGAACATACCGAAGTAGAAATCATTTTCTTTGCATCAGTTGCTCGAATAAGGCATCTGTATTCCACGGTTTCTCCGGCTGAGCTCAGTTTCCTCTTATGCAGCTTAGACTTCAGAGATGCTGACACAATCAACATACCATATAAGAAATCTTCCAAAAGGTAAATTTCAACTATAACCAAATAACAAAGTGATGAATGGAAAGGTCCAGACAAAGTTACATCTTTTCAAAGTAACCTACACAGAACCCTTCTCTTTGCTTTTCTCGAACATGCTCGTTAGTTCGTTGAGGAATGGATCCAACTGTAATAGAACCTACAAAACCATTAAAATGGCATCAAAAAACGCATGATCAGCCTAAATCAAAGGAAATGGGAAAACTTTGGTTTTTCCTCCATAAACCATTGAATGTTATAGTGTAGCGTCAATGCTGAATTAAAATCCAGAAACGAAGAAAAAAAATCTCACAAAATCCTAAACAACACAAGCTTAAACCGAAAAACACACTTTTTACAGTTCTTCATCATGTAGCTATGATAATCATGTATGATGGATCGAGAATTACCATAGTTCAAAACCTCAGATTGCAGAACCTCAATCACTGAAAAGACTTCTTTTCTCTCTGATCGCTGAGAGATGAACATAAAGACAATGCAAGTGAAGGAAATAGTTGGATCTGACAGAATTTGACTTTGCCGATATCAATCGAATACGCAACTTGCAAATATAAGCACAATTGAGACAATTTCTCAAAACCCATTCCGATTCTAATCGATTCGAAGCTAAGAAAAATGATTACATGCAAACGAAATACACAACCCTAAATCGTTAAAAGCTTCTGAACAAATCTACACGATAGATCAACAACAATGAAACAAATAGAATTCAATATCGAAATTCATTGAGATACAACAATAAATCCAGATCAAAACCCACGAGTTCTACGAATCCAAAATTCACTGACCAGAGACCTTGAAACTGATGATCTGCCTCCAAAACCCACCGGCCGGAGAAAATTCTTCGGTAATAAGAAGTCACCGCAAGTAAAAAGACGAATATGCCCTTTGCTGTCAAATGACTCATTTAAAATTGGCCTTTAAGGAGAGTTTGACTTTTTAGAGGAGAGAAAATTTGACTTCACTATGAAACCAATAACCAAACTGAGAGTAATCCTAAAACAGTTGCACACATAGACCAAATTATACACTGGAAAGTTAAGCATTTGAAAGACATGTTCCAGATTAAAGCAGAAGATAAGGGCAATACCATCAGAGCATTCAAATCCTGAAAGGCATCTTGCAAGCTCTTATCTGTACTCTCCCATTGTTCTTGCACTTTCCTTAATATCCCAGCCAATCCCACCATCCTCACCGTCCCATCGTTTCCGTATAAACCTTGAGCAACAGTTCCAGATCCTGATTGAGAAACCTTGCTCTCGACCTTCTCCTCCTCTTCCCATGCCCTGCCTCTCCAAACATTCCCAGAATTTCGTCAAAAACCCATCGAAATCTCCTTTACTCCTGAAGACAATAGTCACGACAACCGAACCCGGATTCGAGGCGAATGGAACATAGACTTGATTGATTTCTTATGCGTAAAGATGTGAGTAATGGCGGAGAGAGGAACTGAAGAAGGAACGGCTGCGTTTGACTGAGAAGGAATCCATATGAGACGATGAGTGGTGAGGATGAGATTTCCGGACCTTAAGGCGGTGAATCGCGGGGGATCGTCTTCGGAATCTAAATCGACGGAGGAGAGGAGGAAACACTCGACCTCATTGCGGTGAATGACGGGTCTGCCACTCGTAGTCACCTCCGCGTTCTCGAACAAACCATCGACTCCGAATGGCCCTTAAGCAAATGACGGGACTCATTTAATTTTCCAATTGGGCTTTAAGCCCTCTATTAGCCCTTACTAAGCCCAACAAAACGTATGGTGACGTGGACACTCTTAGAGGAGAGAAAAGTATAATATTATATATATATATATATATATATTACATAAGAATAACAATATAACTGTAGAAATCCCTCAGTCCAATGCTTTGACAGAGGGTTTCATTAATGATTCTACATTTACAGGTGTGGAGTTCGAGTCCCGGAGAATACAAATTAATGGAGGCAAAAATACAAGAGATTTTTAGCTTGGTGCAAGGAAAGTCGTCCGAAGTGGTTCCACAACTCAAGACTAAAATTGTCTGTTGTATAATCGTCCGTGTAATTGATTTCATAATTTGTAATAATTCATAAATCTAAATGATTAAAAAAAAACAATATAGGTAAATGAATAAAGAAAGATACAAAAAAGTATATATTCCTATTCAAGCAAATGTCGAGCAACCAATTGACGAACGCCGAGAATTGCTCATTCAATACTCTCTTAAAAGATCAGAGACCACAACATGTGGACAAAGCATCCAATCTACTAAGAAGGCTAACCAAAAAGCTCAAACACTTCATTTGATCGCAATTGAAAGGCAGAACACATACACATCGAGGGACCAAATCCACCACCAAGCCGGAAAGAAGCATAACCAAAGCGTACCACAAACCCAAAAGACTAACCCCAAGAACTAGGCATGACCAAAATTAAACCATAACCGTATTTCAGACTATAACCGGACCGCTTTCAAACCGTAACCGGATCGTAACCGTATAAAACGGTTAAAAAGCGTAACCGTTAACCATAGATCTTTATGGTTAACCGTAACCGTATGAAACCCATAACCGTATCAAAACTGTCAGTTAACCGCAAGGTTAAAACCTTAAAATTTTAACCGTAAATTTTAAAAATAAAATAAATATATTAATAATTTGTTATGTATAAGTTTAACTAATATAACATAGAAACATGATATATAGTCAAATAACTACTAACCCAAAATATTTATAAACTAAAATAATTATATTAAATAAAAGTGAATGTGCTAAAAACTGTGATTCAATGTCCCCACTAATCCACTCCATCGGTCCATCCACGATCATTAGGCACTACCCTTTTTTTATTAATCAAATCATTCTTAGTTTGCATAATGTAATAGAATTCGTGGTTATTTAGCTAATTTACCACATAAAATTTTGAATCATATAATCATAATTTCATACCATAAAATTTAGTTTTATATTAGTTGATAACATTTTTAAAATTTTGGTTGATATATCAGTTTTTAAAAAAATTTGACGAAATAAAATAAATTTTTTGCTACATTACTGATATTAACTGTATCATAGTTATCAAATAACCATAACCGTACCTAACCGTAATAGTTGTAACCGGAACCGTATTAACCATAACCGTTTTAACCGTATTTTAAATGGTTAAGGTTAAAGTTAAAAGAAATTTGTAACCGTAACCGGTGGTTATAAAACTGTAACCGTGGTCATGCCTACCAAGAACAGGGAGAGAACTAAAAGTCACAAAAACTATGTATTATATTGGTGTTCCAATTACCAATATAATAAGTGAAGTCTTGTTTCGGACCGGCAGACCATTCACTGTACTGTGATAGAGAACATTGTTTCACCTGTCACTTCACTTTGTGCAAAGCGCCATCTTTATGTTTTTTGCCTTTTGCATAAGGTCACTTCCTTATTTGTTGAATCAAACCTCTGCACAATCACTCCCACTTACGTTCCTATGGCTCGAGACACTCATTGATTTCCACACAATCTCTCCCACTTGCGTTCCCATGGCTCGAGACACTCATTGATTTTCACATGTGTGGTTCACACGTGTGACGCTGACTTCAGCTTTTCTTGTCTCCTGTGTAACACAGGATTCCTCACATTGTTTTTTATCCTTAGTTGTCATCTTTGATACATCTACACTATGATTACCCGTTGATATGCCTGTGAATTATTCCGTAGATTACCATTAGATTTAATCTATATTCTATTTATTTACGATTCTTTTGGGGGTTTCAGTATATCTCTTAATCATATTGTAAATTCTGATGTTGCGAAAATTAATTGAGTGGTTTTACTTGGTGTTGCATCTTCTCTACTACAGCATAAATAGCTCTTTGTGTCTCTTGTAACGCAAGTTTATAAACCCTAACCCTTAATAAACAAAAATCTATACCCTTGGCTATAACAAATGGACGAGAACAAATATAGTGAGATAGATCTATTTTTGACAAAAAAGACCCACAAGCCCAAATTATTAAATCTCTCTTCTACCTTCTTTTTGTCCCACATCGGTAAAACATGGAAGCAAATCGATGGTTTATATATCGATGGAGTCGAAGTAGTGATTGTCCCTTTGGGTACATCTGATAAAATTGGAACGATACAGAGAAGATTAGCATGGCCCTGTCCAATTTTTTTTTTGCAATTTTAATATGAAAATTCAAAGACCGTGCACATGTGTTTCTTTGTATCTATCTTTCTGAAGATTAGTTTTAACCAGATTTGCTTTCTTTAATATCACCGAAATATTTGATGTCCCCTAAACAACTACTTGATCTATTAATTTTGTGATTCACATTTAATTTAGCTGATGGATCATGACAAGTTCTTAACTTCTCATATATATGTATCTAACAACACTTTCTTGCATTCTGCATCAATGTCTTAGCACCTAACTCTTTTCATATGAATGTGATTCATTGTCGTACCTACATGATCATGTCTTCTCACCAGAAGCCTTTAGTCCACATGTTGATTTGCAGACATAATTGGCTACTAACTTCATGATCATATATAATAAGTTCATGTTGTATTGTTGTGTCTGGTTAGGTTGCTCCAGAAATTGTCGCAAAGCCTATCCAAAACTAATACTTTTTTATCTTTATATATAACATAGAGAGCCTATTGCATTCATACCCTCTTAATCTCTTTTGTTTTCTGATCTAAATCTTTGCTACAAAAATGATTATGAACACAAAGAGGCTCCTCAAGATAGCCAAGAAATGGCACCAGAGACAAGCTCTCAAAAGAAAAAGAATTTCATTTCAGAGATCAATTGTTACTACAAGCACCTCAACCACTCCAGCAAATGGCTGTTTCGTGGTTTACATCGCCTTGCTTTTCCGGTAAGTTATCTGATCAACTCTGTTTTCAAGAGCTTTTGAATATCTTTGAAGAAAACAGTTCGGCCTCCCAACCGGAGGACCGATTCAGTTTTCGTGGAGTATCTCATCAATTTTATCCAAATACGAATGGAAGGAGACACAAAAAAGTTTATGTTAATGTCAATCTCTAGCTAGATGCTCTTTGCAACTACAAGAACAGAGTAGTACTCAACAATTGCTTGTATTCTAAAGTGTAGTAATTTCTGTGCTTCTACATAATTCTCTTCAAAAGACCCTATGACTTCTTGCACATAATTCTCTTCAAAAGACCCTATGATTAGAGAAACTGGGATTCATCTTGCTCACCGCCACAACCTGGTTTCTCGGCCGCGTGATCTCAAAGCCACCACAGCCCACCACACGCCGCCCATTGCCGTCGACAATGATAAACAAAAACTGTGACGTGAGTTATACGCCAGCTAATATTGCGTGCCATTTATTTAGGAAGAAAGCAAAGTTGTGACGTTCTGTAAAAAAAAAAAAAATCGAGTTCGGGCAAGCATTGTGAAGATAACTCAGACCATCAGTTATACCTAGAACTGAAAGTGTGAGAACTCATAAAGAAGCAATATATAAGATCACAAGCAACGTTTTCTTCAAACCTTCTATTAGATTATCCTTTATTTTAAAAGTAACTTACAAGAAACTTTTTAGTTAGAGAACTTACAAGTATCTCTCTTAAAGAAAATCTAATCTCTCAAAACTATTTCTCTAACAAGAGAACCAAAAATACTTTTGTTTTTAGAAAACTCTAACTCTCAAGTTCTGATCTTCTAAAGAGACCATTGTCCTCTATTTATACACATAGAGGATGCCTTTTTTACAATTTCCTTTTTCTAGGACAAAGAACACTTTCCTTTCTCCATGTCTCTTGAATTCCCTTTCTTCATGTTTTTCCTTTTTCCTTCTAGCTTCTACAAGCTTCAAACATATTCCTTTTTGCTTTGTATTTTGCAGCTTCAAAATTTGCAATTTCTATTTCAAGAGATATTGCATCTTCAAGAACCACTTCATACCTTATCTTCCACTCCAGACACTCCTTTGATCCCCTATGAATTCATGTTAATTACTAAGTTATTTTTGACGTTCTCAAACTATAGGAGACTTTATGAATAATCATGTGACGACAAATTTACATTTGCTAGATTGAAAATAATTATCACACTCATACTTCCGCCTAAATTTCATCTAAAAGATTTTTTTGTTAACATTATATTTGTATCTCACATTTTGATTTAGCTGATGCATTACCTACTTATTTGGGACCCTAATGCTAATACACAGAGCAGTACAAAAGCATGGGTTTTTTTTTATTGGCTTCTCTTGTCTATCTAACAACAGTCTCTTGCATTTTTCATCAACGGAATTAGTACCTAACTCTTGTCATATAAATGACATAAGGATTCATTGTCATACCCACATGATCATATCTTTTCACCACAAGTTTATAGTCCACAAGTTCATTTGCAGATATAATTGATTACTAACTTGGGACCATGATAAAAAACAAAAAACATAAACATAAACATAAACAAATAAAAATGATACATGACTGCAAAAGTACTAATATGAAGAAATTCTCAAGGAAATATGAAACATTAGCAGGAAAATCTAAGGACCGACATGGTTTTCATCTTTGCTTCACATTCTACCAAAAATAGTGAGTCTACAACTTCCGTTACATGTGTTTCTTTGTATCAGTCTCTTTGATCATTAATTTTAACCAGATGTGTTGTCCTTTAATAACTCACCGTAATAACTCAATAAACATAAAAGAAGGCCTTGTCAAGCCCAAATTGTAAAATATCTCTTGTACGTTTCTTTTTGTCCCACATCGGTAAACATGGAAGCAAATCGATGGTTTATATATAGATGGAGTCGGAACAGTAATTGTCATCTGCTAAAATTGGAACGATACAGAGAAGATTAGCATGGCCCCTGTGCAAGGATGACACGCTTAAATTGAGAAATGGTCCAAATTTTTTTGCTGTTGTTTCCCTGATCGCGGTTTTCCTTTTTTTATCGATTCGGGTTTTGAAACCTCGGATCTGAAACTCCAAGGACCTTCCGGACAAAGAAATGGTCTTCATTTTTACGTCACCGGCACATGTGTTTCTTTGTATTTGTCTCTCTGAAAATTAGTTTTAACCAGATTTGTTGTCTTTACGTCACCGAAAGATTTGCTGTCCCTTGAACAACGACTTAATCTATTATTTTTGTGACTCAAATTTGATTTAGATGATGGATCTTGACAAGTTCTTAACTTCTCATATATGTAACGACAGCCTCTTGCATTCTGCATCAATGTTCTTAGTACCTAACTCTTTTCATATAAATGTGATTTATTATCACACCTACATACATGATCATGTCTTCTCACAAGGATTCTTTAGTTCTGTTGATTTGCAGACATAATTGGGTACTAACTTGGGACCCATGATCTTATATAATAACTACTGTTGTGTTTGGTTAGCTTGCTCCAGAGCTTGTCACAAAGATTATCTAAATCTAATAATATATATATATATATATTGACTGTACAATTATGGTCTTGATACATCTTTACTTGTAATCGCATTCAACAATTTGTAATCGCATCCTGCATGATGTAGACTTTTGCGTACCATTTATTTAAGCAGTAAAACATGTATGTACCTTGTAGTGTGATGAATAGCAAAGTTGTGAGTTTTCAATTATTTTCTAGAGAAAAAAAAAACAAAAATACTTTCGGCTGCCGGGCTTCGAACCCGAAACATTGATATTTTTGTTATTTATATTTTATCAATGTTTCGTAATTGATAACAAACTTTTCAAATTGGAAGTGTAAAGAGACTCTAAAATATAAATTACTAGGAGCAGCCTGCGCGTTACGCAGGTTTGGATTTAGAGCATATAAACCTGCATTTTGTAAGTGTATATTGTGTTGTTCGTACATCTGATTTTGTATACAAATAATTTTATATTTCTTGATAAATGATTTTGGTGTCACTACTAACTATTTGGAAAAAAAGCATCAAAACCAATACAATTCGGAATACAATTCAGACATTCTAATATTAAGAGTATAATTCCATAGACTAAACGCATTTCAATTTATTAAATGAAAATCCAAACTTTTATATAGAGATTGCATGTTTTGTTTTCTTATTGAAAATTAGAGGCACATATTTGTAGATTGAAATCCTAAACTAAATAAAATAGACCAAAACTGACTAACCATGCATGTTAGAATGAAAGCAGAATATTATCAACAAAAAAAGATTGAAAGGTGAATCATTTATTAAGCAGCGCAAACTTGGAAAAATCTCATGTATCCACTTAAAATTAGGTTTGTTATGCGTACATCAGAAACTTCATTGGTCTTAATTTTCCTTAGAAGATTATATATACTGTTAACGACTAATTGGAGTTTTCGCAACTTAAAAAAATAGGCTTACTAACCAACAACTACCAACTTCAAAACGTAAAGAAGTGGAAACTGAAGATAAAGAAGATCCCACATACCTTTTATCTCATAGAGATTAGGTAGTATGTGTTTATAGCACACCCTAAAACCTTCTCCAAGAATCGATGATGAATGAGAATTTAGAAGATGAATTTTAGGCGTTTTATAGGAGTTTTGATTAGCTCATAATCAGGCATTTATTTGTATTTGGTTAGAAATGAATGTTGTTAGTGAGAACGTTCAGAGAAAGAATCATTTATTTTAAAAATTACTGTAGCTCATAAGTAGGCGTTTATTTGTATTTGATTAGAAATGAATGTTGTTAGTGAGAAAGTTTTGAGAATGTAGTGGATATTAGCTCATAATTAAGCATTTATTTGAATTTGATTACAAAGTAATGTTGTTAGTGATGATTTGAGAAAAAGCAGTGGATGATGTTGAAAAAGAAATAAACATCATATAATAAGCGATTTATGAATTTCAGAATTTTGCACTAGAGGAAAACGTGTAGATGAAAAAAATAACGTTTATTTTCAGAATTTAATGTGGTGGGAAGTGGGACTATACAAAAATTAGGCTATATGGAAGCTTAAGTATATGTACCTTAAGTATATGTACAAAAATGAAATGAGCCCAAAATTAAACTTAATTATAAACTCGGTCCACTCGAATGATGGTAACCTATGAATCTAATTTTGAAGTTCATACACATGAATCTGAATTTTTTATTCTCGAATTATGATGGGTTACTAATTTATGACCGAAAAAAGCAAAAAAAAAATAGAAATTGACTGATTCGATGAATGGAAGCTAACCTAATAACCTGATTCAATTGATGTTTGGTGGTAGATGTGATGAATCGATAATCGATAACGAGCAAACGAAAAAAAAAAGTATCTGGAGAGAAAAAACAGAAGAGAAGAAAGAAAGAAAAAAATGAATAATTGTAAAATAATTGTTGAGGAAGAAGAGAATTAAAAATTTTGGTTGTGGGAATAAAAAAAAAAAAAAATACACATGTGAGACATATAGAGGGAGAAAAGTCAATTCCCCCGTAAACTTATACGTTCCTATTTATTTATACGTGATCTTTTAAAATACGATTCCTCCTCCATAAACAATATATAATTTTGAATAATCCCCATAAATTATTAAAATGTGGTCAATTTATCCAAACGGAATTACGGTTCCGTTAACAGAAATTGACAGGTGGCTAATGGAGTTGATTTTGGTTTAGACTTGAACAAAAACAATAGATTTTATATCGATTTGGTCCTAAAACGACGTAGCTTTTCCTTTCGCATAAAAAAAAAAAAAACTAAAATTCCATAATTTCTTCTACAACAACAATATCAATGGCCTCCAAAGCAGCCAAAGCGTTGCTCTGTATTTGAATCGGACCTCTGTATTGTCCTTCTCCTCTTATAGCACTCAAATCCTTCTCAAACACCAAAACATCAAACCCTTTCTTCTTCACCGCAAGAGCAAACACTAAACCTCCGATTCCACCTCCAGCTATCAAAATCCTCGATTTCTTCTTCTCCGTCGTCACTGTCTCCCGCTTCTCTTCATCCACCAACGCCGTCGACGTCGCCTTTACTCCGACCACTGCGCGAAGGTTCCTAAACCCAGATAATCTTCCTCCTCCTGATTTTTCGGCAAACGATGATAAATTTAGATAGAACTGTTTAGCGACGGGACTAAAGACATGGGTCTTCGTGAAATCGAGGTTTGATGGTGAAGGATTGATTGAATAGCAAAACGGAGTTGAACCCATCTCCAATTTCCCCGGCGAAAAGAGCAGAAACTCCGTTTGAAATCAAAAGCAAAACTCAGTACTTGGAAAACAAATTTTCTCTGTAATTTTGATTCGCCTCTGACTCGAAGAAGAAATGGTTTGAAGAAGAAGGAGGAGGTAAAATGATGGAGAAGGAGAAGACATGTGGCATCACCACCGCTTCACACTTCACCATTTTACGAGGCACTCTTGGCGTGAACACGATCATCGGCTTGGATTAACTGATCTATGATCTGCAAGTTCGCATTTTTACCTAAAACCATCGGAGGAAGAAGGAAGGAAGAAAGGAGGAATTTTATTTTATTTTATTTTTTTTTCTGCGAAGGAAAAAACGTAAAACGACTAAACCAATATAAAATCGATTGTTTTTGGTCAAGTCTAAACCAAAATCAACCCTATTAGCCACCTGTCAATTTCTGTTAACGGAACCATAATTCCGTCTACGGTTTGGGTAAATTGACCACATTTTAATAGTTTATGGGGGTTATTCAAAATTATATATAGTTTATGGAGGAGGAGTCGTATTTTAAAAGATCACGTATAAATAAACAGGAACGTATAAGTTTACGGGGGAATTGGCTTTTCTCCTGACATATAGAAGACACATAGATTTGATTAAAAAAAACTTAAAAATATTATAAGAGATTGTCAACCTTTGTGTTATTTGTTATCAACACATAATTGAATAATAACAAAGGTTGACAATAATTTATATTTTAGTCTCTTTACACTTCAAATTTGAAAAGTTTCATATGTATCTCAGATTAGATACGACAATATACTCATGTATATATCCAGCAGATGGAAACTTTGTCACGCGTTTAATACACACAGGACTACACAGTCAATATGAAACTTCTTTGAATAAATGGCGTTTAAAAAAATGTTCTTTGCAAGTTCATGAAACTCATTCCAACACTTTTGGGCAAGTACAAAGCTAACGAATAAAAATAAACACACCATACAAATTGATGCAACTAAAGCTAGTCCACGGATCTTCAGGATCAGAATCCACTACTAGTCCAAACCAATCATTACGATCAGACTGGGTGTCACCAAACGCTATGCCATTTCATCATATTCATTCAAAAATAATCCTATCTTTGAGATTACAAAAGAATTAGTGTGTGAGTGAGAGTCTTTTATATAAGAATGAACAAGTCTGAATCGTCTAGATAGAGGATTTGACATAGTGCTTGATCTGTTTACCCAATTGAATTATAAACTTTATATTTATTCTTACATCAAACAGTATCAAAAAGCTCTAAGTTAGCTCGATCGTTATAATTCTATCGAGTAAACAGATAAAGCACTATGTTGTATGTTGCAAACTAGTATAATCCACATAGCGCTTGATGAATCATTATCACCAATCATCACACCAAACTTATTAATTCTTATATCAAACACTCTCTGACACACACTACGACTCATATCTTGATCAGATGTATATATCTATGATTCATCAAGT
The DNA here is from genome assembly GCA_964056655.1 of Arabis hirsuta. Classification (NCBI taxonomy): domain Eukaryota; kingdom Viridiplantae; phylum Streptophyta; class Magnoliopsida; order Brassicales; family Brassicaceae; genus Arabis; species Arabis hirsuta. Next base: position 32,491,880 of record OZ053305.1, read on the forward strand.
TATGGTGTGATGATTAGTGATGATGAATCATTAAGTTTTGCTATGCATTTAAAACATAAATTTCCAAAATCTTAATACAAATTGACGCAGCTAAAGCTAGTCAAGGAATATTCAAACAATTATATGAATTCTTGTTAATAAGAAGAAAAATCCAAATGAAAATCCACTGCCATCAAACAATAAAAAAGGAAAAAAGTACTATATAGCAACGACGAACATAGAATACAATCTAGAGCTCCCAACAAATTATCCTAAAAGCCAGAGATGTAAACAGGGGAAAAAAGTAACAGGTAGCTTATGTAAAGAGAAGCTAACAGTGTCGCAAATCCTGTTTTGTAGTTTCAGTTTCTGCCTCTGAAAAACGAAATGTCCAACTACTTATTTTTTAAACGTTGGACATCAGATACCATAGGCATTGTTTACTCACACCATTACAAGAAAAACACAAATCAATGAATGACTAAAGATATAATCTGCAATCTCAGCCGAAAGATGGTGATCTATAAAGATTAATAATCATTGTTTAATCATTGAAATATGACATAATTTGCATCATTGATTGCAGATGATGAACAAAAACAATAAACAAGAACAATTGGAGAAGACAGAAAGAGGTCAGATGGTAGTGCATTAGTCTTAGAATCAGCACTGTTTGTTTGTTATCTCAGATTTGAATTTCAAGAATACCAAAATTGAAAAAAAAAAGAATCAGAGAATGGCAAATCAATCATTACGATCAGACTGGGTGTCACAAAACATTATGCCATTTCATCATATCCATTACAAAACAATGGAGTAAGGTTTTGGTAGAGAATCAGACGGAAAAAAGTCAATCACCAAATTGCATCCATTGTAAAAATGCAAGTAAGACTGGGGCGACAATTTCTTATCATCACTTTCAATCAAAAACGTAACCAAACAAAACCCTAACAAACCAACGAATCAGACTCAGCCAAGAAATACAATCGGAAACAGACTCAGCGAAGAACCCAAAACACGAAACCTAGACACAAAGAAAACAGCATTATGTAATTAAGACAACCAAAAAAGCATCCTTTCACAGACACAGATTGTTGACAAAGAGAATCAATTAACCCTAAGACTTTGAACATGACGCGATTCGCAAATTGATAAAAGAGACAGCAAAAGGAAATTAGGGATTTTGTTTGAGGCTGTGAAAATAGATTAGCTAGGGCTTCACCTTTATATAGTGGCACCTTATGGGATTTTCCGGTTAAGTTCGGTTTCCGTTTGATTTTTTTTTCCGGTTCAGGGTTTAATTTAATCGAACCGGTAATCCCTCTTTTATTTTGGTCAATAACCGGTAATCTCTCTTTGACTTCTTTCACCTTCAAATAAATGTCTTTGTAAATTTTGTTACTGAATATTTTCTACATCAAAAGGACTAACAATTTCTACATCTTTTCGTTCATCTGCACATGTCTTTGTTAGTTTGTTATCTTAATACTATTTTTTTTTATAGATATTCAATGCATATAATGTTCATCTCACCATGCGTTGCATATATGTTTCAATCCACAAGTTGATTTGCTTGATAAGATTGATTATTAATTTGGGACCCTTATGATGATCATAGACAAGAAATACATAAGCATGTGTTTCTGTCTGCTTTGGTTGCTCTTTAATTTTATTGTAGCTTTCATAGTTTCTCCTTATATATAATGTAACTAGCCTATTGCATTCTTCATCAATTACAGCTTGCATTGATTGAAAAAACTCTACAACACAACAAACAAAAAGTTAATTTTTGCTTTCCAATCTCAATCTTTCCTTGAAATATGATGCTGAACACAAAGAATCTCATCAAGATAGCCAAGAAATGGCAACAAAGAACAGCCTTAAGCAGGAAAAGAATCTCATTTCAAAAATCTACTAGCAGCTCAACCACTGCAGAGAAGGGGTGTTTCGTTGTTTACACGGCGGATAAAGCACGCTTTGCTTTTCCGATAAGTTACCTGAGTAACTCTGTTTTCCAAGAGCTCTTGAAGATCTTTGAAGAAGAGTTTGGCATCCCAAGCGGTGGACCAATTACGTTGCCTTTCGATTCAGTTTTCTTGGAGTATCTCATTAGATTAATCGAACTACGAACGGATGGAGACACAGAGAAGGCTCTATTAATGTCAATCTCTAGCGCTAAGTGTTCTTTACAATGTTTTTATCAACAACAAGAACAAAGTAGTAGTCAACAATTGCTTGTATTTTAGCGTTAGCAATTTATGTCTTTGTAAAGTTTTTAGTGTATTAGATAGAAAGGATTATTTCAGAAACATAATAAACTTTCAATTTGTCTCTCATTTTTTTCATCAGAATTAAAAATCAGCCTCCATTTTGAATGAATTCAACATTACTTTTTGTAGTAGTTTCAACTAAATCTCTGAAATATTTCTTATTGATGTATATAGTCAAAATTGGATTTGATTGCTACGGTTAAGTTTTTTCTCTACAAAATTTATCCGAAAAATGGTCAAGAACCTTTGCACTAATTTACAATCTATTACAATGCGAAAGAAGATCCTTCTTTATATAAAAGGACCTTAGAGCATCTCCATCTAAAATTCTTAGAGTAGTTATCAAAAAAATTATATAAAACAAAATATAAATAAAATATGAGAAAAGGTTTTTAAAAGAGGAGAGAGGAATTCTCAAATGAGATATTTTAGACACATTTTCTCCTTTTTTGAGAACCTCTCTAATATTTTAGAACTTCTTGATGGAAGTGGTCTTAGTAGCCTCACTATAACCACTCAAATTTCTGCAAGTTTAAAGTGTTTTTTTCTCAGAGAACATCAAATTCTACATGTTTCATTCATTTGCAGATGTCTTTCTCTAAATTTTGATATAATACTATTGTACAAGATTCATTACCCACATGGTCATGTCTTTTCAGCATATGTTTCCATCCATAATTTGATAAGCAGACAAACAAGACTGGTTACTAACTTTGGGACCCATTATGATCACATACAACAAAGACAGAAGCATATGTTCTGCACTCTCTGGTTTGGTTGCTCTAATTTTATCTAAACTCTAATAGTTTCTCATATTATATATGCAATGCAACAAGTCTATTGGATTCTTCATCAACCATAACTTGCATTCCAAGACTTCTAAAAACACAACTTACAAATCGTTTTTCTTTCTTTCTCCTTCTTGTTTTTCGATCTAAATCTTTTTTCACTCTATATCTTAGTCGAGATCATTCTGGTCTTTGTATTTAAAGTATCTAAGAAGAAAGTGCGAGCAGCTTCATGATCTAAACCTATATAGCAAGGTCTTTGTATCTCCAGAAGATTGTGATAGATATTTTGATAGTACGATCAAGCTCTTGACCTCAGCTAAATAGAGTCCATTATCCTGACCAGCTTCGTAGACTTTTGCGTGCCGTTTTCTTTAGGGAGTAAAAACATGTATGTCAATTCTTTTTTTAAGAAAGCGAACAATATCACAAAAATATATTCCGCAGCCAAGCTTTGAACCCAAAATTCATAGGATCAATTGCTAATTGAAACCATGGCTTTAGCCTTTGTGCTACAAAGGATCTGTTGCATGTTATGAATTATAATTATATATAACGGTTTTTGGTTAACTTTTTTTATTTATATAATTAGTTCGGTTTGATTTGGTTTGTTTACAAATATGCAAGAGAAGAATGTTGAGGGAAATATTAAAAAGCCATGGATATTGAATCCCGATTTGATTCCTTAGTGTGGATAAAAGACAAGTATCAAGATCTAAAAGGATACGTCCTTCTATATATTGTAAGGCTCGAGAGCTTGTAAAGGATAAGAAAAATGGATTGAAAAAGTTAATAAAGTTCATCTTCTTCCTATGCTCTTAAGCCATCTTTGTAAGCTTTTAGGGTTCTTTCATATATACCTTAGGTTTGATCTATATCTCTAATATCGAAGCAGTGCATGTGATGATATGTAACCCTAGCACTGGACAGTATGTGATTTTGCCTAAACTCGTATTGACAAGTTACAGAAAGTTGTATACCTTTATAGGGTTTGATCTTATTAACAAGCAATTCAAGGTATTGTCCATAGCTTATCCAGATAGTGATGATAAGGATTGTGAAATTCTAACATTAGGAACTGGAACTATGATGTGGAGGAAGATCCAGTGTCCCTTATTCCACATCCCTTCGGGGAAAAAGGATATGCATCAATGGGGTTTTGTATTACGTAGCTAAACAACAAGTTAGGGACTGGTCTCTTGTAATAGTTTGTTTTGATTTTAGATCTGAGAAGTTCAAATTTATTGAAGCGGATTCCTATTGTCGCCATTATCCTATATTGATGAACTATAAGGGTAATTAGGTGGGATTGGTTGGGGGTATGGTAAAGGTGGTAGAAGACGTACGTACCATTGAGTTTCATATGTGGGTTCTAGAGGAGTCAAGAAACAGGAATGGTCGAAGCATTTCTACCCTACACCAAAGAGTAAAGTCTTTGATGAATGCAATGTTTTTGTTGCTGGAGTGACAGCTAGAGGAGAAATTGTTTTGTGATTCTCGGTTCAAAGCCCGGTTGCGGAATATATTTTTGGGATTTTGTTCGCTTTAACTAAAAGCCCTTATATATAAGTATAATTCATAATAATACAAAAGATCCACTGTAGCACAAAGGCTAAACCCATGGGATTTTCCTATGAATTCCGGGTTCAAAGCCCGGTTGTGGAATATATTTTTGGGATTTTGTTCGTTTTCTTTAACCAAAAGCCCTTATATATAATTATAATTCATAATAATACAAAAAATCTGTTGTAGCACAAAGGCTAAAGTCATAGGATTCAAAAGATCAGCTGTAGCACAAAGGCTAAACCCATGGGATTTTCCTATGAATTCTGGGTTCAAAGTCTAGCTGTGAAATATATTTTAGGGATTTTGTTCGTTTTCTTTAACCAGCCCTTATAGATAATTATAATTCATAATAATACAAAAGATCCACTGTAGCACAAAAGCTAAACCCATGGGATTTTCCTATGAATTTCGGGTTCAAAGCTTTGCTATAGAATATATTTTTGGGATTTTGTTCGTTTTCTTTAACCAGCCTTTATATATAAGTATAATTCATAATAATACAAAAGATTTGCTGTAGCACAAAGGCTAAACCCATGGGATTTTCCTATGAATTCCGGGTTCAAAGCCCGGCTGCGGAATATATTTTCGGGATTTTGTTCGTTTTCTTTAACTAAAAGCCCTTATGTATAATTATAATTCATAATAATACAAAAATTCCGTTGTAGCACAAGGGCTAAAGCCATAGTCTCAATTATCAATTGATCCTATGAATTCCGTATTCAAAGCTGGGTTGCGGAACATATTTTTGTGATTTTGTTCGTTTTCTTTAAAAAAGAATTGGAAACAACACATGCTCTTCACGACACCAAAAACGACATACATGTAATACTGCAAATAGTGGACGCTATTTAATTGAGCTTCTCCAAGAACATTGAAGGACCTACAAGTTCTACATCTTCCATTCATTCTTTTTTTTTTGTCACCATCTTCCATTTATTTGAACATGTCTTTGTATCTAAATATTGATCCAAATACTTTCATACAAGATCAATACCCACATGGTTATGTCTTCTCACTAGATGTTTATTCCACAAGTTGATTAGCATATATATGATTGATTACTATTAACCTGGGGCCCTTATGGTCATAGACAAGAAATACAGAAGCTTGTGTTTATGGCTGGTTTGGTTGCTCTAAGTTTTTGTCGAAAGCTTAATCTAAAATAGTGTCTCATTATATATATATATATATATACAATGCAACAAGCCTATTGGATTCCTCAGCAACCATAACTTACATTCAAAGATTTATACAAAGAAAACTCACAAATTTTTTATCTTTCTTTCTCCTTCTCGCTTTCGGATCTAAATCTTTGTCCTGAAAACGATGATGAACTCAAAGAAGCTCATGAAGATGGCCAAGAAATGGCAACGAAGATCAGCTCTCAAGAGAAAAAGAATCTCAGTTCAAAGAACAAATACATCTGCTAGCTCATCCGCTGTAGAAAAGGGCTATTTTGTGGTTTATACAGCAGATAAAACCCGCTTTGCTTTTCCAATAAGTTATCTAAGCAACTATGTCTTCCAAGAGCTCTTGAAGATCTCTGTAGAAGAATTTGGCATCCCAAGCGGTGGACCAATCACGTTGCCATTTGATTCGGTTTTCTTGGAGTATCTAATCAAATTGATCGAAAGACGAATGGATGGAGATATGGAAGAGGCTGTGTTAATGTCAATCTCTAGTGCTAAGTGTTATTTGCAACAGCAACAACAGAGTACTCAACAATTGCTTGTATTTTAGAGTTTCTAGAGGGTAGATATAGTTTTTTGTAAAGATTTATATATTTTTTTACCTTATACAAAACAAAATTAGTACTCTTCTCTGTTTGAAAAAGGGAAATTGGATTTGAAGTACCAAAAACATCCAGAATTGTGCATAGTGTTCACACAAAGAACTGCAGGTGTGAATGAGAAAAAGAAAAAACAAAGCCGAAATTCAATGTAATATTTTCACAAATGTTGAATCTTTTCTACTTTAGCAAACAAGAATATCTATCAAATTTTCATTTTGTTCAGAAATGTTTTAGTAGCTATCTATAAGTCTGGGGCTTTCCTTGTAAACAAAAAGATAACGAGGAAGAGATACTAAGATGATATTTGAATAATTTACCAACTTAAAAAATTCTGATTTTTCTGCATGATCATCAAGAATTGTTTAAGAATAAATACCATGTCTCAATTGGATAAAAAGCAAATAATAAGACATAAAACTTCCAACGAATCTACCTTTTGTCTTCGGTAAGAACATCTTAAAAAACTCGAGAAACGATACTTTCTACATGTTCAAAGAACAAAGCCAAGAATCTTCAAGTTTTATTAAAATTTGCCTTAAACTTCAAGGTATGAACTTTACAACTCTCTAATAAACCTTTCTTTATTACCAGCAGCCTTAACAAGAAAAGAACAATGCAGGTTAGTATATATAAAGTAGTTTCATTATGCATCATCCCAAACATAAGAACAAAAACCTAATTGTCCTCATTCTTCTTTCTTCTCCCAGTTTTTGTAGTTTCTTCGAAAGGCGAAATGGTGGGTGGACAAATGAAACCTGTTGCTTCTCTACTTCTGGTGTTGAACTTCTGCATGTATGTGATTGTTCTAGGGATTGCAGGATGGGCCATGAACCGAGCCATCGACCATGGATTCCTCATCGGTAAGAACTCAATCGAAATTATGATTGGTTTTGTGTTAACAATTCCTTAAATTTCTAAGTTTTCAGATTCTTCAGTGAGTTTCTTAAAGTTGTATGCTTTTTTTGGCTTCTAACATTTCGGGTTTCTTGTGAAAACAAATTTGAGCAGGCCCTGATCTCAATCTTCCAGCACATTTCTCCCCAATTTATTTTCCAATGGGAAACGCAGCCACAGGATTCTTTGTGACGTTCGCGTTGCTGGCGGGAGTTGTTGGTGCAGCTTCCACAATTTCGGGCCTTAGCCACATCCGTTCTTGGACCATGGGAAGCTTACCCGCTGCAGCCACAGCTGCAACTATTGCATGGACCCTCACTGTCCTAGCCATGGGGTAATATAACCATAGAAACATCTATCGTTTCACAGGCAAACACACCATGTTACTGATAGTAAGACTAATCACTCTTTCATCAACAGATTCGCCTGGAAAGAAATCGAGCTCCACGTGCGAAATGCAAAACTGGTGAGAATTTTCTCTGTTCTCAGATCCTATGGCTTAAATTTTTGGAAAACCGACAATTATTGGCTTCATGTTCCTCCCCTTTCTTTTTTCTCTGTAGAGAACTATGGAGGCATTCTTGATCATACTCTCAGTTACACAGCTTCTTTACATCGCCGCTGTTCACGGTGTGAGGAGACCTTAAGGATTCATGGGCTTTCGGGTTTTTTTTCTTCCTTCCTTTTCAGTTAATCATCCGAAACTTGGGATTGAGTGTGTGTGTGAGTGTTTGTGTTTGAGTGTGATTTTATTTTCATAGGAAGTTGAACAAAAGCTTAAGATAATTCATGCATTCTTTATGTACAAAAGGATCAAATCTTGTCATGTGTGTCACTTTGTGTTCATGGAATAAAATCAAACTTTGAGGCTTGAAATAGAGATCATACCTCTACATATATACCTAATGAACTATAGAGGTTCAAAATAATAGAACCATATGTAGTCTCATGAATCCAAAATCCATTTAATGAACAAAAGAAGACTGTATTTCAAAAAAGGAAAAGAAATTTATCCCTGCTTAGGATGTTTGGTTCTATTCGTATGTTGATAAAAGCTGCCCACATTATTATCTATCAAAGAGATAATGTACAGAGAAGAGCGTACGGACCGTGAATTCTGTTTTTTTGGTTGCCTTTGAGCTTTGGCTGCAAGCGTGTCCACCTTTACCCAGCACCTGCTCTTCCGCAGCACAATGCAGAGAAGATGTTAATGAGGCGGGGATTATAAAAAGAAACAACGTTGTTCAAGATTAACACAAGAACAACAAAAGGATCTGATACGTAAGTAAGAGTAGAGAGAAACTAGAATAATCTGATTCTTTTACTGGTGGGAAAATGTTTGGTCGATGAGTTCACCCTAACTGGTAATTAACAAGATTTTGCGATGACCCAACTGAACAACATGAAGGTAGAGCTATCAACACTTGCAAACAGAAACAAAACTTGCGAAAAAGATTCCATTATATAGTTGCAATCAAGGTTTCTACGAACAGAATGCTGCGCAATACAGGGGAGCATCAGACCTGCAAGACTAATCTGAATGAGCTCGACCAAAATTTCTTGGTACTAACTAACTGACCAAGCATGAGTTGTATCTTTGTATTTCAGATTGGTTTTACCAAATATCAAAAACTACAAAACAAGAAAAAGCATAACAATGAAATAGTTATTAAAAAAAGGGTTTCTGAGGAAGGTGTAATAACCTGATTGAACCTCTTACCTAACAATTTACGTAAGAACAACCCACGATACAAGATTCTAATCCCATGAACTCTTACTAAATCATATAGATTCTTGGAGAATTAACGGAAGTAGTTGCAGTGAAGTCTTAAAAGGAATTCAAGGAATCATCACAAGAACAACACCCATTGTAGAATTATCTTAGGAGGTTCAATCAGATACAGTTCATTTACCAAGACTCATAAAAAAAGACTAACCTGTGTTTATCTGTCAGATCCTGTCATCGCATCAAACAAGCCACAGCAACTTAACCATGAAGTCCGGACGGCTGGTGGACCAGGCAGCAAAAGACGCTGCAAACATCCAGGAGATTCAGCCAACCGAAAATAGAGAGAGGAAAGCAGTTGTACATAATGCAAGAAAGAGAAAATATATGCTACCTTATCCTCAGAGGATACTGGCAATTCTGATTCTCTGACACTTGCTACTATTTTGCTTTTTTCAGCAGCAGGTCTTGGAAGAGTAACCACCTTACCATTATCTTTTTCCAGTGCCAGAGATGGCTTCTCTTCATTTACATCAGATTTCTGTTTGACCAAATTTGCGTGTGTTGAAGTCTCAATATGCTCACTCTTTTCAGAAACCACTACTTTAGAGACAGAAGCCACAGGACTCTTTTCAGAAACCACTACTTTGGAGAGTGAAACCACAGGTTTGACAGAATCAACTATTGGAGCAATTTCCGAAGCTGAATTACCACAAGCATTCTGACAAGCTACATTTCTGGCGGTGTGAGTACAGTGTTGAGAAGACAAACTAGTCGATTTTTCCACATTGTTTTTCTGGTAATCCGTTCCTCTTTCAACCACAACACGATTTCCACTTTTCGGTCCTAGTCCCTGAGTAACATCTGCATCCCCTGATATCTCTTTAGCAGCTCCCTTCACCATACCAGACGATAGATCAGCAGACGGATCTTTTGTCCCAAATTCTTCATTTCCTTGAGAAGCAGGGGAACTCAAATTGCCATCACTGTCCCTATCATCTTGGCTTCCATGTTCATCGTTTCCTGTTATGTATTTTGTAAAACTCAAAGACCAAACAAGAACTACTAAGCACACAAAAAAATGTACAAAATCCAGCACTTCATCAGTCCAACAAACTCTTGCTAAGGCCATATATGAAGCATTATATCGCCAATATATTTCAAAGATCTTATCTCAAAATAGATTATTCAAAGAATCAGTGATATGAGACGAAATTGCTCATTCGATTTCGGAAATCATCGCGAAAACTTGCGAATGCTAATACTAAAAATCCATCAACACCAATCATTCACAGGTAAATCTATCGGTACTTAGCAACAACGAAGCAATCCTGAAGCATAAAAATCGAGAGCGGAAGTGAAATAAACGTACCATGAAGATTATCGCCATTGAAACCCTTATTGTTCGTAATCGCTTCTTGTTGCTTCCTCTTCTTCAATGCCTTTCTCTTCTTCGCACCAGAAGGCATAATCGATCGGAGTTTTCGAAGGCGGGTCGAATTGTCTCGTTCGCTTCAAGGTTTCTCTCTCTAAGTCTCTCTCTCTACGGGAAGATTCTGGAGTGTGAGAGAGTGTGTGGACTGCGTTCTTCTTTTTGTCTCTATGTTGGCGAAAAACCAGAATCTCCCATAGAGGAAAGAGATAAGGAGTCTCTTTTATTTTAATGATTTTTTATTATTATTCAACGTGACAATATTCTTTTATTCAACCGCAATAGCACTTTCCATATTTATTAGATTCGTTTTAGAGCCAAAAGAACTATATTTGGTATAATAATAATATGGATTTCACAGTGTCACAGATGCTTTTCTATTGATTAAATAGCAAATCGGTTTTAAAAACCTAAAATCTACCAATTGGCGAAATGCTTCATTACATAGTGGTGGAGCTAAGGTGACACTGGATTAGTCTTGCATCATGCTCGAGAGGCTTTTACGTAGTGTCATATGGTCGTTGCAAAGTCCGCCTGATTTAAGTGATTCTAATGTGATAATTGACTTAGATTGTCAAGCAGCTTTTTTATGCAATTCAAAAACCATTAGATTGGCCGAGGTACATGTTTCAACTTGCTCAGATCAACATAAACGCCCTTTAGATCAACAGGCTGAATCGGAGGGTTTCAATTGCTCGAGCAATTTTGACGAGTGTTACTCATGATGGACCTAGCTTTTGGAAGTACAGTTTGGCTACACGATAGAATTGCCCGTGAAGTTATGGTGTAATAACAACTTTCACTACAAAAAACAAATGTTTACGAACGGAAAAAACGGTTGGAATTCCATTGGCCCTAGGGCGTCGGAAATTAGAAATCCAACGGATTTCCGACGGACGTTTTTCCGACGGACAATTTTCCGACGGACGTTCTTCTGACGGATTTCCGACGGAAATTAGTTTTTAATTATTTTAAAATTTTATTAAATATTAAATTTATTATATATAATTAAAATATTAATTAATAATTAGATAAAATGAGAAATTTCATTAAAATAAAAAAAAATGTATTTTAGAAATTCAATACAAAATTAAAATTGTTTTTAAAACTAATACAATTAAAATTAAACATCTCCAAATTTTGCCTTCATTGCTTCCATCCACTTGTTGTTCTCCTCCAACATGCGGGCATACTCCGCCATTTGCCGGGAATTAGCCTCAATTATACGTTTGTTTTCTTCATTTTGCTCCTTAATCATCAAATTTTGCTCTAAGATCTGTTCGTTTGTCTTCTGTAATTCTTTGATTTGAACATCTTTTTGTTTGAGTTCTTCAACGATTTGTGGATCGGTGGGATGGGAAATCGAAGAAGTCTTCGTTTTTGGGATATTTTGTTATCAAACCCGAAAAGACAACCCTTGTTGCTTGGAGTGCTCTACAAGTTAAATAATAAAATTAAAGTTAAAAAATAAAATTGAGTAGTAAATTTATAAACTTAAAAACATATGTTAAAAAATTGAGTACTAAAACTTACATCAATAACCATTTGGTTGATTTCTTCGTGAGTCAATGGATTTGAAGCGGAAGATCCATCTTTAGATAATTGGGTTTGGCGGACCTCCTTCTGCAACTTCACTAACCCAATGACTTCAGCTGCGACACCGTCTTGAATTTGGCCCGTCTTCTTGTTGGTATGAGTATCCTCCATGAAAAACAAATGATCGACCGGCTCGCCACCATTTTGTTTAATCTACAACTGAAGTTAGAAATATATTTTGAATTTTAAAATTAATAAATAAAATAAATAAAAACAAAAAACATACCAATTATTGCTCACGGGATAAGAAGCTTGTAGCTCCGGCATTGTGGACCGCTATACCCTTCCCTTTCCGGTCGCTTCGTCGGTTGTTCGAGTTTGTTGTAGATGTTGTTTGAGTGTCCGGCAACATCCAGTATATCTTCAACCCTTCAAAAACATCTTGGTGCACTCCCTTTGGTTGCTCCCCTGCTACCCATTTTTGCTTCCATTGGTTGACGTTGCGTGAATATTGGCTATTAGCATACTTATGGAAAGATTCTTCAACCATGGGTGTAATTTCGGGAACCCAAGTAAACTCTTGCTAGAAAAAAATAAAGAAAAAGTTAAAGTACTATTTACAATAGAAATTAAAATTTTATGCAAAATAAGAGAAGTAATTACTAACCGCGAATTGTCGAAACCACATCTCACGGTCTTCTTGGGGAATATCATAGTATGTTGGGTATGGTTTCTTCAAAAGCCCGTGAAGCATCTTTAAAATGGACTTGTTAATCCCATTATGGGAATACCCAAACCTACAAAAACAAAATTATAATAAATTAAATAATTAAATTGAAATGAAATTAATAAAATATACCAATTTAATTTTACTTACCATGTAGCGTCATCAACAAGCTGGGGGTGAAGCTTCGTTAAAAGCTACCGATTGGGTTGTGCAACCAACTCTTGAACGGTCATTCTAACGGGACGAGGCATAGATAGAGATGTCTCGGAAGAGGACGGTATTTGACCCGAAGATCCTGAAGCTCTACGACTTTGAATAGAACGACTACGTCTACATTGAAAGGCGTCGTATTCGTTGTTCCTTACAAAAAAAATAGACAATGTAAGAAAACTTTAATTAAAAAAAAAACAAAAACCGAACACACAGCCTCCAATTATTATTTTAAGCAGAAGAAAACAAAAAAAAACGATTAAAAAAACACACATCTGCCAAATCAAACACACAGATAAAAAGCGAATTTCAATATAAAAGAAGATTAAAACTTTAGCGCATCTATCAAATCAAACCAAATATAATTCATTAAGAAAACACGTTTTGTTTTATAAATCCAAGCAAATTGATATAATGCGTTTTTGGCGCATTCTAACCTTTGTTTTGTAGGTTTTTATCGAGTTTTTCACTCTACTTTGAGTCATTTTAGGTCTAAAATACGGCTGAATGGAGGATTGGAAGTTGCAATTGGATTTGGCGAAAGAGGATGAAAATTGGACCTTTTTGGATATTCTGAAGAAAATGAGCACCCGCTCCAGAAAAGGGAGCACTTGCTCCCAGAAGATCCACTTATGGAAATATTCATTAACCCTAATTTCGCAACCCTATCTTTTCCAGCCGCCGTGGGCCTATAAAAAGAGAGTTTTTAGATCCTTTTGAACATCACGTGATCAGGCGATCACAGAGGCACAGAGCAACAGAACGAAAACGCAAGTGAGAGAGAGAGACAGATTTGATACTTGATTTTAGAGTTTGTAAGCTTGAGGATTGCCTTCCACGTTATTGTTGAAGATTTCTTAAACCCTATTTTCTTCTATTTCAATTCAATGAAGTTTCTTATATCTCTTGCTGCTGTTGTTTGTTTAATTATATGCGAGTAATCCCCTTTGTTGGGTTGAGGGTTCGATGGCATTAGAGAATCATAACTAAGCATAGATAGGTTTTGAAATATCACTTGATATCTCCATCTATAGTCGATCGTAATGCCTAGACTAGATTGATCACCTAGCCTCTGATTTTAGGTTGAATTCACTCATCAAAAATATTGTGAATTGCTGGAATTGACTTAGATGGGCGAGTTGTCCTTAGCCAACGACAGTTGAAGTTAAGACAACTCGTGAACAAATCGATCCTATACTTTTAATGCTCATCATTCTTTGTAACCTCAAACGACAGTTTAGGGTGTTAGATTGATTGTTGAAGTAGTTGATGCCACGACAGTGGGTCTTCTTGAATATATGGTTGAGTTCTAGATTGGTTCTAAATTAATAACCTGAATAATTGTTTGGTTCTTGATGATCTAATCTCTGAGATATATCCTTTGATCTAACGCTTTTTCATTAATTGTTTACATCGAATTTACGTTTGTTTGCTTTGATAAATCGTGACACTTAAAACAACTTTGAATTGCTTAGCTGAATTTGTATCTCATAAGATTAAAGTGTATTGTTGGTCCCTTGAACGAACCTATACTATTCTACATCGGATTAGTGAATCTAGGTTTCATCTCATAAACCGGGAAAAACCCTTTTCATCACAAATCCAAGTAAATCTACCAAATTCAAGCAAATCTAAAAAATTATCTACAAGTAATTATAAACAAAAACGAGTTTATACAGATTTGCTTTATCATCTTCTTCTTTTCCAAAATCAAAACGAACATCTAGCTAACCCAAATCAATCTAAACCAATCAATTCCAACATCCCAACATAAAGCAACAATCAATTCCATGGAGAAAGGCAAACGAAACCATATGTGCTCGTGAAAATTAAAAAAAAAGAAAAAAATTCAATTATACACACAAATCCATAGACACAGAGAGCTTAATATTGGAATCAAACACACTGAATAATGAGTTAATGATTTTTTTCAATTAAAATACAATTAAACAAAAGAAGGTGGTGAAGAATTGAGAGAACTTACATGATTACAATAGAGAAGATTTTCGGATTTTATGAAAAACGCAGAGATGATTTGGGAGGACTTTGGAGAGAGAGATCGTTTTTTGCAAGTGGAGAAGGAGAAACAGATAGAGTTTTTTTAAAGACAAATTTCCGACGGAAACTTTTCCTTAGAAATCCGTTGGAAACAAAAAAAATTGGAAGTTGGGCGGATACTTTGGGGGAAGTTGAGCAGGTAATTTTTGCTTCCGACGAACAGAATGTTTTGCATGCATTTTATTGTCAGTCAACAACACTTATTACAGGATATTCCGTCGGAAATCTATTGGAAATTTCCGATGGATTTCCGACGGAATATATATTTTATTAATTTCCGTTGATAATCCGTCAGAAATTTTCAACGGATTTTCGACGGAATAGGGTATAGAATTAGAAAATGTGAAAAAAATAAACTCATACGATCCAAAAATATTGTACAATAAGGTTTTATGAACTAAAACACTTGAACTTATTAAGAATCTCCAAAAAATCAACATTTTACATTTTCAAAGTTGAAATCTCTAAATTATTCATAAAAGTATATGACTTGTTATAAGTAAGTATAACATTTTATTTACAAATAATATTTGATTCATAAAAAACTTTTTTATTCACATTTAATACTTAATATTTAAGTTTAAGAGTTCAAATTCATAATGTGCATCTAATGGGGAACATCTTACGTAATTTTATTAAAATTTTAAAATTTTATACATATGCAAGTGATTATATTCGTCCTTTGTTAGTATCCACTTCTTCGATTTTTCACTTAGTCTTCCGATCTGTGTGAACATGTCTGGGACATACACGGAATAATTTGGTCTTTCACCTCCATCATCATGTCGAGAAGGTCTTCTGCTTTTGGTACGGACTTGTGGAGGGAAATAATATTCAACAAAGGTTGAGGTTTCTTCATTTATGCTCTGCGCGACGATAGATCCCTCGACTTTGCTTAAAATTTTTACTTTTTTCTTGAGATGATACATATACCGCTCAAAAGGATACATCCATCAATACTGAACGGGGCCACCTAGTGCTGCTTCTCGTGGGAGATGGACTAGAAGATGTTCCATTATATCAAAAAAGATGGTGGGAAAATCTTCCCCAAATTGCAAAGGATAATCGGTATATTTTTCTGAAGATTGCGAATACCGTCCCATGTAAGTGATCTCGTGCATATATCCCGGAAGAAAGCACCAATACCTACATAATTATTACACAAAAAACACAAAAATTATGAATTTACTTAATTATT
Source organism: Arabis hirsuta (assembly GCA_964056655.1). Taxonomy (NCBI): domain Eukaryota; kingdom Viridiplantae; phylum Streptophyta; class Magnoliopsida; order Brassicales; family Brassicaceae; genus Arabis; species Arabis hirsuta. The sequence continues at coordinate 32,508,056 of OZ053305.1, forward strand.
TAGCAATATAAAAATTAATAAAATTATGAATATATTTTGCAAGTAATATATTTAATAATTATTTTAAATAATATATAAAAGAAATTTAATTATCTAAATCTGCATCTAAAAGATTAATATAAATTAGTATAAATGTACCTACAATTGCTTGATGTACTGAACGAGGTCAAAGTCCGGAAAATGCAAATGGTAAGAGGCGCTGCATCACAATGTGACAATCATGACTTTTCATCCCAGTAAATTTGTCTTCGCCTCGATCAACACAATTCCGCAGATTTGATGCGTACCCATCTGGGAATTTGACGGAATGCATAATCCAAGTGAAGAATTCTTCCTTTAAAGCTTATCTAGTCGGTAATTGGGTATTGGACCTTTGTCGTCCTGAAGAATATGAAGGTGACTTGAAGAACAAATATCAACCAAATCCAACCTAAACTTCAAATTGTCTTTCGCCTTCCCTTGAACATTTAGAAGAGTGTTCATGATATTGTCAAAGAAGTTTTTCTCAATGTGCATGACATCAAGATTATGCCTTAAAAGATGGTCCTTCCAATATGGCAAATCCCAAAAAATACTCTTCTTATGCCAGTTGTGATACTCGCCACAATCTAGTATTGGAGTATGCCCATTACCCCCGACCAAGTCATCGTTCATCCGCTCCGCACCAAAATCTCTTAACTGATCCAGTAAATATGTGCCACTTAATTCTGGGGGAGGACCATCAAACATTTTCTTCTTCTTCGTAAATAATGATACACTCTCGCGATATGGATGCCCACTCGGTAGAAATCTCCTGTGACAATCAAACCATGATGTTTTCTTTCCGTGCTTCAATTGAAATGCATCAGTGTTGTCGAGCAATACGGACACGCTAACTTTCCATGAGTTGTTCATCCCGATAGCATTCCATATGCTAGAAAATCACTTATGGTCCACATAAGGACCTCACGCATCTGAAAATTATGTCTGCAAGAAACATCATACGCTTGAACTCCATACTCCCATAACATCTGTAACTCGTAGATCAATGGCTGGAGGAATACATCAATGGATCTTTTAGGGTATTCTAGGCCGGGAACAAGAATGCTGAGAAACGAAAATTCTCGACGCATGCACATAGTTGGTGACAAGTTATAAGGTGTCACGATTACTAGCCATAACGAATATTACCTCTCATGCTTCCCAAATGGGTTGAAACCATCTGTACACAAACCAAGGTAGACATTTCTCCTCTCATAAGCAAAATCTGGATACAATGACTGAAAATGTTTCCAAGCTTCTGCATCAGAAGGTTGCGTAATCTCACCCATTTTTGTAGTATGTTCTGCATGCCATCTCATTGGACATGCTGTCCGTTCAGATTGAAATAACCTCTTCAGCCTCTCTGATAACGGCAAATACCACATTCTTTTATAAGGAACTAGAACTCTACCACTAATTTTCTGATACCGTGGTTGGCGACAATAGCAGCATTCCAAAAGGTTCTCGTCTTCTCTCCAGTAGATCATACAATTGTCAATACAAACATCTATCACTTAATACGGCAAGCCAAGACCAGGTACCAACTTTTGTACCTCGTAGTATAATGCGGGTGAGAGATTATCTTCAGGTAATATGTCTTTCACAAACTCTGCTATCGCATCTACACACTCCTACGACAAGTTCCAATCCGTCTTTATGGTCATTAATCGACTAGCAGATGATAAAGTCGAATGACCTTCTCTACAACCTTTGTACAACGGCGGCTTAGCTGCATCTAACATATCGAAGAACCTACGTGCTTCTAAATTGGGTTCCTCAACTCTATCTTCACCAACAGACTGCATAGTTTCCCTATACGCATCATTAACCATCTCAACAGTACCTACACCAAAATCTACATCCCTTCTACATTCTTCTAAACTATTCACGGTTTCTAAACTATTCACGGTATAAGGTTCGCTAGTACTAGCATAATCCGGTCGTTCCCCATGTAGATACCAAATCTTATAGCCCGGCATAAACCTATTAAGATATAAGTGACTCATGACTTCATCAATTTTAATATTTCTCACATTCTGACAATTAGCACATGGACACTTACATTTACTGCTTTTCTTTGTTTGTGGTTGCGCCTTCGCCAAATTCACAAACTCGACAATTCCTTCTGCATATTCCTTAACAACTAGCGTTGTCTCCGGATCCAATATAGGTTTGTCCATCCATGAGCGAAAATAATTTGAAGAAGACATATCTATTGTTTTGTTTCTGTGCAATGTTGTGAATGAGAGTGAATATTTATAAGTTAATGTTACTAATTTTCCAACGGATTTCCGACGGAAATTAATTTTTAACGGCTATATTTTTCGACGGATTTCCGATGGATTTAAATTTTTGACGGCTATATTTTTCGACGGATTTCCGACGGAATGTTCAAACGGCTATATTAACAGTTGTATCCGTCGGGAATTGGATATTAATCCGTCAGAATTTACCAATGATTTTTCGACGGACGTGTTTCCGTCGGATTTCAGACCGTCGCGTTTTGTCGGGATTTCAACGGAAAATCGTCGAAAATTTCCGACGGAATTTTTTTCCGTTGGAAACTCGGGTATTTTCTTGTAGTGTTTATGTTTTGTTTTTTTAGTGTTGATGGGTTTCATTCTGTTTCATTTTGATTTTTTTCTAAAGCTTATGTTGGTTATTTTAATAATACTCAAACTTTTGAAAAAAGCATCTACCAATTAATCCGAAATTAATGGAAGATTAATCAGAAATTAGTTAGAGATTATAAATCGATTATTCATATAATTAAACCAAAAAATCATTTATTTTGTGTTAACCGAGTCTTCAACCAATTTGGTCAAAAAAGGAATCAGACAATTTTTTCACTATTTACCGTACATAAAAGCGGTTGTCACCGTAGACAAAGTTACCATTGTTACTGTAACCAATTGACCTTCTTGTACTATTTGAAAAGAGTCTCTTGAATGTTGTTAGGTCACGTGTGCTTTACACGTGAGAAAGAGAAGGCTTCTCCTTCTATCTTCAAAAAGGACTTCTCCTCCATAAAGATTTTAAGGTCGGCGTTCTTTTAATTGGTCGTTTATCGCCATTTCCAGAAAGATTCTCATATAGAGAGTATCTATTAGAGACAAGAGAAAATAAAAATAAATTCTAAATTTGAGAAATGACGTGAGTTTTATATTAGATGTGAGTTTCATATGAAAGTGACTCAAATATCTATATAGAAAAGGTATGTATATTTAATTCGGTTTTCAAATTTGCAATTGATGCTTCATGCTTATTGATGTACTGTTGTTTAGTGAGTTTTTTCGTATAGAGTTATTTGCAAAGTTGCTTAGAAAGATCAGTTTCGTATATTATCTCATAAATTGTGATGTTGGATTGTTTGGTTAACTTTCATGCACTCATTATATTTCTAATCTAATTTTATATAGGAATATGGCGCATACATATACAATTTTGGGTGAGTGGGTATTGAAAAATAAACTACACTTCAAAAGTGATCAGACCAAAGGCTGCAAATTACTCGTTCAAAAAAAATCGGGTAATTATGAGTATTTCTATTTTGAGTATTCAGACCCAAACCGAATCCGACCTAAACTTCATATATATTCGAACGGTTAATCCCGAAAAACTTGAACCAAATAGTCCGGGTATCAACGCCCAATGGTAGTTGACACTGTCACCAATTTTCAACCTCTTTTCTTTTGGGCAAACCAGTTTTCAACTTTCAAATCCAAATACACTGTATCAGCATAAGGCCAACGAGTAAATGAATTTTTCTAAGCCTAATTTTTTTTGTAAACCAAAACAGAGTATCCTTTTGTGATCTTAATTAAAAAAAGAAACTAGTGCATTACATGACTAGTTAAAAAAGAGTACTACTCTCAAGATATACATACAATTAAGAATAGAGGACTTTGTCACTAAAGAGGATTTTGTGAAGAGCATAATCAATCATGCCTTACCACAAACTTAAGTCAACACTCAAAAACGTGAAACCCATCTGCCAAAAAACATACAAAAACATGGTTACATAAGAGAAGCCACCTGAAACAGAGAAACCAAGCTCTTGTTCTCTGTTCTTATCTCTCAGAACTTGCTTTTTGCTTAAGACATAGCGATAATAACCACGAGATGAGAGCCACAGCGTCATTACTTACATTCAACCAGAAGATTCTGCTGTGTTGTAAGAAACTCCTTGTCAGAATCACAAGGAGCTGTCCAAGACACCATTACCGGCATTTGAAATTTCAAAAAGCTTCTTCATCATCATCTTCTGGGAAGCGAGTCAACAAAGTGGTGTCTTCATTCTTCCTTTCCTTCCAGAAAAAGAAACAGAAGAAGGAGAAAATGAAGCGGCTTAACGAACTCAGGAGCTTTTCAGATGCCGTCAGTGAGAGGAAAGCATCAAATCATGAATCAAGAAAGAAAGTATTCCCGTCTAATCTTGCTCTGTCTTGCCTTGGTCAAGGTAAACAAGAAGTCTCAGAAGATCAAGATCCGCGTAGAGACAGCACAAGCGCATTTCTTCCATTACATTAAAAGGTCAAAACAACGCGAAATCATATGTATTGCTTTTCAAATTCATTAAGTGGATCTTGTAGGATCTCTCTGACTCCCTCAAGATGTAGTAATATCAATGCAAAGCAAAATTCTTTGTAGTGCAGGACTTTAAAAAGATTGATGTGTATGATTCAAAAATCTAATCAGAAAAAACTTTGAATTAGAATTAGAAATGATTAAAAAGTTCAAGCATCCAAATAATTTCCAAACCGGAGACATCATTTTAATTTTTTTTAAACATCTAGCCTACAAGCACGGACCAATGGCTTCATCCCCTACCCCCAACCTTGAGGCATACACATATCAACTCACCGGTTCCCTTGGATCAGCTCTCGCCAACGTCTCAGTTGTATCGTACCTTACATCAGGGGAAAATAACGCAAGATATGAAAATGTTGTCAACAAATTTCCAAAACAAAACCAAAACAAATTTCCAAACTTTATGCAGGCAACTCTATATCCTCAATTGAAAAACAAAATCTTTGATGCCTGATAAACAATTTGATTTCCAAATTGGACCATACCATTAGATATTAAACTTAAAATCGAGAGAGAAACAGTCTCTTATACATCAAAGGCACAGATTCTGTGAAGAAGACCCAAGATTACTCATAATTTTCCAAATAAATATACCAATTTTAAATTCCACATGCTTCTTTCAATAATCATATCAATATATATAACTAATGCCTTTCTCATTGTGATTACCTACCTAAAGAACAGGGCAAAATCGCCTACCAAAACCTCCTTCTAGAATTTCTCAACAAAAAACAAAAAAAAAACTCCTTCTAGATACAAAAATGAACTGATTTATAGTATTAAATTACGAGGCTAAAACCCTAACAATCGAGAAACGCACGCAAATCGCAACAAATTGAAATCAAAACCCACATTAACGCGAGAAGAATAATAACAGATCTTACAATTTCCAGGGAATCTATACAAGCTTGAAACAAGTGAAGCCATGGCCGTATAAATTTGAAGAGAGAGAGAGGGATCTGGTATTGGGAACTAGAAGATGGTTCTTAAACCCTAAGAGACAGAGAGAGAAAGAGATTTAGTGAGTAATTAAGCAAAGCAATTTCAGCTTTAGAGAGAGAGAGAGAACGCACAGTTCTCGAAGAGAGAGAGAGAGAGAGAGAGAGAGAGAGAGGGATTTGTTGCCGTTACGAGTCGAAAGGTCTATTTGTATTTGTCGCTAATTATTCCAAATCAAACCCCGCGCATTTATACATGGGCCTTAAGTGGGCTGAGTAATTGACGGATACTACTGGGCTTAAAGAGAAGGCCAATCAAACTTTTTGAGTATTTAAATATATTTATAGTTCGTTATACAATCAATAGTTCTGCTTTCATCTTAATTAATGAACTCTTTCCAGGTTCGAAGCCCGGCAGTGGAATTAATTTTTTTTGTTCGTTTTCTTAATAAAAAGAACTAGGATACTGATGTAATTTTAACTGTTAGTTTAATTTTTAAATTGTTTAATTATATGTAAATGTTTAAAACTTTATTTATTTGATTTAGTTACTTAGGTAGATGTATATTTTTTGCTATTGTGTAATTAAAAATAGTTTTTGTATTTACGATGAAGAACATTTGGAATTTTTGTTTTAAAAGCACCAAAATTATTAAAAATGTAATCAAATATCATTTTCATATAAACTATACTACTGTAGAATATATATATATATATATATATATATATATATCTAGAAAAAATAATTGCTTTAACTTTAAGGGAAAGACATTGAATTGAATGATAGGGAACTCTAAAAACGTATCAGACATGAAAATAAAATGAATTAAAGAATCAGACACTTGACACACACGTGGGAAGGCATGGTCTCTATTTTTAATCCACTGGTTTTTTTTTCTAGATCATATCAGTATATGTTTAATAAAAATATAATTTAAAGTGAAAGACATCTTACTTTGTGTCACGAAGCTTTATTTTTATCATTGCTGTCTTTGATCTTGTTCTTGATGTGTTAAGTTGTGTAAATTGACCAACTTCGACCACTTCACCAATTAAATCTAACAAAAAAATTAACCGTAAGTGAACTTATTTTCATAAATGATTCAAATTGTTTGTAAAACGTACGAATCAAAAAGGCTGGATCTTTTGTGCCACCAACAATTTCATCAAATCTTGCGAAATTGAAATTATTGAAATCAGCACCATTTTGTATGTGTGGGGGATCAACCATCGTATTTTAGCTTTTGGTATGTAGTTTTTTTTTTGCTATATTTTATGGTTTTTTTTTCATAAAAAGAAATTGTAAACGTCACAACGTTGCTTTCCATGACATTACAAACAACATACATGTTTTTCTCCTAAATAAAACGGCACACAAGTTTACATTTTAATGGGCCGAATTTAGAATAGTGGGCTTGATGTTACGGCCTACCCTCGCTTCATCTTCGTCTACAATTAGAGAACGGACTCGACGACGGAGAGCGAACGGAAAAGTAACCAACTGATCAAGCCAGAGAGAGAGAGAGAAATGGTGGTCGAGGATTCTTCAGTATCATTGGTGATTATGGCGGAAGAGAATCTCGATCCTAATAAGAAGACGAACCCTAGCCGTAAAGTGAAGGATCTTCCGGCGATTAGGGCTAACTCCGGCGATGAGGAAGGGCCGTCGAAGGAGAAGAAGATATTTTGCGATGACATTGTTTCGAAGAAATCAACCAGCGTTGTTCAGCATTCGCACCCTTTACAGAATTCGTGGGCGTTTTGGTTCGATAATCCTCAGTCGAAATCGAATCAAGCCACATGGGGAAGCTCTTTGAGATCCTTGTACACATTCGCTACTATCGAAGAATTTTGGAGGTCAGATTTCTTGTCGAATTAGAAAATCTCTTTTACTTGTTGTTTCTTTAAGCGATCAATGAAGCAGAACCATTGAAAAGGGGATTTCTGTAGCTCTATGATTCGGTATTTTTTCTTGCTTTGATCTTGAATAGGGATTCATTAGCTCCTTGATCTGGGATACAAGTTTGTGTTTTGATTCAGAAGCTAGTTTGTCCCATCTACTGTAGTTAGATTCAGAAGCTAGGTTTAGGTTCCTTCTAGCTTAAGATCAGTTTAAAGCGTTGTTTGTTGATGATTAAGCTTAAAGCGTTGCTTGTTAACTACTTGATGCAGTCTTTACAATAACATGCATCCTCCAACCAAGTGGGTTCCAGGAGCTGATCTCTACTGCTTCAAAGATAAAATTGAACCGAAATGGGAAGATCCTATATGTGCTAATGGAGGAAAGTGGACTATGATGTTCCCTAAGGCTACTAAACTGGATTCCAATTGGCTTAACACGGTATTCTAACTTTCATTTTAGTTTCCGTCCAGGCCAATGCTGCTTGTTGGATGCGTATTGTGATGTTTTTCAGTCCTTGTTTCAGTTACTCGCATTAGTCGGTGAGCAATTTGAGCAAGGAGATGAGATTTGTGGGGCAGTTTTGAATTTCAGAGCAAGAGGGGACAAGATCTCTCTATGGACAAAGAACGCCGCAAATGAGGAGGCTCAGGTAAATCATGGAGATGTTCATATGCATATATATTTCTGTGGTAATCGATAAGGGTTGTTCTTGAGTAATAACAAAGCATGTGACGTCTCTATTTCTCTAAGTTCTTAACCAAAAACTAATAGGGAAGGAGTCTACATAATAAGAGAACTAATCCTTGTTTCGTACATTGTTTTAAGTTTCGGCAAGTTGAATCATATAAGGCTTTTCCTTTTTCGGATTGATATTATGTTGCGGTTTTGCTGCAGCTAAGCATTGGGAAGCAGTGGAAGGAACTTGTTGGTTACAATGAGACAATCGGATTCATATTTCATGTATTCTCTTACTTCTTCTAAAATCTGTGTTCTCTTAAACTACATATTGGTTCGTACTATTGTGATTTGTCCAATTCTTTTTGCAGGAGAATGCAAAGACTCTTGATCGTGATGCGAAACCTCGGTATTCTGTATGAAAGTTCACAGTTTTACTTCTCAGCTTCGCGGGGGAAAAAATGGAAGAGTAAAAGATGCACATATGAGATGATCGATCACCTTTTTGTTGCTTCTGATCTATCCTTTATTGTAAAAAAGATTTTCGTAATTTTCATAGTGGTATTGATAAAAGAAATATACCAAAGACACACGATGCCAAAATTTCGAGCCTCTACTTCACATGTAAACATATCAAATCAAACATTCATCAAAGTTATACCGCGCGCAACCAGTTCTTGGCATGATCATGGTGGCAAAACTCCTTACCGAAAACTTGTCAAGAAGTGTAGTTTCTGAGTTTGATAAGGCTTCTTCTCGTAAATCTCGTAAATTGTAAAAAATATAAACATTTTGATAAGGAAGTAAATAAAAGTGCAAAATAGCCCTCAATTATAGGATTCTTAATTTCTTACTGAATTATTGTATATGTGTCCAGACTATATACAAACAAGTCGAAATTACTCAGTAAAGCCCATAGACTATACAAATCAGCAGCTCTTCAAGTCTCGATGTTGCCATCAACCATGTTGCTTGAAGAACACGTTAGCTTATTACAACAATGATATAACTAAGACGAAAATGCTGAACTGGAATAAGATTATTGTGTTCATAGAGAAATCAAAAGCTTACCTCACAAAGCTGATATGAACACCGAGATTTCGATGAGCAGATAGATGAACAATCGATGCAGAGAAAAATCCCGAATGTAGCCGATGCCTATGTTGGAATCCTTTCAGTGGAATTTGATTTTGTTTTTCTCCCGATTCGATCCCACCAAAGACTTATTCCTTCGATTAACCAGTGAAGATTCCAAGGAAGTTTTTCCAGTTTAGAACAAGAAACCGATGCCAATATATTGCGCCTATTATTTACCGTTTTATACACTAATCGATCGTATATTTCGGTATGATTTTTTATTTTTTGGATATGATAAGATTTACTTTGCCTACAAGCATATGCTAAACCTAAATTAGTGTTGAGTTTTTTCTATAAATAAATCTAAATACAAGTGACACATCCTAACTCCTAAGCATACAAATCAATTTGCCATGGCCACAAATCCTCCTCTGAATTGGTCGGAACTTGTCCCCGACGTCTTGTCGTTGGTTTACAAATGCTTAAGCTTTGCAGATTTTGCTCGAGCTAGGACAGTTTGTTCATCATGATACTCTGTTTCGACGCCTAGAAAAAACCACACACCATGGTTGATTTTTAAACAAGACATGAATTGGCATTTGTTTAATCCGGAAGAAGTAAGTTTTATTTTTAAGTTTGATGGGCTTCCAACTCAAAACCAATTGGCAATGAGTGGATGGGCCCAGGTCCCTTATATATCATGTCAAATTGTTTCCCAATTCAGATGTGGGATGCTGAGCCGACACGTGGGCGGTTGAGACGACCAGAAAATCTCATTGGGTTGAGACGTTTTTAATATTTGTTTAATAGATTTGAGCTTATGATACAGATATTGGATCATGGATAAACATGGCCTTAGATTAGCAAGTTTAATTTTCGAAATGACTTAATCAACATGTCACCCACTTAAAAGACTATTTTTTAATTTTAAAATATACACTTTCCTTTGGCTCCATTTTATCGAAAAAGAAGAATCCGATATTTCGACCTGGACAAGATTGAAGTAACGTTTAATGCACGAAAAGAGACGGAAAGCGTCAAACCCTAACGATGAGCAAGAGAGAACGAGCTTTGTATATGTGTTTGGTAGCGCTTCTTCTCGTAAATCTCGCATACTGAACAAAATATAAACGTTTTGATAATAAAGTAAATGTGCAAAATAGCCCTCAAATTTAAGATTCTTGATTCGAAATGAGTCCAGACTATTTTTCAAACAAATTCAAATTACTCAGTAAGGATGGACCAAGCCCATAGACTATACAAATCAGCAGCTTTACAAGTGTACTTAGTCTCAATGTCGCCATCAAATCAATCCATGTTGCTTGAAGAACACGTAAGCGCAGTTCGTTCCTCTGTTTTCCTTTTTGTTTTAGGTGTTAGTCGATAGGTTTATCGACTTGGCTTTTCCTTATCTTTGTTTTTGCTTCTCCTTTTCTCTTTAGGAAGAAATGTTCGATTTGTGTGGATATGGTAAGATTTACTTTGCCTATAAGAAGTAAAATATGCTAAACCTAAATTAGTCGTGAGTTTTGTCTATAAATATATAAAATACAATTTGTGAATATTTTTTTGTTATTTTTGGCTCAAAAAAAAAATATATATATATATATATATATTTATAATTCATAACAAACAAACAAATCCGCTGTAGCACAACGGCTAAAACCAAAGATAATCTCTTTGACTAAATTTCTGGGTTCGAAGCCCGGCAGCAAAATATTTTTTTGTTAATTTTATGTTCATTTTCTTAGTTAAAAAAACTGAAAAACGGCACGCAAGTCAACTTATGAATAATTGACGGATACTAGGCTTAAAGAGAAAAGGCCGATCAAAATCTTTGTGTGTTTATGTATATTTATAGTTCGTAATCAATCGATAGCTCCGTTGTAGCACATTGGCCAAAGCTTCACCTTAAATGATGAAACCTTTCCAGGTTCGAAGCCTGGCAGCGGAATATGTTATTTGTATTTTTGACTCAAAGAATAATTATACATATCTTATAAAGTTTTACCAACTAATATTTATACATTATTAACCCCTTCACGTTAGAGATCCTTCACCTCCCACCTCTAAAATCATACCACAAACACAAGATACTCGGCAACTATTCAATCCACTTCGACTACGGCTCTCGACAAAGACGTTTGGTACGAGTGTACGCTGCGGTTTTGTGGGTAGACGAAAGAACCAAAGACTACTTAGTTGTGTGGACGTCTAGGAGGAGCGACCACTTATGCTTTTTCAGGAACGGATATGAAGAGTGGAATAAAAAACACTGTGAGTATCTAGGAAGAGGAGAAGAAGACGAAGACATGGGTGTGGATATGGCCTACAAAGACAAACAAGCTTTACATACTTAATAGCTTTGGTAGAATCAGGATCTTGGACTTTTCTCATGACTTTCCGATAGATGTCCCCAATCATCCATACATCAATCGACCGTTCGATACCAATCACAATGGTAGGACAAGGGTGAAACTAACCACGTCTGGAGATGCTCTGATGATCCGATGAGGGTGTAAATTTGGTGAAACAAACTGGTTCAAAGTCTTTAAGATTAAAGCACTAATGAGGAATGGGAGAGAGTGGATTCGTTGGAGGATTTTGAGGGATGGGAGAGATCGTTGGAGGATTTTGATAGATGGGAGAGAGTGGATTCGTTGGAGGAAGAGGAGGCGTTCGTTTGGGATTTGAGCGTCGCTTTGCCAACCAAAGGCGTATCGGGAATCAAGAAAGACTCGGTATATTTCTGTGACTATTATTATAAATCTATTCTGGAAGCCACTAGGTATGAGATTCCTACGGATAGGATGGAAGGTTTTGAACAATGTAGCCACTTGCTTGGAGTGGGAGATGCTTTGTGGTTCCTTCCTTGTTTTGATGTTGGGGAATAATGATACATTTCAAGTCTCTGAACTATGGCTTTTTATGTTTGAGGACTTGAATAGCGTAAAACTATGTATTCTGATTTCCATGTTTAATAAATGAATTCTTAGTTGAAAAATGAAAACAACAACAACAATTGAGAATCCAAATCGTTGTGCTTTTAGAAGAAAAGAAATATAACATGAAAGAAAACATATAATACTTAGATCCAAAGCCATCTTCTATAGAAATTCTCAATCGATCAAAGATAAGAAGAAAATAGTTTAAGAAAAACGACCAAAAAGAAAGGAGAAGACAGAGATTAGAGAAGTAAGTTTGTGAAGCTTTAGAGAAACTGGATATAGTCAATCAGTTCTGTAAAAGTAAGAGTACCCAATTCGGAAGCACAAGTATTGTAAATCAACATAATGTATTTAAGAAACACTTAAAACACTTCCATTACTGTAAACATAGCACTGCTACATGCAACTCTTGTTGCAACAAGACCAGATTACACAATCTTACAAAGATGGGATAAACTCTCAACCTAGTCTACCCAATAACCCACGACATCTTATACAACAAGATTCGTGTTTTACACCAGTTTCTAATCTACCCAGATGAAACATGTTACACTCAACATGAAATCACTCCACCCATACTTGAGTTCTTCAAAGAGTACACTCTCACAAATTTCATTTTTCTTTTTGCGTGAAGAACTGACTACTAAAGGTTACCAAAAACCTTTATTATATTGGAGTTCCAATTACCAATATAATAAGTAGAGTCATGTTTCGGACCGGCAGACCATCCACTGTTCTGTGACAGAGAACACTGTTTCACCTGTCATTTGACCTTGTGCAAAGCGCCAACTTTATACTTTTTGCCTTTTGCATAAGATCACTTCCTTGTTTGTTAAACCGAACTTGTGCACCATCTCTCCCACTTACATTCCCATAGCTCGAGACACTCATGACCTTCACACGTGTGGAGTTGACTTCACACGTGTGACGCTGACTTCAGCTTTCCTTGTCTCTGGTGTAACACAGGACTCTTCACCCCCTCTTTGATCCTTAGTTGCCATCTTGATGCATCTACAAGTTCCCAGATATTAAAGCAAAATCATAGTTCATGATGCAAACCTCTTTTTGTTTTTCCGTAGAAGTATCTCAACTCCAACCAATTAAAATTTACCCAAACAGTTTGACGATATGTCAATATAAGTAAATGCACTTTTAACTACGTGAGACATGACGAACGGAAGAAATAACAATGATGTTCTCGCAGGAAGGAACCTCCTTATCGATGAAGCAAAACGCTTTGTTTAGTGCTCAGATCGCTTCTATAATCATCGAAGAAAAAAGGCACCAATGTTGACGCGTCTCGTCAGAGAAATCAAGCCTTTTCTTTTATATTTTTTTATATATACACTTTTATAACACACTGAAATATTTCCCCGCCCAAGAAACTTAGAGTCTCTTCTCTCTCTTTCAACACAATGGCAGACGCTCCAGAGAATCTGAAAGAAGCTCAGAAAACAGAGTCGAGATCCATTGAAGAACCCAAGGTAAACAAAAAGAAGACGAATCAAAGAACAAAACTAACAATTTTCTTACTTTGATTTCTCAGATACGAACTCCGGATCGGAGACTTGATGCGAGAAAGAGGGTAAAGAAACTGAACAAGAACCGAGAAAGACCTTATGGCTCTGTTCTTGCGAATGGATTTAAGTGTTTCGTTTGATTTTGATTCTCAGGGACGAACTCAGGATTTGGGTCAGCGTGAATCAGGGAGAAGATCTGATTGGAGACACGAAACAGAGTCGAGTTCATGGGCAGAGAATAGGGTAAAGAATCTGAACAAGAACTTAATTGCTCTGTTTCTTTACTATATGTGAATGATTATAATGAAACCAGATTCGATACGAATTCCTCAGGAGACTAAAGATTCCGGTTTAAAAATAAATGAAAGGGGTCAGATTCATGATAACAAAGAGTCAGACGCAGACATACGAGAGAATCTGCGGAGGAGCAGCCATGAAACAGAGTCGAGATTCTTGCAACACAAGAATAGGGTAAGAAGAAACTAACTTGTTACACAAGTATTATGCTTTTGTTTGATACAACGTTTTTTTATTTTAATTTTGATTCTCAGGATACAGATAGGAGATTTGATGAGAGAATCGAAAGTAACTATCCAGTTCGTCCTGGTGAAAGAGATTGTATGTATTACATAAAAACCGGTCTTTGTGGCTTTGTAAGACATTGCGTTTTAAATCATCCTCGTTGTAAGGTGCACTTCTTCGATTACCTCAAATCTAAATAATTTTATTGCTTAAAAAGGAACAGTACGAGTGCATTATATAGAGCCAAATCTTGTTCATGATGCATTCGACTTACGATTATCGCACCATCTAGCAAAAGTAACACAAGCTATTCTAGCGTATCGTCCTTCCAAACAACTTCCTCTTCTGTATGCAGTATTTTATGAGAGGAGATTGTAAGAACGGCTCAGCTTGTCAAATTATTCACCCGAAGAACATGGATCAGAGAGTGAGTGAACCCAACCGGAGATTTGAAGAGAGGATACGTGAAATGGAGTCAAGTTCTAGGGTAACTAGACTAAAATGTGATCTTCTTTATGTTTTTACTCATAATTAACACTAATGAATGTTCATTCTCAGGCAAAACCTAATCCGGATTTGCGAGAAAGATTGGAAGATCTAGAGGAAGGGGTAAGAAACTGACTTTGTTAATCTTTTTTTATCCGGAGGAGTCCTTGACTTAGCTCGTTGCTTTTTCTTCAAACAAACAATTATCGTAGGAGATTCTTCGAGAGCAAGAGAAGAGGTACAACAAAGACATAAGTGAAATACACGATGGAATAGTGGCGGCAGGGGCGTTTCTGGACAAGTGCAGGAGGAGCAAATGTCAGGACCCAAAAATGTTTTAAAACTTTTTTAAGCTTATTTAAGAGAAAAAATAAAACTTAGAGGATCAATTTTTAAATAATTATAAATAAAGGACCAAATTTTTAAAAACTTATGAACAAAACGGCCAATTTTTGAAAAAATTTGCACAAGGCCCCATAAAATGTTGAGCCGCCCCCAAGTGGCGGGATACAAGCGAACAAGGATGGTAAAAGAAGACATGACTCTCTTCTTGTTTTGTGTGTTTCCTTCAAACAAATAATGGTCAAGAGATTTTGCAGAAACATGAAGAGAGCGAACATTGAGTGGCAGAGGAGGGAAGAAAACGAAGATTGAAGGTAAAGAAACTGAAACAAAGATCTGTAGTCGTTGAGTTGTTCGTCCCACTAAATCCACTATTCTAAAGTCGGCCCATTAATCTATAGATTGGCGTGCCGTTTATTTAGGGAGATAAAACTTGTTGCGTCATTAAAAGCAAAGTTGTGATGTTTTGTCGTTTTCTATTTCTTTTTATACAAAAATATATCCGTGGCGGTTGAAACGATCATTGGCTACCAGCTCAACCGCCACGGGCTGCCATTTGTAAAACTATTAACTATTACCCATCTTTTATGGTTCACCATCTGTTTGATCTTCCCACGAGGACTTGGAATATGGCTTTGATTCATGCGATAATTGTTCCCGAGGATGCGAATATTATTCATAGTATGCCAGTAGGGAACATTCTTGGATTAGACTCGGTAGGTTGGTGCTATACAAAATTCAGAAAATATACGGTGAAATCGGGCTACCAAATAGAAAATGATAGCATGCATAAGGATGAAAAATTGGTTTTCGACCCGATAGTTAGGCCCCTACAAGCCCAATCATGGAAAATACAATGCCCATCGAAGCTGCGACACTTTATGTGGCAAGTGCTTACGAGTTGTATCTCGGTGAGTGCTAATTTACACTAACGAGGTATCAGATGTGACACACAGTGTACACGGTGTGGTATGGAGGAGACAATAAATCATGCTTTGTTTGAATGCCCTCATGCCTTTCAAACATGAGCTTTGTCGAAAATTCTTACAGCACCAGGTGTCTTTCCGATATCATCTGTATTTACTAATATGGATTTTCTATTTTGGCGGACGCCTACCGGATATCGGAATGAGATATTCCCGTGGCGTTTCTGGTATATATGGAAAGCACAGAATGATAAAGTTTTTAAAAGAACCGACATGGACCCAAACCTCGTTGTCCGGAATGCGGAGGGAAGCTATAGCTTGGAAGAAGACTCAGTCCGAGGAAGAGCCCAAAATTGCAAGGGATGTGAGGTCAATGGAACATCCGGATTATCAAGGTTTGAAATGCTATATTGATGGATCTTGGAAGGACAGTGATATCGCATATGGTATAGGATTGATAGGATTGTTTAGCTTTTATGATGAAGACTCAACAATTGTGATGGGGGCTCGAAACACACGTCGTAGTATATCCCCACTACACTCGGAGGTAGAAGCACTACTGTGGACGATCCAATGTATGCTATCTCTAATGGGCCGACTTTAGAATAGTGGATTTAGTGGGACGAACAACTTTCCTCCATCTCCATCTACAACATAGAAGTCACTAGACAACGATGGAGAGCGAATGGAAAAGTAACTAACTGATCAAGCGAGAGAGAAAGCGAAATGGTGGTTGAGGATTCTTCAGATTACTTCATCAGAAGTACAAATTACCACATCTAATTGGGTTTTACATTGAGCTTTTGTGATATACTAAGCCATAACATTAGATATTAAACTTAAAATCGAGAAAAAGAGTTTCTTATTCATCAAAGGCTCATATTATGTGAAGAACAGTGTAGTTGCCTTGATAATCACAAGAGGACCCAAGATAACTCATAAGTTTTCAAATAAATATGCCAATTTTAAATTCCACATGCTTCTTATTTCAGTAATCTTATCAACAATAAGAATTGCCTACCTAAAGAACAAGGCAAAACCTCCTTCTTAAACCCTAGAGAAAGCGATTTAGTGAGTAATTAAACAAAGCAATTTTATTTAGTCGCACAGTTCTCGATGAGAGAGAGACAGATTTGTTGCCGTTACGAGTCCAAAGGTCTCTTTGGTTTCCTTGCTAATTAGGTGATTATCCCGCGTACACGCGGATAAATTATTTATGTAGTTTTGTTTTTTATTTTAAATTTTTAAAAATATGAAATATGTAGTTGTTTTGATTTTTTATTATAGACATTGTTGTTGATTTTTTTGTAGTTAATTTTTTTGTCAATAATATCGCTTTTATTAATAATATAAATTTCAAAAATTTATTTTATCATTTAATTATTTTATATATGTAAACATGTCAAATCAAAATGTATAATAATTTAATACATAAAAGTTAGAAAAATATTAAATTTGGCTTGTCCGACTATTTTAAGTAGAATTTAGAATACAAATAAATTATTTAATATTTTAAAATATTAAAATATATCATCATAAATTTTATAAATGAAACATATATTAAAAACATATATTATAAATGAAACATACATTAAACAATTGCGTTAAAAAAAACATTAAAAAAAATATAAATTTGGGAAGTTTTTATCTTAGACATATCAAAATCTTTTTTAAAAATTTGGTAAATCTTTATTATTATTTTCAAAAATAATATATATTCTATTAAAATGTTCTATAATTTTATTATTACAATAATTAATTTCTAAACTATTTATAAATGAGAAACCAAATTTGTATATAATTTTAGAATTAAAAAAAATTGATAATATATTGATTAAAAACTCTTTTGATTTATTTATAGTAACAAATATAAATTTAAGTGTAGAAGATTTTGTTATTGATTCAAAATTGGCATGTCACAATTTTGGCAAGCCATGTCATAATTATTTAGGTGAGAGTGATTCTGGAGATGGCACATAAACATCTTCTCACAAATCATTTCTCAATTAATATATAAGGGATGATATTGAATTGAAGATTTCCATACTTAAGTTTTGAATTGATGATGCATAAATTTCGAATATTTGTGTAAATATTCGTAAATAATATTGTCTTCTTAGAAATTGTTTGGGTTGGATATCCCTCAAATGATATCCTCTATATATTAAAAAGAAGCCAAAACTACAAAAAAAAAATTATAAAAAGACAATGATATCCCGGAAAAATCCTTTTCACTTTTGATGGAAATTCCATTTTTAAGAAAATCAGTTTGAGAGACCGTGAAAATCAGTCGATTGAATTGATATTAACAAATTTTTTGGCCGTGATGTATCCCTTATATAGTGAAGATTATTGGCTAGGTTTTATACTTATATTAATAAATAAATGTAATTGGACTAATAATTGATTTTGGCCGATTTATAAGTGTAACACTTTTATTCCACTCATTTGTGAATTGGGTTAATAATTGATTTTGACCAATTTTTTTGATTAAGTTTGGGCTAAATTTGTTATTGAGTTTGGACTAAATAAATTAGAGAGAATGAGCTAAATTAGAGAATATCATGTCATATTTTTTATAATGCTATATCACATTAAAAGTTGAAGAATAATTTTGGTAAACATACATATACATAAGCTCCTTTCAAAAAATCACTCTTAATTAATATATAAGGATTATTCCAAATAAAATTAAAATAAACCAACGCATTTATGTATGGGCCTTAAGTGGGCTAGGCTAAGTTATTATAAATATAACTGATCGATACTGGGCTTATATACTTATATATATATTTATAGTTCGTAAGTAGATAAAAGCTCCGCTGTAGCACACTGGCAAAATCTTCATCTTAAAGAATATTTCCGGGTTCGAAGCCCGGCAGCGGAAAGAATATCTTTTTTATATTTTTTCCGTCGCTAATTATTCCAAATAAAATTAAAATAAACCGCGCATTCTAAAAACAACATACATGTTTTATCTCCCTAAATAAAATGGCACGCAAGTCTTCATTTTAATGGGCCGAATTTAGAATAGTGGGCTTTTATGTTACGCTCTACTCTCTCTTCATCTCCGTCTACAATTAGAGAACGGACCCGACGACGGAGATCGAACGGGGAAGTAACCGTAAAGAGAAGCATGTTCTTCAGTAACCGTAACTGATCAAGCCAGAGAGAGAGAGAGAGAAATGGTGGTCGAGGATCTTCAGTATCGTCGGCGATTATGGCGGAAGAGAATCTCGATCCTAATACCACGACGAATCCTAGCCGTAAAGAGAAGCATGTTCCGGCGATTAGGGCTAACTTCGGCGACGAGGAAGGTTCGTCGAAGGAGAAAACTATCTTTTGCGGTGGCGATGACAATGTTTCGAAGAAATCAACCACATTGGTTCAATTTTCGCACTCTTTACAGAATTCGTGGGCGTTATGGTTCGACAATCCTCAGTCGAAATCGAATCAAGCCACATGGGGAAGCACTTTGAGATCCTTGTATACATTCGCTACTATCGAAGAGTTTTGGAGGTGAGATTTATTGCTCTTTGAGATTCTTGTTTTCAGTTTCATTTGTTTGAGAGCAAATCGAAACTGAAATCCTTCCTAGGTAGAATAGGGAGTAATATAGCTCCACGACATTTGGTATATATGCCCAATTTTCTCTTGCCTTGATCGTAAATTCGCAACTATAGAACTGGAGAATGCTTATGACTGTTATCGTATATGTCTGCGTTTTAGGCACCTTCCATCTTAAGGTATTAAAGCGTTGCTTGTTGAATATTTGATGCAGTCTTTTACAATAACATGCATCCTCCAACCAAGTGGCTGATCTCTACTGCTTCAAACATCAAATTGAACCGAAATGGGAAGATCCTATCTGTGCTAATGGAGGAAAGTGGACTATGATGTTCCCTAAGGCTACTAAATTGGATTCCAATTGGCTTAACACGGTATTGAATTTTTCATTGTAGTTTATCCCTTGGCCATGCTGCTTCTTCGATACATCTTCTGATGTTTTCCTGTCCTCGTCTTAGTTACTCGCTTTAGTCGGTGAGCAATTTGAGCAAGGAGATGAGATTTGTGGGGCAGTTTTGAATTTCAGAGCAAGAGGGGACAAGATCTCTCTATGGACAAATTACGCTGCAAATGAGAAGGCTCAGGTAAATCATGGAGTTGTTTATATGCATATATTTTTCTGTGGTAATCAATAAGGTTTGTTTAGCATCTCTACTTTTCTAAGTTCTTAACCAAAAACTTATAGAGGGGAGATTACACAATGGGAGAATCTAGTCCTTGTTGTCATTCAGAGAAAACACATTCATTGGCTTAATTGATCCCATGTTCTGTTCATCTAAGGCTTTTCCTTTTTGTTGTGGTTTTGCTGCAGCTAAGCATTGGGAAGCAGTGGAAGGAACTTGTTGGTTACAATGAGACAATCGGATTCATATTTCATGTATTCTTCTTCGACATCTTTGTGTTCTCTTAAACTACATAATTGTTAGTGCTATTGTGACTTGTCCAATTCATTTTGCAGGAGGATGCAAAGACTCTTGATCGTGATGCTAAACGGCGGTATTCTGTATGAAGGTTCACACTTTTATAATTGTTAGTACTATTTAGTTTCGCTGAATGAAAACAAAGACTTCAAAGGGAAATCATCTGAGAATATGACCTTTAGTTTCTTGCTTTTGATTCTATCTTTCACTGTAAAAAGATGCACATTTTAGGGTTTGAGATGATCCAAATTCTCTCATTTTCAAAATATGAGAATTGGTGAAATGTGTTCTAATCACATGTACATGATTTTGTAATTTTCAGAGGTATAAAGAAAACAGAAGGGATTTCGAGATTAAGTTGTTGTTTTTCTCAATCACTTATCACAACAATTGAATATTTACTTTTAAGTATTAGCTGGAGCTCAGTTATTGGTTATCACTTATAATAAGCATAACAAAATAGCTCTTGAAGAACCGTTACGCTAAAACATTTTCCCGCCAACGAAAAAACCAAGAAGAAGTGCATATATTTATTTCCTTTTCGTGTCACTAAATACGCATATAATGCATCATGTGACGTTGGATTGATTGCAAATACTGTAATGGGAACTTTATGCATATAAAGAAAGTTTACTAAATATGCATTTAAAGAAAATCTAAAGAATCAAACCATTCTTTGTTTTTATTTTCAGAGAAGAGAGAAAGAAGAAAACAAAAAACGAAATAAAGCGAGACGATTGTTGGCATTGAAGAAAGAAGTACAGTCAAAGAGGCTCAAGAAACTTATACGAGGACAGAGTCGAGCTCCATGGAAGAAACGAAGGTAAACAAAAAAGGAAACTGAACAACAACTTCTTACTCTGCTATTCCAAACTTACGAATTTCGAACTGTGATTACTCATTTGATTGGTCCTTGCAATAAACATTTGATGAGAGAAATCAAAGACGTTCTGAAACAGAGTCGAGAAAGATGGGTATGTTCTTGCGTAGGATCATGTTTTGATTTTAGTGGTTTCGTTTCATTTGGATTCTCAGGGACGAAATTCGGGTTCGGGTCCAAGTGAATCAGGGAGGAGGTCTGATCGGAGACACGAAACAGAGTCAAGATCATGGGCAGAGAATAGGGTAAAGAGTCTGAACAAGAACTTGCTCTGTTTCCTTACTGTCTATGGATTCTGATGGTTCGATACGGTTCTCTCAGGGGCATATACGAGAGAATCTGCAACAACAAGAACAGAGACTGAGAGATGCTGAAATGCAGAGGAGAAGCCATGAAACCGAGCCGAGATTCTTGCAACACAAGAATAGTGTAGAAGATTGTTGGCATTATCTAAGAAATGGTGTGTGTCACTATGGAAGTGGTTGCCGTTTTAATCATCCACCGGAGAGGATTGGTCCGCCACATTGCAAGGTACACTTCTTGGATTATCTCAAATCTGATTAAATCGATCACTTGTTGTAGGACGAGTGCATTATACTTAAGCTTGATGCATTTGAATTATGCTTACTCTCCATCTACCAAAATTAACACAACTTAGTTGAAATGTGTCTAGAATATAACTCCATTTTAAGAGGTAACAAGGATCTAGAATATAAATGTGTCTCTTGTCGGGTTTAGTCTTTACTTGATTTGAAAGATAAGGTAAGCTCGGCCGAGTTGATTACTTTCCGGGAAAGATGGTTTTTTGACAAACAAGTTCCTATTGTATATGCAGTTTTTCCAAAAAGGTACTTGTAAGAACGGCTCAGTTTGTAGATTTCGTCACTCAATGGACAGGGATGGTGCAGAACCTGCGTCGTTCGGTGTTCACGGTTTACCTACGCATCAGGTAACTTCATTGCGGTTATTCTTACCAAAATGTGAAAGACTTATAACCGAGTTTCTTCTCCAGGATTTCCATATTAGTTTGGTTTTGACGTTTTCTTTTAACTTTGATTCTCAGGCTACAAGTTCGGATCGTAGAGCGAGTGAATCCAATTGGAGATTTGACGAGAGGAGACACGAAACAGGGTCAAGTTCCAGGCCAGAGAAGAGGGTAACTAACCTAAAATGTGACCTTCTTTGTGTTTTTACAGTTTTCACTTTACTTATAGGTTGTATGTTCTTTCTCAGGCACGGACTATACCGGATTCTCGAGAGCGTGATCCAAGAGGAAGTTTCGAAGATATAAATCAAAGACGCGATGGAACAGTGGCAGGACTCAAGCGAGCGAGGCTGGTAAAGAA
Source organism: Arabis hirsuta (assembly GCA_964056655.1). Taxonomy (NCBI): domain Eukaryota; kingdom Viridiplantae; phylum Streptophyta; class Magnoliopsida; order Brassicales; family Brassicaceae; genus Arabis; species Arabis hirsuta. The sequence goes on from OZ053305.1 coordinate 32,530,717, forward strand.
ATTGTTCTTATGATCTTGAGTAGTTGACTTAGCTTCAAACAAACATGGTAAGAGATTCCATAGAATGGTAGCGTTTAATGCTCAAAGAGAATCTGCAGGAACAAGGACATGGAAATATCGAGTGGCAGAGAAGAGAGGGTGAAGAGAATGTGCAGGAACAGAGACAACAGATAGAGAACGTTGAGTGGCATAAAGAATTTATGGAGAAACAAAGATTGAGGGTAAAGATACTGAAAACATGACATATTTATCTTCTCTACTAATAGTGATGAAACAGAGGTTTACTTGTGATCAACAGAATCTAGAGGAAGAGAGACTGAGAGAGATTGACAGGCAGAGGAGGGAATCTCGTATGAGACTTGATCAGGTGTGTTGAATTGAATGAATCATCAACATTTTACCTCCAATTTGGTTTTTGAAATCTGACAAGAATCTTCTCATTCAGATGCAACAAACTGTTAAATTTGACGAACCCCATGGAGTTGAAGAGTCATTACGAGAACTCGGAACTAAAAGAAGAGAGGACGACGGATTTTAAGAGGAAACAGAGTTACTTTTGATTACTTGTGACGCAAGGAAACAGAGTTACGTTAGGTCAAGTTTTTCCTAGTTTTAATCTTTGTGATTGTTGTTGTTTACCTCGGTTGATTAAAATACACTTCTTAAACATTACGTTTGTGCATAATTACATGTAGTTAGGAAAAAAAGGTAATACAGTCAATTGTGATCACTTTTGTCATGAATCTAGGTGAGTAGAAATATATTTCTGATCATATAGAATTTTACACATCAATATTCTTGCATTTGTTTTCATTTTACATACATATGTATGTTCATTTCATATTGAACTGATTGTTGTGAAATACAATGAGTTTTATTTAAACGAATAATGAAACTTGCATATGATTTTTTTTTTTTGTTAAAGAAACAACGTGACAATAACAAGTGGTTTATATAAGTATTGTCGGTGCCTCATCATTCGAGTTCAACTTTGACATGTTCTTGTTTTTTCCAAAAATCAAGGATGAGATTTAATTTAAGTATGCTACAACTTTTACTTGTTATTTTGAATTCAAAAACAACAAATCATTCGTAAATAACAACAAAGCAAAAACAAAATCACTCTTAAAATCTTCACAAACAAAATCACTTTTAAAACCTTCACAAACGTAACCAAAATTGATTATATTTGATAATTTACTTATTCGTTAGCTCATTCATTCTTAACGATTCAACATACACCAATGTGTTTAGTAGGTCTTTTCATTATCAATCATATGATATGTTCGAGACTTAATTTAAGTATGTTACAATTTTTACTCGTTATTTTGAATTCAAGAACAACAAATCATTCGTAAATAACAACAAAGCAAAAACAAAATCACTCTTAAAACATTCACAAACAAAATCACTTTTAAAACCTTCACAAACGTAACCAAAATTGATTATATTTGATAATTTACTTATTCGTTAGCTCATTCGTTCTTAAAGATTCAATATACACCAATGTGTTTAGTAGGTCTTTTCATTATCAATCATATGATATATACGGAACTTAATTTAAGTATGTTACAACTTTTACTCGTTATTTTGAATTCAAAAACAACAAATCATTCGTAAATAACACCAAAGCAAAAACAAAATCAATCTTAAAACCTTCACAAACAAAATCACTTTTAAAACCTTCACAAACGTAGCCAAAATTGATTATATTTGATAATTTATTTATTCGTTAGCTCATTCATTCTTAAAGTATTCAACATACACCAATGTGTTAAGTAGGTCTTTTCATTATCAATCATATGATATGTACGAGACTTAATTTAAATATATTACAATTTTTACTCGTTATTTTGAATTCAAAAACAACAAATCATTCGTAAATAACAACAAAGCAAAAACAAAATCACTCTTAAAACCTTCACAAACAAAATCACTTTTAAAACCTTCACAAACGTAGCCAAAATTGATTATATTTGATCATTTACTTATTCGTTAGCTCATTCGTTCTAAAGTATTCAACATACACCAATGTGTTAAGTAGGTCTTTTCATTATCAATCATATGATATGTACGGAACTTAATTTAAGTATGTTACAATTTTTACTCGTTATTTTGAATTCAAGAACAACAAATCATTCATAAATAACAACAAAGCAAAAACAAAATCACTCTTAAAACCTTCACAAACGTAACCAAAATTGATTATATTTGATAATTTACTTATTCGTTAGCTCATTCGTTCTTAAAGATTCAACATACACCAATGTGTTTAGTAGGTCTTTTCATTATCAATCATATGATATATATGAGACTTAATTTAAGTATGTTACAACTTCTACTCTTTATTTTGAATTCGTAAACTACAAATCATTCGTAAATAACAACTTTTACTCGTTTTTGAATTCAAGAACAACAAATCATTCATAAATAACAACAAAGTAAAAACAAAATCACTCTTAAAACCTTCACAAACGTAGCCAAAATTGATTATATTTGATAATTTACTTATTCGTTAGCTCATTCGTTCTTAAGGATTCAACAATATGTTTAGTAGGTCTTTTCATTATCAATCATATGATATGTACGGAACTTAATTTAAGTATGTTACAACTTTTACTCTTTATTTTGAATTCAAGAACTACAAATCATTCGTAAATAACAAAAAAGCAAAAACAAAATCACTCTTAAAACTTTTACAAACAAAATCACTCTTAAAACCTTCACAAACGTAACTAAAATTGATTATATTTTATAATTTACTTATTCGTTAGCTCATTCGTTCTTAAGGATTCAACATACACTAATGCGTTTAGTAGGTCTTTCATTATCAATCATATGATATATACGGGACCAACTTTTCTTATAAGTTTTATAAAAAAATAGTTATCAGTTTGATATTTTGGTTTTAGGTTTTGGGATCTAAAGATGACAAGATTTATAATTGTTCATCAGCATGTCAGTCATAGAGTTTACACAAGATCAGTAATAGTTTAACTGGTAAAAATCTCAAGCAAAGACTAGATGTCACTGTTTCGAGTGACATTTAGAACAAAACTAATATTATATGTTGTGGTTTTGGGCTTGTTTCGGCGCCATATTTTTTAACCAAAATTTTGACAACAGATCATTTATGGTAAGAATTGTTCATTTCCAATTCAAATATTTCAAGAAATTAAAAATTAAAAATATTCATTCCAAAACAGTTTTCATTCACTGCTTGAGCTCAAATCGCTATTAGCGACTTGCAATTCAATCAGAGTATCTTCCACTATTAGAGTAATATCTCGCATTATGAAGAAGAGCGATAGAGAAATTCCTCCAAAGATTTATCAATTCAAGGCGAGAACAAAAATTCGTGATAAATGCTTGTGTATATATGGCCATATTTTTTAACCAAAATTTTGACAACAGATCATTTATGGTAAGAATTGTTCATTTCCAATTCAAATATTTCAAGAAATTAAAAATTAAAAATATTCATTCCAAAACAGTTTTCATTCACTGCTTGAGCTCAAATCGCTATTAGCGACTTGCAATTCAATCAGAGTATCTTCCACTATTAGAGTAATATCTCGCATTATGAAGAAGAGCGATAGAGAAATTCCTCCAAAGATTTATCAATTCAAGGCGAGAACAAAAATTCGTGATAAATGCTTGTGTATATATGGCCATATCCATAGTGGTTTTCAGGAAATTAATACCGTCGACACGATAAAAAATACACATTTGCCTCACGAGAGGAAAATGGTTATTCAAAAAGCAATTTGAAATAATTGTTTGTTTCGATGTAAGACAATTGTTTCATTTAAAAAATAATGAATGTTGTGTACAAGAAAGTGTTTCAAAACTTTTACTAGCATTTAAGATTAAACTTTCGTTTCATTTAAAAAATTTAAACCAAATTTTCATTATTCAACATATCATTGAATTAGTCATATACATATTTTTCATCTATTTTACATGCTATGCCTATGATATCTTACCTTTTCATAATTTATAATTTATTGTAGTTTCAATACTAAAATTAAACATGCTACGAAATGATGTTTATATCCGCATATGATGCAGACAAGTCAGCTAGTAGTAAATTATAGACAAAAAATAAAAATTGTTTGATTAAATTTAAAAATTTATATAGTTTATAAATATTTTTATGATTAGATTATATTCAAAAAACACCTCATTTATGGAAAACAAATGTTTTATCATAATTTAAAAACATTAAAAAAAATTAAGTAAAAAATATCATCCTTTCGGAATGACAAAAAGCTCGTATGGTTGTAAATGAGACAAATTGGGTAAAAATCCCCAATTGTAATTTTCCCGCCAGACTTGTCGAAATTAGCTAAGGAAAAACCCTCCTCGATTCAGTCTCAGTGCTCTGAAATGTTATCGTCGTCACCGCGAAATTAGGGTTTCATTTTTCTTCCTTCCGTATCGTATTGGACCAGGAAAGGGGAAAACTCCGAAATGGGTATTCAAGGGCTTTTGCCGTTGTTGAAATCGATCATGGTACCGATTCATATCAAGGACCTCGAGGGCTGTACCGTCGCCGTCGATACGTACTCATGGCTACACAAAGGCGCTCTATCTTGTAGCCGAGAGCTCTGCAAAGGATTACCCACCTCAAGGTCCTCTCTCTCTCTCTCTCTCTCAAGGAATCCAGATTTAGAAATCGATTGATTTTTGTTTTTCCCCAAATTCAGAAATTGGGGTTTCTTTTTCTCTATGTTTCGTTGAATCCACCCTGAAAAAAAATCAAGCTTTTGTCGTTAAGATTTTATGGGTTTTCCGATTTTATTCTCTCGAGGATGTTTGGTAAACCAAACTCGAAAGATTTGGATGTTCTGGAAATTTCACAAGTAGGCTTGTAGGGTTCAAAGATTGATGTTTTGTTTAGACATGAAGGATTGGACCTGTAAGGGAATTACAATTGACAATACTAATCTTTAAGATCTGTTTTCTTGTTACTCTTCTGGTTCTGGATTTGCAGAAGATAATGGGGTCTACTGGTGTCTAATCTTTCAGGCATATTCAATACTGTATGCATAGAGTGAATTTACTTCGCCATCATAGAGTGAAGCCTATTCTGGTCTTCGATGGTGGTCCGCTGCCAATGAAACTAGAACAGGAGAATAAGCGTGCTAGGTATGCAAACATTAGCTAACTTATTGAAGCACAATTTGTGAAGTTATGTTTGTTTCTTGATAATTATCATTGAACAAGTTTTATACCAAGTCTTCTTCTTTAGTCTTTACTATAACAATCAAGTTCAGGTCCAGAAAGGAAAATCTTGCACGTGCATTGGAGCATGAAGCAAATGGAAATTCCTCGGCTGCTTATGAGTGCTTTTCAAAGGCTGTAGATATTTCCCCTTCTATTGCACATGAGTTGATACAGGTGACAGTAGGCTGGATAATTTGTACTTTTCTCCAGATAAAATGATTTATTTGTTTCTTTAATTGCTTTGTTGTTAATATCTTTGAACTGAAATTTATCTACCATGGAAGGTTCTGAGGCAAGAGAATGTTGATTACGTTGTTGCTCCTTACGAAGCGGATGCACAAATGACATTTCTGGCTATTACTAAGCAAGTTGATGCAATTATCACTGAGGATTCTGATCTCATTCCTTTTGGCTGCCCAAGAGTAAGCTTACTGTTACATTTTGCATCAGATCATTTGCTCTTCTCTTTACTGGTAGAGTTAATGTCAATTCCTCATCCATCCCTGTGTATTACCATTGATGCCTTCAACTGTTAATTTTCATGTCGCAGATCATCTTTAAAATGGACAAGTTTGGCCATGGTGTTGAGTTTCAAGCGTCCAAGCTACCCATAAATAAGGAGCTCAGTCTTTCTGCATTTTCAAGCCAGATGCTTCTCGAGATGTGCATATTGAGTGGCTGTGATTATTTGCAGTCGCTTCCAGGAATGGGACTCAAAAGAGCTCATTCACTCATTACAAAGTTCAGAAGTTATGACAGGGTACACATTCTTTCTCATTTGATTTTATCTTATAACAAGGAATTTGGTAAAGCAAGAGTACGGTAAATTAAAAACTGGATACTTTACCACATATTCTTACAAAACTAGTTTTAGTTTTTTCCGGCATCAATCTTGTAGACATAGTTCTGGAAAAAGGTTTGTTTGTATGATGTGTGGCTAGTTTGCTTGTAGGTAATTAAGCACTTAAAGTACAGCACAGTTTCAGTTCCTCCTCTTTATGAAGAGTCATTCAAGAAAGCTATGCTGACTTTCAAGCATCAACGGGTCTATGACCCAAAAACTGAAGCTATTATACACTTGTCTGACATTTCTGAAGACCTTGGCGAAGATTCAGATTTTGTAGGCCCATATCCTTTGACACAAGTCTTTTGAGTTTATATCTCCATTTATCAAGACTAATTAAGGAACACATGTCAATTGATTCCTTAACGTCGTTCACATCGATGCCACAACATATTGCTAAGGGTATAGCACTGGGCCAGCTTGATCCGTTCACACAGTTACCGTTCCAGGTATCTCTATATTTCTAATTTCTCCCTCTCTTTCCTTCCCGCCGATGTTTTCTTGTTTTGCTGTCTTATTTTCTCAAATGAATAGGCTGAGAGTGTTACTCCTAAATTGGTTGTCGATGATATTTCCCGTCTCAAAAGTTTCAAACCTGAAACTCTGAAGAAAAAGCTTGATTTGCCGGTCCAGAAAAATCTTCTCACCAAGTATTTCTGTATCCTTCAATGTTACATACCATGTCTTTAATATCTTGGTAGTTTATTACATTTGGAACTTGGTTTAGTAAGTTCTTTTTGGCATCAATATGTTCTGTATATCTTCAAGAGACTAAATAGCTGTTGCAGTGATGTTTGATCTGGACTACTTGTTCTTCACTTAACATCTGAAAGGCTTTGCATCTATTGAGGCAAAAAGAAAATTCAAGGCTCCTAGGATATCACCAATGTCTCTGACCCCAACTGATGAGTCTCCAAGCACTCCCGTGGATAATGCAACAGATGTAGATGCTTCTTCGAGTCAGACAACAAATGAATCACCGGTTTACATCTTGGTAAGAAACTAGAAGAACCACACATTTTAGTTCTCGGAAGTTGTAGCACAAGCTCTAATCTCTTTGAGTCTTTAGGGTGAGAATGCAATTGCTAGCAAAGTTGCAGAGGAAAGAGAATCACCCAACGAAGGTACAACTACTTTTGTTCCCACAACTGAAAAAGAACTTTACTCTAATCTTTCTATACGGACTCATCTTTTACGTGTCACTATCTTTTAGATTCACTGGAAAGGAATCACAAAGACCTTGATCACAAATACGTAGAACAGCAAGTGGGGAGGCCGAAGACAGATAGTTTGAAGGTTGTAGTAAGAAGCAAGTATTTTAAGCAGAAGCAGGAGGACAAAAGTCTTAAACAGTTGCTCCCATGTCTCAATGATTGCTCTGTGATTGATCAGAGAAAGACAGTTAAAACTGCGATAAACAATTCAAGCGCGTCTATAAGAGAAGAAAGTCACAGAGCTATTGCAACAAGTCCAAGTTTCCATCATGAGCGAATCTACAACAATCATGAAGATGCCAAAGAAGCGAGTTCCTCAGACATGAACGAGGTGGCTGAGAGAACAACGAACATCAACAAGATAAACCATCAGATTGATAAAGAAGACCAGAACACATCCGATGAGATTCTTCCTGCCTATGGTACTCCTAAGAATGTTATGCCCCTCTCTTCCATTCACAGTAATAGCTTTCCAGGAGCTGCAACAGGGAAAAGGAAGCTTAACTCAGATGAAAACCTTGAGAAGGTTAGATAGTACCGTACTATTCTTCCCTGCTTATACTGCCATTATTGAAGCCATTTATTAACTTTTCTAACTATTTCAGGAAAATTTGAATTCCAAGCATATGCGCATGGATGAAACTGATCCTGGTACTTATAGGAATTCATGCCTCTTTATATACCTGTATGTGTATAATTGTTATATAGGCAATGGAATCTTCACTAAACGTTTTTCTTTTTTGCATGTACTATCCTGTGAAGCTGTGAATGCAGAAACGTCAATTGAAACGGACGATGTTAAGAAGTTTGGATCCAACATTTCACATATAGGGCATTACTCAGAAGTAGCAGAGAAATCTGTTGAAAGATTTGTCTCAGCCATATCATCTTTCAGATATCCTGGGCCTGGCTCTCGGGCCAGCGGTCTCCGTGCACCTCTCAAAGATATCCGCAACACTTTTCCGACCAAAGGGTAAACATTTTGATCTCTCTCAGGTTTTTTTTGGTTTTAATGTTAAGAGAAAGATATCAAAATCTTTCAAACTTTACTATCTTCAATAGTTTTGTGGTGTTAAATGCCATAATCTCAGAGAAAGTTTGTTTTCTTGTTCTGGTTTTGACAAAAAAAAGGTCATCTCCTAAACTGGACTTCAACAAATTTGGTTATTCGTCAAGCAACCAAAACACCGCTAGAAAGACAAGGCGATTGTGAGATCAGATTTGTAAGTTAAACCATCTCTTTTGGCCAGATGTGAGAAGAACTTTTGCTGTGGAATCAACTTCTTGGTCCCATGATATTGTTGTTGTATCTGTTAGCTTTTTACTGTCCAGAATATTCTTGTCCATAGATTCTTCACACATCTGTAGTTTTCTGGTGACCTCATGTCAATCCCTCTAGCTCATTTGGAAGGTCTAGACTAACGCACATTGCTTAGAACAAACCCGAATAGGCTCTTATTGGGACTATCATTGATCATAATCGTCTTCTTTGTCCTTAATCTTGTTGCTTTCTAAGTCTTCTGTAAGACCTGTAAACACAAGGATACGTGTGAACAACGATTCGATTATGTGGAAAGTTTATGGGCAAGAGTCCCACACGAGAGATGTATCTTCAAATAAGAGAACACCTTAAACTCGTGGTGTTTAAGTTTCAAATTCTGTTATTAGTATTAGGTAAGAAAGATTTTCTCTGTAACATCACAAGTTGAAAAACAATTCTCAACTTGTGATCTCTTGGAAATTAGGTTCTTTCTTTTTTAGAAATTACTGAAAACCATTCATTTTCATAAAGTGAAAGTTTCAGAGATCCAAAAGCAACAGTATGCAATAAATGTATCTTGGGCCAAAACCAATGTTTTCACGCCTGGCCCGGATCGGCCGGTTCAATCGGTTGAATCGCGATCCGATCACTATTACGGTTCGGGTTATATGGTAAAATCCGCTAATAAAAAACCAGTCGAAATCCGAAAAAATCTGCGAATCGGTTGGTTGAACCGGCGGTTTGGGTTTTGAAAAAAACCTTAGCATGAATTAGAGAGTTTGTTTTTAGATGTTGATATATTATATTTCTTTTGGTTTTAGTTTGAATTTTGGATGTTCGCTTATGGTTATTGTTAGACATCCATACTCTTGAGATTTAGTATTATTTTTTCTTAAATTTTAGAGTTTAGATCGTTTATTTTGAAATCAAAAAAAAAGCTTTAAAATTTTATTTCTTGTATATATTTACAATATATATAAATTTTTAATAATTTATTGACTCGTGGTTGATCCGCAGTTAGACCAATGATCCGATGATTCGATAGGTAAATCGGTTCGCTGTCCGGATCGGATTTCAAAATATTGGCCAAAACCATAAAACTTGCAAGAGTTTTATTGAGAAAAAGACAAGCTAAATTGTCAGTATCAATGATTTGGGATTTATTTGTTGCACACGTAATCAATTTGGGAAAACTTGTGGCTAAAAAGGGATGCACGTGAATGCAATAAAACATATATCATTTGTAAAAGACCAATCAGATTATGACAGTTTTGATCATCCAGTCACAGTTTCTGCTCTTCACACACGTGGTCCAGTTGTACTTCCACATCACCACACTTTAATTACCATCATATTTATTTTAGCTAGTTTTTTATTTTTATTTTGAAATTTCATTTCATTATTATTCTGTGTATATCGACAAATATGAGAATTATGTGGTTAACTAACTTGATGACAAAAAAAAAGTTTATTTTTAAGAAGTTGAACTAACATGTTTTACTTTAATCCGAAGATTAATTTGGATTAAAGTAAAACAATGTTAAATACCGCCAAATTAATTGTCGGCTTATGAATGTCAAAGTAATATATCTACGATGTAATATATCTCTCTGAAAAAGAGTTAATGTCAAAGTGTTGATATTCTAATCAATTACGACTATCAATTTGATTTAAGTTTTGGTATTCAAACTTTATTAACAGCGGATTCATTGAAGCTAATTCAAAATAAAATGACAAAGACAATCAAAAAAAAATATTTATCTAAATTAAGAGAATTGTTATCATGTAATTGTAATAGATTTTGGAAATACGGCTGCTATTATAGATTCAGGAACACCTAATTATCTATCTTCGATTCAAAATAATATCATTTTGGTATCGCTAATGTGTCGTCAACGATTACTATCTTCACTTAATTTCCGGTGCGAAAAAGACTATTAGTTTCTCTTTGTATTTCATGAATCTCTTTAGTAATGTAATATATTTTAAATTAATTTCAATAAAATAAAGCGTTGAAAAAAACACATCTAATGAAGAAATTTTTAGAGAAAATTCTCTAGAATATCACACTTCGAAGTTTTGTTTCAAAAAATACCAATATTTTTTAAAAGTTTCAAAAATACTACAAACACAAATATTGATTTTCAAGGACTTGTAATTTAAGGGTTTATGAATAGATCAACTATTGTAAAATTAGGGTATAGTTTGTATGGGTAGAGTATGGGTTTAGGTTTAGGGTTTAGTTTTGAATGTTGAAGTTAATTTTAGTTTTTGTGATATTTCTGGAACATTGAAGAAATAATGGCATTTTTGAAACTTGTAAAAAATGGCGGTATTTTTGAGAATTGTCCAAAAATTTATTCTAAATCGAAACTTATAGGAACTGAGGGGTTAACTCAAGAAACTTACATCTAACTTATTAAAATATATTCGTCTTTTCCCATGCTTCCAAACAAAAAACACTGATTTTTCAGAGATCCAAAACCATGAACACAAGTTAATTGCTTTTTTTTATTTCAAAGTAGATAGTTATGAGAATCTGCAGCACGCAATTGTGATTATCGGCTAAATCACCACTTTCGTACCTCTTTATGCTTAGATAATAACTTACAATAATGATATGAGGTTTCCACAATGCTAAATAAGATTAAGATTCATGTGGCAATTCGCGCAGTTCCCGTGTGCTTTATTACCGAAACTAAATATTAATGCAATTTTGGCCAGCTACAGAGTCACAAAATCAAAAAGAAGTTAATCAATTATAGAAGATTTGGGCGTAGGAGATTTTTGATAAGAAGGGACGTATATCAATTATAGATTTGGGCGTAGGAGATTTTTGCCCAATTCATGTACAAGCTTTTTGCCACATTGGAACGTCGTTGTTGAGTATGTCAAGGCCAATCCAAGTTCTTCTGTGGAGCATGTCGTAGAGATTATCGTAAATGTCAGAGAACTTAGACGAATTTTCACGACTTTTCACAGTGCTAGTTTGAAAAGAAAAAAAACTAGAGCAAGAGTTATCCCTCTCCAACTTCTTAAGACTAACTAAGGGGTTTTCTTATTAAGTACTGTGAAAACCTCATATCATTATTTGTAAGTTATTATCTAAGCATAAAGAGTTACGAAAATGGTGATTTAGCCGGTAATCACTGTTTGTTATTTGTCTGCAGGAGGAGCAGGCTAAGAAGAATAAGGAGAAGAAACCTGTAGATGGATTTCATCACAATAATCCCATGATTACTTGTATCATGGATTATTGTGATTTAATTGCCAATTTTTGTGATCTAGAAATTGGGAGGTGAGAAATCCTTATTTTTTTGTGTTATAATCTCTGGAAAAGAAGTTTTTCAATTCGCTAGAACATGAGTCAAAATTGTTTGTTCCCGGTCTTTATTCAGATTTTGACTAAGCTTGTATTTGAGACTATGGTTAATAATGTGTCGAGGATGCTCATAGTCATACGAAAAAAGTTGCATTTCATACTTTTACTTCAATGTTGTTCCTTGTTTTTTTGATCATTGAACTTTTTTTTTCAAAGGAAAAACTAAACTAAACTGAAATGATCACCTAAAGACATTAATTTCAAATGAACATATAGTCATATTTTATTTGTGCATTTGTATATACACATAGTCATGCACATATGAAATACACAGTCACACACGTGGTCTAGTTGTTCTTCCACATTATCACACACGTGTCAAAAGGTTGGAGAGAGCCATTGAACTTTCATATAGTAGATTTAGTTTTATTTTCTTATTACTATTTTTTTATTTTTTGAGAAATTTCATTTCATTATTCCATATATATCGACAAATATAAGAATTAACATGCTTAATTTGAAGGTTAGATCGATCACGGTTTATCGTCATTAAATAAATAAAAAAACCATTAATTTGGTGGTATTTAATTTGTTCGTTACCGCTTGCAATGGATAATTATTTGATACGAAAACTAAGAAATTAGGTGTTGCAGTTTTTCTTATAGTATATGTGATATTTTTATTCATGGGTTGTATTGAATGTTTCGTCACATGAGAGTCATGAATCGTTTTTTATTTTCTTAAAATAAAACGGCCATTTTGGTTTGAAATAACGTGTCACATTATAGCTGCATACCAAAAAAATGGAGATTTTGTTATACGGCAGAGATAGATAATTTTATGCGATTAACAGGACTTAATTATCTCCATGTCGCTTTCATAGAATTGTTAGAAAAGCATGAGAAGTATAAAAACGCGCGATTATAAGAGGAAAAAAGCTGCCTAATCTAAGACTGACATGTTAGGTCCGGGCACGAATTGGATATCTGGAAAAAATGCAGTATTTAAGATTTGATTTTTTTTTTTTAACAAATATCTAATTTTTTTATTTGTTTTGCTTCGAAAAATTTCGGATATCTGAAATGACGGATCTTCGCAAATTTCTGTTTTAAACATAAAAAAAAAAAATTAAAACACCATAATATTTTTTTCAAAAAAAAATTTTAATATAAAATTTAAACTAATTAATCAATAAATATGTGAAATGGATATAAATTTATTCGATAAATTGTTTAAAAAGTAAAAAATGAAAAAATAAAACGGCGAAAAATAAAATATACTATAAATATATTTTTTATTTTAAAATATCTATTTTTACTATAAATATATTTGCCAAATATATTTAAAAGTAAAAAAAATATAAAAATATATGTTATAAATTTACTATATTATATGTATATATAAATAATATACAGATTGGATCTGATATTCGGATTTTTAAAATTAATATTTATAATTTACTTCGGTTTAGATAAATACTAAATTTTAATATTTATTTTGTTTTAATTCAAAATAAATATTCGAATAAATAATACCCAAGTAGATCAAATTTAATTGATAATTTGTCAATCCCTAATTAAAACTAATGCATTTTTCTCGCGTTGATGTCACCGGCAAGAAATGTCTCTCTCTCTCAATCAATTAGAACATAACAGCTGTTTCTGTTCGACTTTTGTCCTCATCTTCATTGGAGAAAAATAAAATAAAATATATTCCAATTTCTGAGAGATCTTCATAATTCATAGATTACTTAGTTAACTGGATTCATATACAATAAATCCAATTTTCATCAGCACAAATGAATAAATAGTTAACACTGGATTTCAATAAGAACTAGTAATTATTTTAATTAAAAAACAGCTTTATATTTTGTATTTTTCTATTACAATTTGAGAATCAAAACAAAAATAAAAAAATAAACAAGGAAGTAAATGTTCTTTTTTTGACATTTTCCTTTTGACCTTCAATTAACTAAAAAAACAATAACCAGACCACTGATTATTCTTCCACTAAAACAAACAAGAAAAATTGGAAGACTGAAAAAAATTAATTAAACAAAAAAAAATCTCAAAACCAGTTCGATTTCTAAGCTTCCAAAAATCCGGTTAACCTGAGAACCGAATTACGGACCCGGCTCAGATCTCGTCCTTTAAGAGTTCTTCCGTTACCTGTACAAACGGAAAACGCCATTTGACCTCCTTCCATTCTCCGACCAATTATCAGATGCGGCGGAATCATTTTCCCATCGGAATATTCCTCTTCCTCTTCCTCCGACGACGAGTATCTCCGCCGCATCGGTATACTCACCGGTAGCGAAGTCGAAAACGCAAACGGCGAAGAAGGCAACGGCGTCGTTTTATTACTCCGTCTCGAGATTTTGTTTCTCGTCATTCCGTCGGAGTTTTCCCGGAAATCAACCGGACGATTCTCTTTCTCGTCGGAGATTTCTCTCCGGCGATTCGGAAAGAAGTTCTCAGAGAAAATAATCTCAGATTCATCGAATTCTTGCGACATTTCAAGAAATCAGAAGGGTTTTAAGAAAATTAGATTGTGAGTTATTTCAATAGAAAAAAATTAGATTTTTGAGATTAGGGTTTTATGGAGAATTGGGATTAGGATTAGAGAGAACGGTAAGAGAGAAAAGAGAAATGAGAAAGGGTTTATATAGAAGAAAGGAAATGTAGAGAGGAAACGTAGAGAGTACTCAAGTTTCCTTTAACTTGTGTGTGTCTTATGTGATTGATGATGTCATCATAATGCGTTGAGGGCGGGACCCGCTTAACTTTCTATATCTATCTACTGTATATGTATATGTATATATGTATATTTTTTTGACACTTCAATACAAAATTTTTTTTTTTTTTTATTGAGACTTCAAAATAGAATTTTATCTTATCTTATGTGTGTATGTGTATAATAGTACTATAATTTTAGATGGGGGATTCTTATTGGATTTTTTTTTTCCCAAGTATTATATTGGCCAATCTTATCCATACAATGTTGAATCGAGAGCCTTATTGGATCATTGTTTTTGTTGATCTTGATTTAATATGTTTTAAAATGATTATCAAATAGTATAGTCTTATTCTTTACTACTCACACTATTTATAAATTTCACTTCATCACGGTATTAAAAATATATCAATTGATTAATAATTTAGATTGTTTAAATCTTTAAATAAATATCTATTTAATTTGTAGTATATTTTTTTTAGAACCAATGGCTAATATAGATTTTTTACCATCCGATTATTTTTTTTAGAGTGAGTCCAACTGTCGAGTAGTCTATACACCAAATTTTCTGATAATTTGTATTACATTGTATGTATATGTTTTGGCAATTGTTTATTAGTAAATGGTAAAATGAAATTCCATTTTCCAGACAGTATATTCTTGCATAAGATTGGGATTTTTCCATGTGGTTTCCCCAAAAGTTCAAGTCAAAGTGAAACATTTCTTTTATAAATCATTGTATGTATACTTTACTCATATTGTATTACCAGATATATCATTTTCGTCGAGATTTCTTATTTCTTGTTGAATGAATCAATACATCGACGACACACAAAAGCTAATTCAGTTAACACTTATAAATTAAAAGAATAATATCCATTCTTATAAGAAATTTCGATATCAAGACTGATTCAATTTCGAACAATCTAGTCGGCTCAAATCACAGAAAAAGTAGGTACATGTATACGTATGTATATATCAATAATAAATACTATGTTAGAAATAGGTTAAAAAAAAAATGATAAAAATAGAAAACAATTTGAGGGAAAGATAATTATTACTAATATAGATGGAAACTTGGAAATATGCTTTTGAAGTGTTTTACTGAAAACGGAAGCTACATGACTGCATGTCCTGACAAATCAGTCTCCGTTCCTTGTGGCCCACGTATTGTTTCACATTATTGTTTTTCATTATTTCAATTCATTACTAATAGTCTAATAGTAGTATTATTATTATTATACTACCAAACAGACAATATATAATAAATTTCATAGCGTGAATACTTAAAATGTTTTAGGGGAGTGGTCCAGTTTATGTATATCAAAAATTGCTAAACGACAAAACTTTCTCATTTTTACTTTCATCTTTCAGTATAAAAAAAAATCGGTAATTTTAAGGGTTAATTTACTGAATAACCAAAAAAAAAATATAATTAAAAATGTAACCAAAATTAGTATATGTGGCACTATATCGACCTTTAGATTTAGGTTAAATGGTTAGAATTTTGGTTATAGTTTTTTTTCTTGGTTATTGAATGCAATTTCTCTAATTTTAATACTCTATCAACCTTAAATTAAGTTGTTATAATATTTGTTTTAGTGTTATTAATTACATTTGGATTATTATAACATTTCCAACCCATAAATCTATTGTTTATTGCCAAATGAAATAACTCTAAAATTAAGTTGTATTTTACTATAATTTTACTCTATTTTAGAGTAGAAAATAGAATGAAAAATAGATTACTTAATATTTAGAATAAATTTATTTTTAACTCTATTTCGGAGTTGAAAATGGAATAGGATTAAACAAATTTGATTTCGGTGAAGTTGGAGATGCCCTTGAGACATAAAAAAATCCATGTATAAACTTAAATTATCTATATCTAACATTCCTTTTGTTGTTAATTACATTTGGATTATTAGACTTATATAATTTAAGTTGACATAGATTACCAATATAAAAGCTTTCTCATTTTTTCCACTTTTCGTTTTCTTTTGTCAACGTGCATTACTATATCAACTACATTGCTTAGTTAACCAAACCGGAGTTTCTACTATTTGTTTTCATTTATTATCATATTAAATTTTAAAAAAAAAATTAGAAGATTTTTGGTCAATTTTTTTTTTCTTGGACACGTTTAAAATTTAATGTTTAGCCTTGAATTTTCAAGCCTTTGCTTCCTCACATTGTTTGTTCATTTTATGGATATTATCGATTTGAAAAGGATATATTTTGAAAAGGATATTCTTACAAAACCTTGAAAGAATTTTACAATTGTTTCTGAAAATGAAATTTATAGTTGTTAATAAAAAATGAAAATTTTAGCATCAGCAAGGAAAAATTACGATGTTGATCGATTATAAATTTTGGGGTATTGAAATTCTTTATTGAAAACTTTTGTTTGTATATATTTTGTGTTTTTTTCCTTCTCATTATTGGAATAATGTTGACCGTTTGCATTTTTGTCACCAACTCATAACGTTATATGAATAACAATTATTAACAAGAGAAAATACACTAGATAGCCAATTTTACACGATAGCTGGCTAAGCTCCTAAACAAATTAGGTCATTTATCTTATGTGTGTTTTTTTACCAGTTTTCCCATGTTTTGACTATTTAAAAAGAATAAAGCCATAATAAGTAAAAACAATAAACCCCACGGTGATCTGTTTCGTAGGATAAGTAGATAAGATTCTTTGCGTGCTCAGCCATGACAACAGCACGGGTTTTGTTTCTAACCAACCACACCCCTTTCCAAGCCTTCAAATTCAATATATTAAGAATTACATTGTTACATCATAAATAATATAGAAATACCCCCAATATTATGATTTAAAAATGATACAATTTTTCCAATGAAGACCCGATTCAAACGCTTTGTAAGTTTGTGTTAGTTTCGAGCTTCCGTTTTGTTAATAGCTTTAGAATTTTCAGTTAAAGAAATCATTACATAACATAGTGGGATTACAAAAACAAAAAGAGATATGTTTAATTGAGCAGAAAGTTAGGTAGATGCGGAAACTAGGGGAGTCCTTAGAAAAATAAAACATCTACTATATAGCGTCCTAACCAAAACCAAACAAATGGATAAATATAATTTTGGAAGTATGCATAAGTCAAAGCAGATAGCAATAGATTGATAAGAAAAGAAAGCAATGCTACCATATATAACAAGAATCACTCACAGCAACCATATATGCAGTTATGTACCAATACATGTTAAAATTGCTTACCTAAACCCTACAAAGCTGATCAGTGTTCCGGTTTCGATGAGTCTTTTTGACTTTTATACTTTCTATGATAAAACCATATAAATCTAAAAGAAACTAAAATGTTTCAGTTCAAGTTAAACTATTTTGTAACAGTCGTTTTTATTAAGAAACTAAAATTCTTTCTTAAGATTTTTTTACAAATTAATTTTATAAGTTTATATTTTATATTAAAAAAAAGAGGAGAACGTCAAAAAAATCCGGAAGTGACAAAAGAGTTTTGGGCAATCGGAAATGTGTTGTGTGCGAAATTACGGCATTGTAGGCCGAGTCAATGAAATTCTGGTGGGTCCCAGTTACCCGATGTATCTTGAATTTTGTGAACCAAACACGTGGTGGCATGGTTACGTCATCTTCAGAGACGGATCTCGAAGTTTATGCTTAGTTCGATTGATGGGACTCTCAATGTCTTCTCCAACGTGACAACTTTTTTTAAAAAACTAAAATCTCGAATGGCGACGTCGCGCACCTTTTTATCCCGCATTAAACAGTAAAAAAAATTTATGTGTATCTAACTAAAATTTATTCACATATATATATATATTTTATATATAGTTTTATTATTATTTGTCCTACACCACAGTTATCCCACCTCGCACCGTACTAACATTACTCAGAACCTAATTTTATTAGAGTAACTGTATGTTCTACATCTTCTGATTCGTGATTATATATAATCGAAGTAAAATAATTCAAAGTTAAATTGTCAGATTTAAGGTTTTTAATAATTGAGCGATCATAAATTAGTTATTCTTCAATTGCTTGTAGCGATTACATGGAAATAAACATTTTTTAAAAAATTCATTTTTGTTGATAACATTTTTATTCTGTATATTTTTGGATTGTTATATATGTATGTTTTTGATACGTGAATTTTGTCTCTATGGAGTCTCGAAGCTACTAAAATATACTAAACGAATATTCTAGAAAATTGTGGTGGGGTAATTAACATCACACAATCGAGTTCGACTCATTGAATAATTTTTGTTTTTGTTTCTTTCTTTGTCAGATTTTCTTTTGTTTAATGCCTAATAAGTTCATCAAGACCTATATCTTAAAGATTGTGAAAACGACTTCAATGGCATCTTTCAAGTTCTGAGAAAAAGAAAATGCCAAATAAGGGCAGAAGAGTCAAAGGTTAAGACCTGGTTTTGCCAATTTTCTTTGGTTGAAGGTTTTAATTTTGCTATTTTGAGACACGTTAATGGACACCTCGCACCTATCAGTATCAGGCTTCCACACAATTTATATAATCAGATAAGCTTGCACTTTATTGTTTGTTAGGGTAAGCATGCATTTAAATATTGTGGAAGAATAAGTAATTTCGATAATCGAGTCTTCTAATCATAGATTTGTTTAAGTTTATTCGTGATCACATATACGTGTTCGAAAGTAATTGTACATATATATCATGAGCTTTTGTTTTCATTTATTTTATTTATTTTTATTTTTATTTAAAAAAGAAGAAGATTTTAGTCGACTTTTTTTTTCTACACGTTTAAAATTTAAGGTTCAGCCTTGAATTTGCAAGTTTTTCCTTTTCCTCACATTATTTGTTTCGTGGATATTATGGATTTGAAAAGGATATCTTTTTAGAACCTTAGAAGAATTTTACAATTGTTTCTGAAAATGAAATTTATAGTAGTTGAAAAATTGAAATTTATAGTATCATCAAGGAAAAATAACGATCCACATCGATTATCAATTTTGGGTTTTGAAAAGTTTTATAAATTTATTCTTCTCATTACTGGAATAATGTTGACAATTGCCATTTTTTATGTCACCAAATAATAGCATTATAAGAATAACGACAAAATATACTAAATAGCCAATTTTACACGATAGATGTCAAGATATAAAAAAATTAGGTCGTTTATCTTATGTGTTTTCTTAAGTAACACTAACATGGCTTATATATTTTAAACTAGGTGATTCTCCAAATTATACGCGGTTAAATATGTTTTAGAAATTGTATAAATTAAAAATATTATTTCGCGGTTAAAAATAGTTAATGATGTTCAGTTTAGATTTAAGTTCATTATCTTTTATAGAAAAGAATTTTTTTTCCGTTTATTTGCATTTATTCTAATTTTATTAATAACATTGACAGTAATTTCATTTACAATTCTTTTTTGATAACCAAGTAAAATTTTTCTTTTTCTAAACATTTTTCTATTTCTATTGATGTTGTAGTGTCAACATTGCCGTTAACACATTGCACCAAACTATTTTATAACTTGAAAAATTGACAAAAATAACATATTGTGATCAATTGTGTTCAATATCTATTTGGTTAAACCCATGTAAATTATTCTATTTGTGAATAAAAATATCTAAAATAAAAATATCTATGATAGATAATATTGTATGGTTTGATTTTGGTTTGTATTTGCATTTTAATCAAAATATCCTTTAGGTCTTAAATCAATATTTTTTTTGTTAGATTAAATATTGAATTTGGACATTTTGATTAAACATTATTATTTTTAATTTTACCTAAGTTGTAAAAATATTTACACTAAATTTTATTATTTGCTTATAATATTATATATAAAATATGAAATTTACTACAAAATAGAAATTATTCGGAATAATAGTTTAAAGAGTACTTATTTGTTAAATAAATATGTAAAACTCATATTTATTTAAATTTTATTATAGGTATAAATTAGAAATTTTTTAAGAAATACCACTTTTCAAGTGTCACTTTTCAAAATCTTTGCAAAAAGTCAATTTTTCAAAATTATTTTTTTTCATTATATCATATATGTTTGGGTTAACTATGTTGTATTAGGATTTAGTTTTGAGAGTTTAAAGGGTCAAAACATTTTTTCAAATTTATAATTTTAAGATTTAGGCTTTAAAAATCCATAATTAGTGGCATTTTTGCAAATGGACGTCCCTAAATGGTATTCTTGCAAATGTACACACCAAAAGTGGTATTTTTGTAATTGTCCCTATAAATTATGTTAAATTTGGCTTGTCCGAATATCTTAAGTAGAATTTAGAATATAAATAAATTATTTAATATTTTAAAACATAAAAATATATAATTATAAATTTTGATAAATAAAATACGGATTTAGAATCTTTTTTGTTACTTTCGAATTAAATAATATTTTATTTACTTTTAAATTGTCTTGTGTTAAAAAAAAACTTTCAAAGGAATAATTATGTTTGCTGTTATAAATTTGGGAAGTTGTTTTCACAAAACATATAAAAAATTCTTTTAAAAATTTAGTAAGTCTTTATTATTAATTTTGAAAAATATATATTCTATAAAAATGTTCTACAATTTTATAATCACAATAATCAATTTCTAAATTATTTTTAGATAAAAACGAAAATTTATATATAATTTTAGAATAAAAAACAAAAATCTCATAAAATATTGATTAAGAACTTTGTTGATTTATTTATAGAAACAAATATAAATTTATTTGTAAAATAGTTTGTTATTGATTCAAAAATGTCATATTATATTATTTTCAAGCCATTCTCACATTATTTTGGTGAGAGTAATTGTGGAGATGACATATAAATATCGTCTCACCAATCACTTCTCAAATAATATATAAGGTATGCATTTTTTTTGTTAATATGTTATTTTATGATATTTTCATAGCTTAAAACTATAAATATATATAAGTGTGTTAAAAAGTATAAACCCCACGGTGATCCGTTTCGTAGAATAAGTAGATAAATTTCTTTGCGTGCTAAGCCATGACAACAACACGGGGTTTTGTTTCTAAGCAACCACACTCCTTTCCAAACCTCCAAATTCAAAATTTAAGAATTACAATATTACCTCATCGATAAATAATTTTGAAAAATACCCCCAATATTGTAATTTAAATTACATTGATTGATAACATTTTTTCAATCAAGACCCAAATTCGAACGCTTTGTGAGTTTGTGTTAGTTTCGAGATTCCATTTTACTAGTGGGTAGATTAATATGATTTAGAATTTTTGGTTAAATAATCATTAATACATAACATTGCGAAATTACAAAAACAAAAGAGATGTGTTTAGTGGAAGAAAAAAAGGTAGATGCGGAAACTAGGGGAGTCCTTAGAAAAATAAAACATCTAATAAGGTCATAACCAAAACCAAACAAATGAATATAATTTTGGAAGTATGCATAAGTCAAAGCAGAGAAACAGATTGATAAGAAAGAAAGGAAAGCTAAGGCTACTTCTTAATAGCATACAACCATATATGCAGTTACATACAAATACAATTTAGTCAAATTACTTACCTAAACCCTACAACTATTTCAGTGTTATGGGGTTTCGATTAAGTCTTTTTGACTCTTTTCCCCTCTTATAAACCATATAAATGTAAAACGAACTAAAATGATTCGGTTCAAACAAGTTTTTGCAAGCACGCCAAAAAAATTGCATTCCGTTTATTTTCATTTTAGAAATAGTGCATCGTAAATAAATAGGTTAAATAATGTGATTTTAGGTGTGCTCATAAGTAAACAATTATAAAAAAAAACCAAAACTATCTCAAACTACTTAAATCTTAAATTCTATTCAATTTTTTTCATGACATTGCTTCATATTATGGAGTCTAAATTTGAAGTGAAAGTCCACCGTTTTTATTAACGCCTAACACTTTCGAAAATAGTAGTGTTAAAACATACAATTACCATAATTTAGTTTGACATATATGCTTGTCAAGAATTTAAAATTAGAACTAATGAAACTAATAATACAAAAAATGTGGCCGTATAGTGAATGCCTGAAACCTGCAATGGTATATATTCGGTAAATGAATAATCACTGTTTCAATTCTAAATCTTCACAACCACAAAGAAGAAAACGACAAAATAAATCCGGAAATGACAAAAAGAGGACGTGTGTTGTGTGAAATTACGGCATTGGAGGCCGAGTCAATCAAAACTCTGGTGGGTCCCACTTTCCCGATCTATCTTGTATTTTGAACCAAACACGTGGCGGTATGATCACGTCATCTTCAGAGACGGATCTCGAAGTTTATGCTTCCGTTATTCTTCAAATGCTTATAGCGATTACCTTGCAATAACAAGTTTTGATATTCTGTATATATTTTTTGGATTTTTGTATGTTTGATTTGTGAATTTGTCTCTATTGAGTGTGAAGCTACTAAAATATATACTATACGAATATTCTAGAAAATTGTGGTGGGGGTAATTAACATCACACAATCGAGTTCGAGTTTGAATCAATTTTCGTTTGATGTCTACCTAATTAGTTAATCAAGACGTATATATATCTTAAAGATGGTGAAAACGACTTCATTGTCAAGAAAAAGAAAATGCCAAATAAGGGCAAAAGAGTCAAGAGTCAAGAGTCAGGACCCGGTTTGGCCAATTTTTATTTGGTTAAAGGTTTTGATTTTGCTATTTTGAGCCACGTTATTAATATGGTATGGACACCTTACACCTATCACTATCAGTATCAGGCTTCCACACATATTTATAAAATCAGATAAGCATTCATCTTTATGTTTTGTTAGAATAAGCATGCATTTAAATATTGCGGAACAATAAGTAATTTCGATAGTCGATTCTTCAAATCACAAATTAGATAAGATGAGTGTTTAAGTTTATCTATGACAATTGTGCAGATTATATATATTATATATAATATAAATATAACTATAAATAATTATAATGTATATATATTTATGTCTTATTTTATATGTATATAGAGTCAATTGTTGCGCTGGCTGCAAGACGAACCACAGTTAGATTTATCGCAATAAACTATTGCTTGCCTTGCCTGAATTATGGTTTAATACGTACGTGAAAGTCAAATGACAATGTGAATCACAAGAAACTGCTTAAATTTATTGCGTAAGTTTATGGAATTGTCCAATGATTGATGTTTATTCTTAGGGTTTTGGATTCTCATTGTATAAACTATTAAGCAACGTAAGTATCAGATAATCTAATGACAAATTATCTGGAAAAGATGCTGATTGATCAGATAATCTAATAACAAATTATCTGGAAAAGATGCTGATTGATGGAGTAAGTTCCCTGTAATAATACAATAATATCTTTAGTTTGATTGGCTACTTTTGAAATATGTAGTTTTTTTTTTTTTTTCCCTGGACAACTTTGAAATATGTAGTTAAATTTTGGATTTTCTGCACAAACAACTTTTCAAATAACATTTTTTTTTGTGCAAATTTACCCTATGCTATACCTCGAAAAAATAGAGATCAAATTTACTATCTCGTATTAAAAAATGCACACTTTTATATTTGATCTTAAATTACGTTAATTGTGATACAACGATACTACTATATAAACTAATATTCTTTTCGGTTAGTAATGTGATGCTTAAACATTTTGGTATAAAAAATACGGTCTAAGAAAAAAAGTGGAGATAAAGTCAAATGCACTATGATATACTTCCCTGTCCCATTTTATAAGATGTTTAAACATTATTTTTTTGTTTCATTTTATAAGATGTTTTGCAAGTTTTTATACATATATTAATGTATGTGATCATTTAAATTATGCAATAAATTTTCTTATTGGTTAATATATTTTTAATTAAATATTCAATGATATTTTTAATGCTATAAAAACAAAAACAAAACAAAACTAATATGATTCTTAAATTGCACGTTTTTATCTAAAAAACTTATATAATAGAATAGAGGGAGTATATAGTGTTTGAGTGTTATATAAATAAATCCTAAACCATGTGATAAAATGATTGTGTTTTGCTGTTTCTCTTTCTTTTACAATCTAACGCACGCATATATCTTGTAGATTTATGTATTTTTGGTTAAAGTAAGTTGAGTTTTAATTTATATATAGAGAGGTGTCAAATGAGTTATTAGCTCACGAGCTAACTCATTTAGATATGAATTCGAATTTATGAATATAAATGAGTTGAACTGAACTGAACTATCAAAAATTATAATTTATGATGAGCTGAGCCGAGTAGAACAAGCTCGTAAGATATAAATCTGATGAAGAATGGACTGCAATTCTTATTATGTTCAGAATTGTATGTGCTTTTTTAGGTTGACTTATAAATTGTAGGAATTAGCCCATTTAATGAAGCCTAGCCTATTGTGGCCCAATTGTATTTGAGAACTTAGTAGGCCGGGTCGGCTCGAGATTATGAACATCTCTCTGCTAATGGTTCAAACTTCAAACCAACTAAAATCTAATTCATAAGTCGAGTTCAAGTTGCCAAATTTTTTCTTCAGTTAATATTTAGTAATACTAACTTTAAACCCTTCAACTCCAAATAATGAATTGACTTAAAAATGAATTAATCGTATATGATTGAAATTTTCAGAAGTTTAATTTGGATATCCTTGTCAATGTTTTATTTATAGGAAAATTTTGATTACTAAGGGAAAAAGTATATGCAATATAAGCAAAAATTTTATCCAAAAAGAAAGTAATAGTATAAGCAAATGAAAAGACCACTGATCGATAGAAAGTTGATAGACTACATTTTTGTTTGTCGGAAATAGTATTTTGCATGCTAAAAATTGACGATGAAATTAGGAAAAAACAAAATGTTGCATCGGATGTTTAAAACAAAAAAACAAAATGTTGCATCGATGACCATATCTGCTATCTTCATTTTTCATCCATTTTACCAACGTATATGAAATAATTCGATACAAAATTGTAAAGCTATTTAGCAAAAAAAAAAAAAAAAAACTATTAGCGTTCTTCAAATTTGTGACTGAACAATCATATATATAGGGGTGGACATACGGGAATGTGGGACGGGATTTCACAGGAACGGGATTTTCGGGACTAGAAAAATATGTTCCATTTGTGTCCCATTTAAAATTCGGGATGAGAACATGATAGAACGGAATGAGACGAGAACGGTATAGGAATTCCCATAAAATAACGACATAGTCGAATCAAAATAAACGAAACATAATGTAAACTACATAAATATTTCAAATCAAACCATAAATTAAATAATATAAGTTTTTCTAAAAATAGGTTGCTATTCTTCGGGTTTAGATATCATGTCTCTAGGTAAACGCATCATAAAACTTTTTAGGTATATGTTTTTATTTTATAACTGTCAAATAATCGTGGCATCAATAAGAAAGTTAATTATTTATGTAATATATGATCTATAATAAATATATATAAGATATAATTTAATATGTATTTATCTTAAACGGGATTTCGGGAATTCCCGTTCCCGTCCCGTCCCGTCCCGTTTCCAATTGGGAATTGAAAACTTGTCCCATATGGGAATACGAGAATTATACGGTACGGGAATTCGGGAACGGTTACGGGACGATATGGGATGGGACGGAACGGGACGAGAATTATGCTAACCCCTATGATATATATATATATATATATATATATATATATATATATATATATATCATTCAAACGTCAAATCAAATGCTCTGGATAAACATGTTTTTGCAAAAAAATATCAAACAACATTGTCTCGACAGAGCACTATGGCATGTTGTCTTTTATCAAAAGCAATCAATTTGCATATATAATGGTGATGAATTGATGAGTCCAAATGATTTATTGCCAAACCAACATTTTGGGATCAATAATGTCTGCAAATCAGTTCAGTATTATTGTCTTCAAAGTGAAGGTAAAGTAAGCTATTATGTTTTTTATTTTTATGATTTGCTTAATTTTCCCTCAAGTTTTAAATCATCATATGAGTTAACATATTCAATGTACCTCAACGTCAAATCAAAGGCTGAATTACTTGTTATTATGACTTATGATGATCAGTACATAGCTCCTTGCAAAAATTATAACTCTAAATATTTTGACGTCACTACTCTAAATGATATTTTAGTTCTCTTGCTGTCAAATAATGAAGTGTTTTTTTTTGTTCGAGACCAAGAAATGATAGGTTTTAGTTCCATAATCGTTTCGGAGAAAATATTGAAGCATGTCAAACTCGTGATCCTAAAAATTGTCTCCATTTGAACGTGGGTCGGATAATAATACTAATGTTCAAAATTTTGGTAAGCATTAATCGGACGTTCAAACATTTGGTAGGTGTTAGACATCAACTAATCGGGTCAACAATCATGGATTCGTTTTTCGTACTATTGTGTTTTTATAGATTTTATGAATGAAAAATAATTTTTATTTTATTTTTTTGGGAAAACTGTTTTTTATATATATTGAAATGCGATTACTCTCCATTTGAGGAGGAGTAGCTTACAAACAATAATGCTGCATTAGCCAAAGAATCAGCGATAATATTATTTGTGCAAGATGTAAATAAATAGGAAACAGCATCAAAAAGAGACTTAGGAGGGATTCGACCAAAAAAAGAAAAGAAAAATGGAGGCTAATATCATGGAGGAGTGAATCCCTTTAATCTGATAGATATACCCGAATTGATTAGGGAGATACGAACTTGAGAATTTGAATGCATGTTCAGTTCTTTAATACCAGAAGCCACTGCGGCAGTTAACGTAGTAGATAAAGTAAATATAAAATATAAAATATTAATGGTTAGAATATATATTGAAAATAAGTAAAGAAAATAACTTTGTTTTTTTAATCTCTCTCTAAATCTTTTTTTGAAAATGATGTAATATTTGAATTTAAATAAAAAAACGTTTTTACATCAAGTGCATCATATTGTTTGAGCCATGCGTATAGAGCTTAATCGGTTGTGAACCAATGTATCAATGAGTCTGATTAATTGTTGAGGCGTTGAATGTGTATCTCCATGTCGGCGGCGGTGGTTCGGTCCAGACGTGATATAGAGAAACTTGAAAAGCGTATCGTATGAGGAAGCTTTCAATTTGAGGTATCTGAAATAATCTGAATTATGGAGTCCATTCTATCACAAAATTATGGCGAAGGAGACCTTGTACAAGCGCATACTAGATTTGTGCAGAGTAATAACAAGTGAAAAATAAATGGTCTCGTGATTCTAGAGGATAGTCACAAAAAACACATTTTGGACAAAAGTCGGTGTTCCTTGATAGCATACGATCTCCCGTTGTTAAACGGTTGTGTATAGCAAGCCAAGTTCCCTCTTAATCGATTTATCGGGCGTCTAAATTAATAAACAAAACTATTGACATTTCCGTTAATCGATATTTCGACCGATTAAGCTAAAATTAGGGTGCTCATATTTGTGGCAGCTTAGACACTTTGACCAATTTTCAGAATAGTAGATAAAACTGACACAGTGTTGAGCTACCAACGACGAATTAACAAAACAGTTAAAAAAAACAGAAAAGATATTCAGATAAATTCATCAAACTATTAAAACAGCCAATTCCTTTTTTCTAATTTTTTACTTTTTTGTAAAAATATTTTGCGGATATGCATGGACCGTCAACATCTTGATAGATTTTGCTTAAAGCATGAGCACGTTCATCCACTAACTCAAGTTTTTTGACTTTGCCCTACAACTAAACTCCCAACCAACTCTCATTAATTGCTTTTCCACAAAATTTAAATCTCAAAGCAAAAATGGATTTTTAAGAGCCAATTTATATCTACCGTTGATTCCTTTATACTAAGACCAATCTGGGTGCTAATACATCGTGTTATAGACCGTGTACGCCAGTTGTAAATAAGAAAAGAAATAGTAGTATTAATATCAAGAACCAATTAGTCTTCTACATATATAGTTTTCTTGATTAACAAAGAATATATATTTGAATGGTAGACTTGACTAATCGAACTTAAACATGTGACGAAAATAAGTAATTTTCTTATAGAATAAGTGTTTCAGTTGTTCATTTTCATAGCTTTGTGAACCGTCTATTTCAATTTCATAGCTCCTATAAACTACATTTTAAATGTCCATCAAAATTTTAGTAGTTACTATTCAACCTTATTCAAAAAGCCTAAAAAAGCAAGATAGTAAAATTAACCAGGATAATTGGATATCAACACGATTATATGGTTACTTATTATTTTTTCTTTATCAACAAGAATAAAATAAACCAAACAAATCATCATATACGTTGAGAAGTCTAACAAGACACACAAAAAAAACAATGAACTTTTTTAGGACTGAAGATTTGCGTATAGCGTGAATACTTTACCTAATATATTCGTTTAAACTTGTTTATTAATATAGTACATATTTATCAGCTTGCAGAAGAGGGAACTAATTGTCCCACTACGGATCAAACCAAATTAAAGTGCATGTATAACAAAAAAAGTGATTGGACTCTTTATTGCACTATAATTAGTATGGTCACGTTAATAAATCTTATAATTACAGTTGCCATTGACGTTAACGTATGATGTTACTGCTAACCAAAAAAGGATTTCAAATATAACACAAAAAAAAAAAAAATTCACTCAATAGCCAAAATTATTGTGCATTGTGTATAATATGTATTGTGGACAATTTTGCTCCTTCTATATAGAATATATAGAATAGTATATCATGAGTTCTATAATTTTTGTTATTTTCAAGAGTTCTATAAGTTTAGGGTTGAAGATTTAGAATACAACTTCAAACTCTCATTTTCTCTATTTTTTTTACTTTTTTTACTTTGTGTTATATTTTTCTTTTTTTTTTATATTATTGTTTAGAATGTATTATTTTCAAAGGTTTATAATTTTAATTTTTGAATTTGGGTTAACTATTTTAGTTTTAGGATTTAGTTTTAAAATTTAGGATTTAGGGTTTTATATATAACTTTAAAATTATTTGCATTAAATTCTATGTTACGTAATATAGCAAAGATAAGAGAGATCTATGTTAGTTGTTAGTTTCTCTTAGGTCAGTTTCTAGTTTTTCTATTATATTTATTATATTATTATTACACTAATTATAATTTAAAATGTTGCTATTTGACTAATTGACCCGTTTCAAAATGATTAAAAAAAAAAAAAGAATTCAACTCAAATCCATTTTTGGATTAGTGAAGCATACATACTCTACGTCGCTCTCTTTAGTCTTTACTATCGTGTCGGCCTGCGCCAACACAGTCTATGTATATGTCATTTTAATAATTTTTGGCCAACATATATACACTTTAGTATATCTGATCGGTCGTATAGATTCACTAAAAGTATGAATAAAAAACGGACAATGTAATATTTTATGTTTGTTCTACGTTAACGAAAAAAAGACCTAGCACACATAAGCGTCATAGTGCATTAGTTATAAATAATATGGAATACGTACCGTATTCTCGAACTGAAATGCATTCACCAATTTAGCACTTCTTTTTATGAAAAACAAATGTAGCAAATCCAGCATGTACATTAAATAGTAAACAAAAGAAAACTTAGGGCGTACATATAATTAGCACAAAGTTTTGATCATTATTACATGTCGAAATGTTATCACAAGGAGTCCGGATTATTTATTACATGTCCAAAATGTTTTCACAAAGAGTCCGCGTGAAATTAATGCCCCAACCTAAATCTCCTCACTTATTTTCCACTTCTTCCATTTTGTAAATTGAATCCTTAAATGGACATTATTTTTTTATCGACTCAACCATATGCAATTGTTATTGGGTTGTTATTACAGTTTTTTCACAACCGAGCTTAAAAAAAAAAAAACTGAAACCTATAGATTTTTCTTGCACAAAAAGAATTGCAACAGTCATTTGAATTAGAAAATAATCAAGTGTAGCGTACGTAGGTAAATTAATGGCCTACCTCGAATTCTAAATTGTATGAACTAACTGATGATACCATAAAACTATAGTACTCCCTCCGTTTCAAAATAATTGTCATTCTGGAATTTTTTCTCACAAATTAAGAAAACATATTAAAAATCTGTTTTACCCCTAATTAATATAATGTTTTATTTGATATAAGTAATTAATAAGCTTAAAGATAGGGATAAAAATGGAAAAATTAGTCATAAATGTGCATTGAAATTGCAGAATGACAAGTAATATGAAACAAAAAATTAAGGCTAGAATGACAATTATTTTGAAACGGAGGGAGTACATGTTTACTAACAATACCCTAACTGAAAATACAATTCGGTATACATTGACCAATTTAAAATATCCGATCGATACCTATTTCTCTAGAACCGAAACCCAAAATATACGAAACCCCAAATACTTGATCCGAACCAATTACCAAAATGACCACCCCTAACAATGTAGTTATTTGTGAGACGATAAATCCATTTACCACGAAGATACATTTTACAAAATAGTTAATTCTTTCTTTAACCTCATAAGATGTCCTTAACTATAATTCTCAAGACCACTACAATTTAATTTAATTGGACCCACTCATCTTGAAATGAAGTACAGATGCCACAAATTTAACAAAAGCCAACAAAGAAGGAAAAGAAAATTTAACACACTTACATTTCTCTGACTCCATATATAGACTCAAAACTTCTTTGGATTCTTCACATTTCACAACCACCACCACTTCTACATTACCCTTGTTTCAACATTGTGTTATAATATTATACATAAAAATCAGTACTTAAAAATCAGTTCCCTTAGTGTTTTTAGTTTAGTTTGTGAAATCAATGGAGAGTCACTTGAGAAAATGGTGTTTAGTTTCTATGTTGTTTTTGTTTTTGAATTTAGGGTTTATGATAAAAGCAGAGCCTCAAGTTCCATGTTACTTCATCTTTGGTGATTCTTTGGTTGATAATGGAAACAACAATCGTCTGGCTTCAATTGCAAGAGCTGACTACTTCCCTTATGGCATTGATTTGGGCGGTCCAACTGGCCGCTTTTGCAACGGAAAAACCACCGTCGACGAACTCGGTAACCCTCTTAATTTTACAAAAACAAAAGCTTAACACGGTCACAACTCCTCATATATTTGATTTTCTCCTCCCATTTTGTCTTAACTTAACTAGAGTGAGACTGAAATGTTGTCATAAGCAGAATCTAACATGGGTTTCTGACATTTCTTGTGATATAATGAAGCTGAGCTACTTGGATTTGATAACTACATTCCTGCGTATAGTGCTGTGAGTGGCGAGCAGATACTTCAAGGAGTAAACTACGCATCAGCAGCTGCCGGAATCAGAGAAGAAACCGGTCAACAATTGGTAAATAAAAACACACTTTCGACCTCGAAAATTTTCTCTGTTTCGGTTTAAAAGATTGTAACTTTTTTTTTTTTTGGTTTGGGGAATGATAGGGACAAAGAATAACATTTAGTGGGCAAGTACAGAACTATAAGAACACAGTGTCACAAGTGGTGCAAATTCTTGGAGATGAGAATAGTGCAGCTGATTACCTTAGTAAATGTATTTACACTATTGGTTTGGGAAGCAATGACTATCTTAATAACTACTTCATGCCTCAAGCCTACTCCACTAGCAGACAGTACACTCCTGAACAGTACGCTGATGATCTTATCCGTCGTTACTTCGACCAGCTCAATGTAAGTTTTCTCGACTTAAGTGATGTTAAATTCGATGATACTATACGCTATATGCAATGAGTCCTCTGTTTTTTTTTGTGTGTCCTAGATCCTTATCATGGGATATTTGAATATCATTTGGTCCAAATCAATAAAAGTTTCAATCTTTAGTTCTCTTAGAGATACGCATTTGGTAAAACCTCGATTTTACGCTAGATATTTAGCTATATGAACCTCATTTTGGTTATAAAGTTTTCATATTTAGCTCTTTAGGAGAGACCCATCCAGTTCAATTCTGAGTACATTTTCAACTGAACCTTAACCTCACAATCTTTTGTTTGTGTGTTTACGAAGAATCTATACCTCTATGGAGCTAGAAAGTTTGCACTGGTCGGAATAGGAGCCATTGGGTGTAGCCCAAACGCGCTCGCACAAGGCAGCCCCGATGGAACAACTTGCGTGGAGCGTATCAACTCAGCCAACCGAATCTTCAACGACAGGCTAAAGTCTATGGTCCAACAACTCAACAATGATCACCCTGATGCTAAGTTCACCTACATCAATGCTTATGGCGTCTTCCAGGACATTATCGCCAATCCCTCTGCTTATGGTACAAAAAATACTCGCAAAATCGACATGTTCATGTCATTTATGCTATTAAAAGCTTTTCTTGATATGTACATTGGGTTCTTTGGATGAATATCTTTAGGGTTTAGGGTTACGAACACAGCGTGTTGCGGAGTTGGAAGAAATGGAGGTCAGCTAACATGTTTACCGTTACAACCCCCGTGCCTGAACCGTGATGAGTACGTGTTTTGGGATGCATTTCATCCAACGGATGCTGCGAACACCATCATTGCACAGAGATCTTACACGGCACAATCATCTTCGGACGTTTATCCTATAGATATCTCAACGTTGGCACAGCTTTGAAAGACTGAGAATAGAGAAAGTTGTCAAACCATTTATATGAGTTTTCCAAGTTCTAAATTCAGTTCTTGGAAAAGAGATTCTTCAGTTATGTGTGTCAGTACCAAAATTGTTCTACTTTATAAAAAATGCATTCTCTGGTTTACTTCCATAATGCTTTTTGTTGTTGTTGATAATCACGTATTCCAATCTAGATATTAAATTACTCTCAAGTCTCAAGTTATATATCGGAATCTAGTATGGATTTGGGTTAGGTTAAATTGTTAATTAAGTTTCCTTTTTTCTTAATTAAGTTTAACCATTCAATTTTTTACTTCTCATTAGTTTCAATACTATTAAGTTTGAGTTTTTTTCATGGCTTCCAACTCAAAATCAATTGAAAATGAATAAATTGATCATAATTCTTTATATATTACTTTATTATTTCTCCAACTACCGTGAAAATATCAATTAAGAAATACTTTGCAAGAAAGCGATGAGTACAAGTCCTAAGAGAGACCATCTTGTTTTTTCCGATCAAGTCTTCTTGAGATGTAGTAGCTCGTTTTATGCCTATTGGCTTTCACATTTGTGTTTTATACTCGAACAAACTGCAATTAGTCCATGCTTTTTTTCGAACAAAACAAACAAACTGATAATCATGTATAAAACATTATTACGCGTACGTCTTAATTAGATAACGATTTTTTTTAAGACTATTTTAAATAAGAACTTTTTGTAGGCTTGGTCAAGTTGTTATTGATATTCATATCTATCAGCTAGCAGAAGGGGAACTAATCGTCCCAACACGGATCATAACGGAAAAAAATGATTGGACTCTTTATTGTACTATAATTAGTTTGGTCACGTTAATAAAAATCTTATTACAATTGCGATTGACGTATGATGTTACTGCTAACCAAAAAAGGCTTAAAATGAATTAACAAAAAAAAGAGAATCCAACTCAATTCAATCCCATATTTGAATTTATTGGATTGGATTAGTGATGCAAACTCTACCACTCTCTATACTATTAATTGTGTCGGCTTTGAGTCCGCACACCCTATACGACGTAGTATAATTTCTATTTCATCAAACCTAGCTAGCACAAATATGAGTCATTATGTAATACATTGGTTAATAGAAAAATGTATTACGTACCGTTTTCTAAAAACCAAAATTTGAATCGGCGATCTCAAATGCATCACATGAAGATCGAAGTATATATTTGTATAATAATTTGAAATGCTTTGACCAGCAATTCTCATGTACATTAAAAGTAAACAAAAAGAAACTTAGGGGGTACATATAATTAGTACAAAATTTTGATTATTAGAGCATCTTTATCGGTAAGTTTCTAAAAAAATCTCTAATATAATAATTTAAAATTAATTTAGTTATATATTTAATTTTTAAAGTATTAAAAACATATATAACCAATTAAACTATGTCATTTGTACACGAGTTTCTAAAGAAAACGAGAAAATGTTCTTTCTTAAGAGACTCTCTCACCTTTCTCTTTTCCTTTAGTATGTTAAATTATTTGATTTAAGAAATATAGAAAATATTTGAAAATATCTTATTTTTTTTTATAATAATTACTAGTTTTTTTGATCCGAGTCAAAGGCGGGATTAGAATATTCAAAAACAAAAATTTATGATTATTTTTAATAAATGGGAGAAATGAAAAATAACAAAGATAAAATATATTTATGTTTGATCAAAATTTAACTTTATTACATTTATGCATATATATCATTTTTGTATGTTTATAAATATTAAAATACACGTTTAAATATTAAATTCGATTAAAAACATATTTAATTATTTAATCTCATATTTGACGTAGATCAAAATCTAGTTGCTTTTTAATCTAAGAGACTTCTTAAAAACTTATCAATGCACATGCTCTTATTACATGTCGATTTTTCTTTTCACAAAGAGTACGCGTGAAATTAATGCTCCAACCTAACTCTCCTCACTTATTTTCCACTTCTTCCATTTTTTAAATTAAATCTTTAAATGGAAATTGTTTTTGTATAGCCATCGTCTCCCCCAATTATACAACTGTTAGTACAGTTTTTCCACAACCGATTTTTTTGTTTGTTTTCTTAAACTGAAACCTATAGAATTTTCTTCCTTTAAATTAGAAAAAATCAAGTGTAGAGCAGATAAATTAATGGCCCACCTAGAATTCTAAATTTTATGAAGTCACTGAATATTCATGTTCACTAACAATATACCCTAGTTAAAAATTGAGCATTTAAAAGAAAATTGAGCATTTAAAAGTTGGTGTAATATACAAGTTGGTGTAATATACAAGTTGGTTTTTTTTCTCAACTCAGAAGTCGGAACCAATAACTGGTGATATATGTTAAGGCGTAAACCATTTCTTTGAAGCGGAGATTGGAACTTGTATATACTCACTATTTTAAAATTAAAATTATCCATATGTATTTTTTTTTAAGTTTTTAAAATGACTTCACTAAGTAAATTGTAAATTAACTAATAATTTTTTTTTTTAACATTTCACATCATATTTTGAATTTCATTTTGAAAAGAAAAAACGATTCTTAAACTGGATACACATATTTTTTAAAAAAATTGGAATTTGTTATTCTCTCTGTTCCTATATAATTGATGTTTTGGAAAAAAAAATGTTTCATAAAGATTTGATTTTTTATATTTTCTATGCAATTTTTATGTTGCAATGATGAATTGTAAATTTCAAAGTATATTAATTGATTTTATTGAATTGTTATTAGTTTAAAGTTATGAAAAACTGTTTAGTACAAAACTAGACATTTATAGTTGAACATTAATATGTTTTTTTTATATATATAAAAACTCTAGAAAATCGATCATTTAGGACGGAGGGAGTATTTATTTCTATGATAAATGTGAACATATTTTTCTAATCTAAAATACACTGTTCAAATCGGATTTTTTTTGGTAAAATTGGAAGCATTGTATACAGTTAGTGACAACGAGGATCATTTAAGACTAATTTCTGGATCACGATCCAAGAACCAGTCCATTAAACAATGGCATACATTTTAAAATTTTTTCTTTTAAAAATTTCTACCATTTACCAGACGATAGGATCGATCGTGTATGAAATATTATATCACAACCATCGTGATTCTTGCAATGCAGTTATTGTGAGACGACAAATCCATTTACCAGGAAGATACATTTTATAGAGTAGTTTATTCTTTCTTTAATTTCTTTAACCCCATTAGACCCACTCATCTTAAAATAAAGTAGAGATGCCACAAATTTAACTACAGCCAACGAAGAGGGAAAAGAAAATTTAACACACTTACATTTCCCCGACTCCATATATATATATAGACTCAAAACTTCTTTGGATTCTTCACATTTCACAACCACCACTTATGCCTTAAACAAAAAAATTATACACTTATTTCATCAACAACATTGTCTTATATATACTATACATAAAAATCAGTTCCCTAAGTATTTTGTTTTTGTTTAGTTTGTGAGATCAATGGAACGTTACTTGAGGAAATGGTGTTTAGTTTATATGTTGGTTACGCTTTTGAGTTTAGGGTTTATGGTAAAGGCAGAGCCTCAAGTTCCATGTTTCTTCATCTTTGGTGATTCTTTGGTTGATAGTGGAAACAACAATCGTCTTCCTTCTTTTGCAAGAGCTGACTACTTCCCTTACGGCATTGATTTGGGTGGTCCAACCGGCCGCTTTTCCAACGGAAAAACCACTGTCGATGAACTCGGTAACCCTCTTCATTATAACAAAAGCTTTTGCATTTTTTTCCACATTTCCTCAAAGATTGTATTTTACTTCTATCATTTTTTCTTAACTAAACTAGAGTGAGACTAAAATGTTGTTATCCTCCGTGGTGTAATGGGTTTCTGAAATTTCTTGTGGTGTAATGAAGCTGAGCTACTTGGATTTGATAACTACATTCCTCCATATAGTGCTGCGGGTGGCGAGCAGATACTTCGAGGAGTAAATTACGCATCAGCAGCTGCTGGAATCAGAGAAGACTCCGGTCGACAATTGGTAAACAAAAACACATTTTCGACCTCGAAAATTTTCTCTGTTTCGGTTTAAAAGATTGTAACCTTTTTTTTTGGGTTTGGGAAATGATAGGGACAAAGAATAACATTTAGTGGGCAAGTACAGAATCATTTGAACGTAGTGCGACAAGTGGTGGATATTCTTGGAGATGAGAATAGCGCAGCTGATTACCTTAGTAAATGTATTTACTCTATCGGTTTGGGAAGCAATGACTATCTTAATAACTACTTCATGCCTCAATATTACCGCACTAGCAGACAGTACAATCCTGAACAGTACGCTGCTGATCTTGTCCGTCTTTACTACGACCAGCTCAAAGTAAGTTTTCTCGACTCTCACTTTGATGAGATCGATATGCGATAAGTCCTCTGTTTTTGTGTGTGTGTGTGTGTGTGTCCTAGATACATATCATGGGTTGACCCATATGATGAATATGATCTTGAGGAGAAATTTGGGAATTTTATAGCAGTAATAGCTTTTGGTCCAAAATCGAGTTTATCAAGAAAGAAAAAAAAAAACATTCGAATTCCCGCAAGAAAATTAGCTATATGAACCTCATTTTGGTTATAAACTTTTCTTGTTGAGTTCTTTAGGAGAGATCCATCTAGTTCAATTTTGAGTATATTTTCAACTGAACCTTATCCTCACAATCTTTTGTTTGGGTGTTTTTCAAGCTTCTACACTCCTATGGAGCAAGAAAGTTTGCATTGGGAGGAATAGGAGCCATCGGGTGTAGCCCGAACGCGCTCGCACAAGGCAGCCTCGATGGAAGAACTTGCGTGGAGCGTATCAACTCAGCCAACCGAATCTTCAACAACAAGCTAAAGTCTCTGGTCCAACAGCTCAACAACAATTACCGTGATGCTAAGTTCACCTACACCAATGCTTATGGCGTCTTCCAAGAAATAATCACCAATCCCTACGCTCATGGTACATAGAAATTTTCATGAAGCTTAAGTCTATCACGGAAAAATTCCCGTCGCAAAATCGATATGTTCATGTAATTTGTTTTTATATGTATATTGGGTTTTATGGATGAATGTTTTCAGGGTTTAGGGTTACGAACATAGCGTGTTGTGGAGTTGGAAGAAATGGAGGTCAGCTTACATGTTTACCGGGACAACCCCCGTGCCTGAACCGCAATGAGTACGTGTTTTGGGATGCATTTCATCCAACGGATGCTGCAAACACGATCATCGCAAGGAGAGCTTACAAGGCAGAATCGTCTTCGGACGTTTATCCAATAGATATCTCAACGTTGGCACAGCTTTAAAAGACTGAGAATAGAGGGCGTAATATATGATATGATTTCCAAGTTCTAAATTCAGTTCTTGGAAAAAGATTTTTTCAGTTATGTGTGTCAGTACCCAAATTGTTCTACTTTATAAAAAAAATTTACTTCCACAATGCTTTTCTATTGTTGATGATGATCATGTATTCCAATCTATATATCAATTTCAAGTCTCATGTCTTATATCTGAATCTAGTATGGATTTGAGTTAGGTTAAATTTGTAATTAAGTTTGATCATTCATTTTAACGCCCTAGGAATACCTAGATTGATTTAGTTTCAATACCTTGCAAGAAATAACGATGTGTACAAGTCATAAGAGAGACCATTGCAACAATAAAAACATTCATATTAACGCCTTAGGGATACTCAGATTGATCTTACTAGTACCTTTAAAAGATAGGCTTTCCCTTAGCCAGGACATGTAAATAAGAACTAAAAGAACCTACAAACAGAGATTAGCCCACACGAACCTTGCGCCAAATGCAGAGCTTTATGTCCAACAGTTCACCCCGCAATATACAGTGAGGAAGAAACAAGTAATCATCTCGAGGGATTTGAAAACTCACTTCAAGAACCTTCTTCACTTCTCGTGGTTTATAAGTAAGAGTGTGTCCATTCATAGAGTAGGAGAGCCAGTACCCAAATTTCCTTACTTCCGGAGCAGATGGCGCAATGTATTTAACAGTCACATACACACCATATGTCCCATTGAAGCAGTGTAGTGCAAACAATAGTTTGTTCTTAACTTCCCGAAGAACTAAAATCTTATCGTGAGTGACATTCATCTGAACATCAACAGAACCACCACTTACAAAAGAAATTGATTTGAGTTTGTGACGGTGGTCATCAACAAAATGACTGTAAATGCCATGTTGCGTTCCAGTGTAACTGCATTCCAATGCGGGGCAGCAGCATGGAGAGAAGATGCATTCCTTTTCATGAATTGATTCTTTCCCATAAGAAACTTTTTTGGTGCATCCAAGCTTGGCATTTTGGCATGAGACAAAGACTGATTCGAGCACATTTTCCATTGCTCAGCATCGACTATGGCCAACAGGAAAATCACATGTAGGGCACTTATTATGCAGTTTGGGGCAACATGAAGAGCAAGCCAAATGCCCATTATCACACTGAAATGCAAAACCAACGCGTTCCGATCAAGCTTTAACAACCACATATATTAGAGAAAAAGAAACTTGGCAAAGGATTTTCCATATTCTAGAAAACAGAATTGTCCTGGCAGTGAATATCAACCAGCCAGCCACTAAGAGAACATGAGTATGAAAAAAACTGAAAACAGATTAACACGCAAATCTCGCCAAATTTTCAAATCAACAAAAGCTAACCATTCATAGAAAAGAAACCTTAATACTTTCTTTCACTAAACGTTTCTCCAATTATCCAAAACTAACCTAACCGCAAGGCTGGAAAATTCTAGTTACTGGAAAGAAAGCTCTCTGAAATAAGAGAACATGCAATTCAGGGAGAAGCAGTTTAGAAACAAAACCTGGAAGATAGGGACAGTCAGTGGCTCGAAGCAAACTGGACAATCGAGAATATCTAAACCCATCAGCATCCCCGAGCGTGTCTTGATCTCTGATATCGGACTACGTTGCCTCTTCTTCGAGAGAACGTTGCTCATTCCTTCTCTGTCAGAACGTTGCAAATCCAATTCTGCATAA
The DNA here is from genome assembly GCA_964056655.1 of Arabis hirsuta. Classification (NCBI taxonomy): domain Eukaryota; kingdom Viridiplantae; phylum Streptophyta; class Magnoliopsida; order Brassicales; family Brassicaceae; genus Arabis; species Arabis hirsuta. The sequence continues at coordinate 32,570,866 of OZ053305.1, forward strand.
ATGAAAACACACCATGAAGTTATTCAGTAAAATAAAGCTAATGATTTGAATCAAACAAGCGTTGAATTCATTCTTAAGTGAAAAGCAAACACAAACACAAGATTAAAGAAGTATCAAGTATTTATAAGGTAATCAACATTCGACACACAACCACATCTCTTGTACAGACTCATCAGCTGCTACTAAAATTCGAAGAGCAAACAAATCATGAATAAGAAAACCAAAACAGAGATTGTAAGAAATATGAAAGAGACAAACAAAAATTAGCAGACAAAAACTCACAATCTGTCTACATATGTGTATGATAAATTTCGTTCACGATGCTCTTATGTTAATATAATCTAATACAAACCCAAAAAATATGGTCAAAATTCAATTTTCAGCGAGTCTTACTATCCAAAACCAAAGCCAGAACAAACATGCAATCCCTAAAGTCCATATTCAATTTCAAACTGAATTAGCGTCTTTACCTCAATCAAAGAGAACGAAAGATTAGTGGGTTTCTCCTGAAGAAGCCGGATCAAGAAGATGAAGGGATTTAGAGTTGCCTTTTGAAATCAGAAATGGCGACTCAAGTGAGACGGGAAACAATAAAACGCAGCGTTTTAAATTGGTTCCCCTTTTTTTGTTTTCTTTTCTCTTTTTTACGTAACCCTCACTTACATGTCTTACACGTAAAATGATTTCTCTACTCATTCTGAATTTTTAAAGCTTCTATTTGAAAATTTGAAAAGTTAAACTGCTTTGCTCATATCGATAAGATCATAAGGCAAAATAAAATAAAAATATCTTAAGACCAAAACCGAAAAAGTGAATGTTCTAGTCTTCTAACATGGGTTTCTGACATTTCTTGTGATATAATGAAGCTGAGCTACTTGGATTTGATAATTACATTCCTGCGTATAGTGCTGCGAGTGGCGAGCAGATACTTCAAGGAGTAAACTACGCATCTGCAGCTGCCAGAATCAGAGAAGAAACCGGTCAACAATTGGTAAACAAAAACACATTTTCGACCTCGATTAATGTCTCTCTCTCCTTCGGTTTAAAAGATTGTAACCTTCTGATAATTATGGTTTTTCGGATTTGGGAAAAATATGGATTGTTTGGCAGCCTACAATACAAGCGACTGTCATCACTAGGTCTTTGCAAATGATCACATGTAAGGTTGTTTGGCCAGAGACAAGAAAAGAGATGATCATCTCTATCGTTTATGCTTCTAATCATGTTGAGTTCAGAAGGGAGTTATGGTTGGAACTGGTGGATTTGTCTGATCACAGTGAGATGAGGGGAAAACCTTGGCTTGTCTTGGGAGATTTTAACCAGGTACTTCATCCAAACATTCTAAGTACAACTCTGTGAATGTGAATAGGAGGATAAGAGAATTCCGTAATTGCTTGTTGGAGGCTGATCTAAAGGACCTGAACTTTAGAGGAAATACTTTCACTTGGTGGAATAAGAGCATTACCAAGCCAGTAGCAAAGAAACTTGATCGCATTCTGGTAAATGATCAGTGGAGTGTTGACTTCCCTATGGCAGTGGCTACATTCGGCTCTCCTGACTTCTCGGATCACGCTTCTCTATCTGTGGTTCTGGATCCTCTCATCAACAGGCCGAGAATATCATTCAAGTTTTATAACTATCTTTTAAAGAATAAGGACTTCCTGCCCCTTATGAGTTCTTTATGGTATTCATTAAATGTTGTGGGCTCTGCTATGTTTCGGGTCTCCCAAAAACTGTTGAGGCTGAAGAATCCAATCAGAGAGTTTGCTAGGGACAACTACTCCAACCTAGAGAAGCGGGTTAGGGAAGCTCATCAGGCAGTCCTGCATTCTCAAGATCAGATGTTGGCTCAACCATCCACTTATAATGCTGTGGCTGAAAATGAGGCAATCCGAGTTTGGAGATTATTGGCAAATGCAGAAGAGTCTTTCTTTTGCCAGAGATCAAGGGTGACTTTTCTAGGCCTTGGGGACAACAACACAGCCTATTTTCACCGGATGGTGGACACAAGAAACTCCCACACACTACAAGAAAACAGTTTGTTTGTGACTACTTTTTGTGACTATTTTTATAGTCACTAAATTTGCGACTGATTTGTGATTGATATGCTACTAATAAGTGACTACGAGAAAAGAAGACGCAAAATAGTCACATATGTGAGACTCCGAAAATCAGTCGTATAGTAGTCGCCTATTAGCGACTACATAGCAACTCTTGCTGGAGAGATAGATATTCGTCACAAATTAGTCACAAAATACGACTGATTTGTGACCACATTCAGAGTGGGTAAATATAGTGGCAAAGAAGTCACAAATTTGCGACCGATTTGTGACTCCATAAGGACGTCTCTAAAAAATTGCAAATTCGTCACAACAAATCATGTCGGTAGCTTTGTCGGGTAGCATGTCGGTAGCTTTGGTAGGTAGCATGTCGGCAAGATATTAATAAAGTTGGTTGCTACTGAAGGTAGTCACAAAAGAGTGACAAAAGAGTCACAAATTTGTGACTGGTTCTTTGAGCGTCATAAAGTGGAGGCAAAATTTCTTCTATATAACCACCTCTCGCCTCCCCATACTTATTCACAAGTTTTGATAGAGAAAAAAAGAGGAAAAAAATATGTGAAATTCTTCTAGAGGGTGGATGTATAACCGGATCGACCCGCGCACAAATAATCTATCTGACGAATTTTTGGTGGGAGTCGAGCATTTCATGAATTTTGCAACAAGCCAAGACTTAGCCATAAGCAGTGGAGGTAAATTATACTGTCCTTGTGCGAAATGTAAAATTTCTAAGCGTTTAAAGCCAGCTAGAATCGTTTTGGGGCATTTGCACAGTTATGGTTTTATGGAAGATTATTATGTATGGACCGTACATGGTGAAGATTACGATGTAGTTGGGGTAGGAACTAGCCATTATGATGGCGGGAATGCTGATTTTAGTAGCGGTAATCAATAAATAAATTACGATGGCGAGAATGTTTATGGTGGGATGGTTCATGATGCATTCCATGGTTCTACACCATTTAATGATTATCAAGATGAACATGTTCATAGTGGAAATGATCAAGTTTATGAAGAACCTACCCACGAGGCTAAACAGTTTTATGACATGTTAGATTCTGCAAATACGCCATTGTATGATGGTTGTCAGGATGGACATTCCCAATTATCATTAGCATCGCGGATGATGAACATCAAGGCTGACCATAATTTGGCTGAATCATGCATGGATTCTTTGGCGGAATTGTTTACAGAGTATCTACCTCGGCCTAATCAAGCAACCGGTTCTTACTACGAGACGGAAACGTTGATGCGAAAGCTTGGATTACCGTACCATACATATGATGTATGTGTAGATAATTGTATGCTCTTCTGGAAAGATGATGAGGAGTTGGAGCATTGTAGGTTTTGTGGAAAAGCAAGATATCAGGCTAGGGGAGGGAGAAAAAAAATACCGGTCAGCAAGATGTGGTATCTACCCATCAGTGATAGATTAAAGAGGATGTACCAATCAGAGAAGACTGCAGCGTCGATGAGATGGCATGCTGAGCACGAGTCAGAAGACGGAGTAATGTGTCATCCATCTGATGCGGCTGAGTGGAAAAATTTCAATATAATGCATCCGAGATTTGCAGAGGAGACACAAAACGTTTATTTGGGATTATGTACAGATGGTTTTAATCCTTTTGGTATGTCAAAAAACCATTCGTTGTGGCCGGTGATCATGACACCCTACAACTTACCTCCGGAAATGGCCACGAGAAGCGAGTATTTGTTTCTTACGGTTTTGAATTCAGGACCAAATCATCCACGAGCAAGTCTTGATGTGTTTCTCCAACCACTAATCGAGGATTTAAAGGACTTATGGAATCATGGAGTTAAGGCATATGATGTGTCGTTAAATCAAAAATTCAACATGAAAGCTGTTCTTTTGTGGACTATAAGTGATTTTCCGGCGTATGGTATGTTATCGGGATGGATGACACATGGAACATTATCATGTCCAATTTGTATGGGTGATACAAATTCTTTCTATTTACTGGCTGGTAGAAAGACATGTTGGTTCGACTGTCATAGAAATTTTTTACCGTATAATCATCCGTTACGGAAGAATAAAGTTAACTTTATAAAGGGAAATAACGCAGTTGACAACTATCCACCAGCATCGTTGACGGGTGAACAAGTATAACAGCGTATAACGAATGTCGGGACAGCAAAAACATCAGAATGCAGTGGAAACGGACATAAAAAAACCTGGCGGTTATGGAGATTGGCATAATTGGCACAAAAAGCATCTTTTGGGAGCTGCCGTACTGGACCGATCTGACTCTACGGCACAACCTTGATGTGATGCATATCGAGAAGAACTTTTTTGATAACATCATGTATACTGTTATGAATGTTAAAGACAAATCAAAAGACACAATCAAGTCAAGATTAGATATCGAGAGATTTTGTGATCGGAAGGAAATACATATCAATGGTCGTGGGAATGCTCCATTTCCTATTTGGAGATTGACTTCAAAAGCAAAAGATGCCTAACTACATTGGGTGAAAAATGAAGTTAGATTTCCCGACGGTTATGTTGCAGATTTAGCAAGTTGTGCAGACATCAGTGGTGGGAAGTTTTCAGGAATGAAAAGTCACGACTGCCATGTTTTTATGGAGCGGTTACTTCCGTTTGTATTTGCAGAGCTTCTCCCGCGTAACGTGCACCAAGCATTATCAGGTACATTTACGTTTGAAATTTAATAAATTTAATGAATTTGTCCTTAATTATGTTGGTATAAAATAAATTTAATTATTCATGACTAATAAAGATGTTTCTTAGGGATTGGAGCATTTTTCCGTGATCTAAGCAGCAGATCATTGGATCAAAGCCGCCTTCTACTTTTGAAGGATAACATTGTGATAATTATGTGTAATTTGGAAAAAATCTTTCCACCTTCTTTCTTTGATGTGATGGAGCACCTACCTATTCACTTGCCGTATGAGGCTGAGCTTGGCGGTCCTGTGCAGTATAGGTGGATGTATCCATTTGAGAGATTCTTTAAGCATTTGAAAGGCATGGCGAAGAACAAAAGATATCCAGCAGGATCAATTGTTCAATCTTACATGAACGACGAGATATCATTTTTCTCCCAACACTACTTTGCATCACAAGTTTCTACTGCTATCCGAAGAAGGTAATATTAATTGTGGTACCTTAATATGTTTGTTATGCTATATATATACCATGGCATCATACTAATGAGATGGATGATACGCAAGACTAGTCGGTATGATGAAGGTGAAGTACCCGTGTACAATGTGGAGGTACCAAATATATTTACTGAAGTAGGTCGTCCAAGTGGCAAATGTACTCAAGAATGGTTATCAGAGCAAGATTATAAGTGCGCACATTCATATGTGATGCGTAATTGTGAGTATTTTCGGAAGTTTGAAAGGTAATTATGATTAATTCCTAAAAATTATAATAATTTGATATATTTTTCATCTTTGAGTGATAGTCTTGTGTTGGTATATTAGCATGGTGGATGCACTTATTCGAGCTGATAATCCAGAACTATCTGCTGATGAGGTCATCGCAAAAAGAGATGATGAATTTCACACAAAGATCAAGGAATATGTATGTAATCTTGTGACTGATTTATTAATAATTGAAAAGTTAATAAAATGAATTATTTCACATTATGCAGGTGGATGCGACTAAAAGTTACCAAAATTTCCCAATGTGGGTTCACGATATAGTGGAAGGTCCCGAATATAAGGCAAAGTTGTGGCCTAAATATTTTTCAAGGGGATATTTGTTTCATACAAGGGATTCTGGGGAGCACAGAAAAACAATGAATTATGGTGTATGTGCTAGAGGCTAAAATTATTCAGAAGCATGTGAGGAGGAGGATTTCTATGGGACCGTCTTGAAAATTATGGAGTTACAATATCCCGGAATTGCGAATTTGAAGATCATACTTTTCTATTATAAATGGTATGACCCTACGCTCGGCAAAGGGACTCGAAAGAGCGATGTAGGTGTTGTGGACGTGCTCTCTTCTGGAAAATATCGTAATTACGAACCATTCATATTAGGTGTAAATTTCATATCCCTTTAAATTATCCTTTATATGTTTGTACTATTAAAAATTCAAAATTATTCGTGACAGGTTCTCAAGCTGATCAAGTTTGTTTTCTTCCGTACCCAAATATGAAACGCCCTCGACACGTTTGGCTATCCGTTATGAAAGTAAATCCACGTAATCGTGTTCAAGGAAACTACAACGAGAAAGACCTAGTCATTTTGCAACAAACGGATGATGAGGCAATGACGTCTTTGGTAGAGAAAATCAATGTCGAGAGTTTAGTTGATGGAAGACAACCAATGGAAGACATCGATTTGGAGATTGCAGATGGTGACCCAGAAGATGAGTTTCAGTGTAATTTATCATCTTCGGAGGAGGAAGATGATATTTGAAATATGCAATTTTTCAAATATTTTTAGTATGTTTGTTGTACTAGATCGATACACGAGAGGCGCACAGTTTTATTTCAGTATTTTTTCGACTGATTTGTGACTAATTTGTGACACTTCGTGGTTTAGAGAAATGATGGCCACTAGTTTAAAATCCATCACAAATTAGTCAGCAATTTCCTACTAATTTGTGACATCTTCGTGGTTTAGAGAAATGTGATGGCCACTAGTTTAAAATCCGTCACAAATTATTCAGCAATTACCTACTAATTTGTGACACTTCGTGGTTTAGAGAAATGATGGCCACTAGTTTAAAATCCGTCACAAATTAGTCAGCAATTTCCTACTAATTTGTGACATCTTCGTGGTTAAGAGAAATGTGATGGCCACTAGTTTAAAATCCGTCACAAATTAGTCAGCAATTTCCTACTAATTTGTGACACTTCGTGGTTTAGAGAAATGATGGCCACTAGTTTAAAATCCGTCACAAATTAGTCAGCAATTACCTACTAATTTGTGACATCTTCGTGGTTTAGAGAAATGTGATGGCCACTAGTTTAAAATCCGTCACAAATTAGTCAGCAATTTCCTACTTCTTTGTGACTACTTTACGACGTCCAGTATCAATTGTGACTAATTTATGACTAATTCGCAACTACTTATAATCTTTTTGCAAATAAAAGAACACATTCTAAGTGCATATTATTTATTTCCGTATTAATAATCTATGTAAACAATAAGATTTATAAGGAAAATATTTTAAGAGTGGGAAAATCCAAATTAATTTTCTAAATTTCCTAGCATACATATAACTAGTATGAATGACATTGATGTTTAATCCATTATTTGGTAAGTTTGATGTTTTATATAGAGTAGAATTCGACTAATGTGATGGATATAAACATCCGATCATTCAAGAAATGCATGTGTAATTGATTGGAAATGATAATGGGTCAAAATTGGTTGTTAAAATGTTTAGGGTTTAGGGAATCATTTCCTACTACCCAAAGTTCGTCACAAATCAGTCATCAATTTGTGACTAATTTGTTACTCCTGCGAAAGTGGGCTACTTTCCCGCTCAATTATTCGTTGGTGGGCTAATGGGTCAAATATGGGTTTTTAGGCGGGCTAATTTCGTGCCAAACCCAATTAATTTGCGACGAATTTGTGACACCCTGATAATATAACATCGTTAAAAAAAATCCCCAAATCATTTCCATCAAAAACCTAATATCTCGCCTCTCTCTCTCGCAGGCGAAACATCACAAATTTCTTCGATTCCTCGCTTTCCTTCTTTAATCTCTATCGATTCTCCTCATTTCTTCACTCAATCTATCTCGATTCTCTTTTTTCTATCCCTCTGCGTCGATTCCTCTCTTTGAATCGAACCGAGATTGAAGAAATCTCTTCGATTCGTCTCTTTGTAATCTCTATCAATTCTCTTCATTTCTTCACTCATTCTATCTCTAGGTAATTATGCCTCAAACAAGAGGAGGACGAGGCCGCTCTACTGGCACCACCGTTGGAAAAGGCGCCGGCGGTGGAAAAGGCGCCGGGGGTGGAAGAGGCGTCGGCAGTGGAAGAGGAGACGTCGGTGGAAGAGGCGCCGGTCGGGCAAATCCTGCTGCTCCAACTGGTCGAGGTAGAAAATTGGTGCGGAAGCTTCCTCCTTCCGGCGACTGTAGTAAGGAACCGGCTGTGGGTTCTCGAAAGCTTTCTATCAGTGGCAAAGGAAAGGGGATTGCTTTGGACGGTGGTGGAGGGACCTCACGCGGACAACCGAACCGTGACAGCGGAGGTAAACCGACACACGGAAGGTCAACTGGTGTAAAGTCAACCGGTGGTCAGGCTTCTTTAAATTCCTCAAACCCGTCTGGTCATACTACGTCTCCATCTCAAGGGCCAACGTCGTCTGAAGCCACAACCTCTGTCTCTCGAACCAGCTTGGTTCCTCCACAGTACCCTACAACAACCAACCGGAGTGGATCGCAGAGAGATGCAGTTGCTGCTCCATCGGCTGAACCACCTAGAAGCCTACATTTAAACCACCAACCACGGCATCAGGACGTTCACATGGCAGAGGAGGAAGATGAAGAAGATATCGATGATGAAGGAGAAGAAGAAGAAGTCGAGGGTCAACAACTAGGATTCGACTGCGATGTTGCTAATGATCACGAAGACTACCAGGAGCTTTTGGATAATATGATGGCTCTTCCAGGACGTGAAAGTTTGTCCTTCCTGAGTGAGGTTCCCATCGAAGGCAAAAACACTCTTTGGTAAGCGAATTTGGATTACTCTATTTGTTTCATATTTGTATTTTGCTATACTGTATTTGCTACATTATATTTTGTATGTGTTATTTAACCTCATGCTCCATTTTTTTACAAGGTTTACTCGGGACAGAGGACTGCTGACCCGAGTCATCGCTGGGATTTTTCGCCGGAAGTTCGATGGCCCTTACTACAGCTGGACTGTGACACCAATTGACAAACAAGAAAGATATTTCAGAAGTTTTGCGGTAATGTTTGCTACTTTTCCTTCTTTTCCACTTTCAATTCTTATACACGACAATGTACTAATACTTAACGATGCATTTTACTGTCTAGGAGATGTACAATTGGGATATAGGGATCACTCCCCTTGTGAGGGCTCATTTCAGGAGGATTGCAACAAAGCAGATGAGAGGCATTATAAGTCAGGCAAAGAAAAAGGGTGTGAGGCCAATTTGGATTACTACTACGCTGTGGAAGGTAATGTGGGACCACTGGAACACACCAGAGGCTTAGGTCAGGAGCACTACGGCTTCCAACTCTCGCAACTTTGATCGAAACGGACTGGGAATCTACAAGCATGTTTCAGGCCAATCTTCTTTCTTGACCGTTCAGCAAGACATGGTAATACTTTTGTCATTTCTTTCTGTCATATACACTTCATCTACCTAATCCTTTTTATCCACTCTTACAGGAGGAGGAACTAGGACGTCCCGTCTCTTTTGGTGAAGTGTTTAGGAAGACTCATACAAACGCTGATGGGAATTTTGTTGATGAAAAAGCTAAGCAAGTCGCTGAGACTTATGAAAGGGCCCTGCAAGAGGTTTTAGATCAGCTTGGAGATGGACCAGAGGCTACAGACACCTCCTCTGAGCATTCTACACAGCGGACTCTAAGATAACTATGTATTTTCTCATGCTTTATGTTTCTTTTACTTAACCTTGCTCATTCTCTCTATTCTGTATGTGTTATCATCTTTGAGAATCATACTGGATTTAGGTCTATGGATAGTACTAGATGTATGTGTTATCATCTTTGACATATAATGTTTTACAAATAAGAATCATACTGGATTTAGGTCTATGAATCATACTGGATTTAGGTACTGGATCATACTGGATTTAGGTACTGATCGTACTGGATTTAGGTTTATATGTTTCTATTTTATAATGGATTGGATTTCAACTTGTAATGTATACTGTTTTAGTAGTTAATGATAGATATATTGGATTTTCAGCTTGTAACTATGTATTTTATATCACTGTTGTAGTGTACTCAATTCGATTCCAAGGGGACTCCTTATGGAATGGGCCAACTGTCACAGGTTCAGAAAGGAAAGAGGAAGATAAGCTTCGATGAATCTTCTACGTCATCGCTGTTAGGGATCCATGACGAGCTTAAATCAGCTCGTCAAAAGATCGTTGAGAACGAAGAAAAAAATCAGCGTCAGGATGAGGAGAATCGACGTCGTGACGAAGAAAATCAGCAACGTGAAGAGGAGCTACGGCAAAGTAAGGCTCGGATTGCTGAATTGGAGAAGCTCTTTCTTTTTATGAAGAACAACAATCCCAACCTCGCTGCTTACATGTCTGACTCCTCTGCCTTCGATGCTTCTGCACCACCCACAACCACAAATCAGGTTGAAGACAACCCTTGATAACTCTTTGTAACTCTTATTATGTTTCTCAAACTTTAGAACTCTTTTATGTTATGTATAACTATACCATGTATAACTTTTCTTCTCTGTTATGTTAATCTTCTTTTGTAGTGTTAAAACTTTGTATTTCTTCTTTTGATTTAAGTTTCTGAAATCAAAACACAGGTGTTTGACAAAAAAATGACCACCTTAGCAACTGAATTCAACTATAAAGAGACAAAAAAAAATCTAAGATGTCGCAAACTAGTGGCTAATAAGTGACACTTTAGTGTCTATTTTGTGACTAGTCAAGACATTTCAAAGAGTCTCTAATATGTCGCTTATTTACGACTACATTTGTCGTCACAAATTAGTATCAATTTAACGACTACTTTATCGTCACAAATTAGTGTCAATTTAACAACTGCAAAACTTGTCGCTACTTAGTCGTTATTTTCCCACCACCATATGTAGTCACAAATTTGTCGCTAATTTGTGACAAACTCATCTTGTCACAACATAGTCGCTTTATTGCGACTACTATTATATAGTCCCAAAATAGTCGCTATTTTGCTACTACAAGCGTGATGTCACCAAGTAGTCGCGAATTAGCGACTAATTTGCGATTGCTTAAATTAGCGACGTTCGTTTAGCGACTACCTATTTTAGTCACTAAGTAGTCGCAAAGAGGTCATTTGTGACCATTTTGTGACTAAAACGGTTGTCACAAATGTTATGTTTTCTTGTAGTGACAATCTAATCCATTTCCTTACGAATTCAAATGGGAGGAGGATTGAATCTCAACAGGAGATTCAGGAGCATTGCATAAGTTACTACTCTAGTCTCTTTGGTGATCCGATAGACCCTCCAATGTTTGTGCAGAGTGACCTGGACTTGATCCTACCTTTCTCTTGCAATGCAGATCAATGAAGGGCTTTGATAAAACCATTCTCTAGGGAAGACATCAAAGCTGCTTTCTTCACATTACCCAGAAACAAAACCTGTGGTCCGGATGGGTACTCTGCAGAGTTCTTTATAGCCTACTGGGACATCATTGGTGTTGAAGTGAGTGAGGCTATCATGTAGTTCTTTGATACGGGAAGGATCTTAAAACAGTGGAATGCTACAATGTTGGTACTCATTCCTAAGATCACTAATGCTTCATCTACCTCGGATTTCAGGCCTATTTCATGCCTAAATACCTTATATAAAGTGATCTCTAAGCTGCTGGCAGGAAGGTTAAAGGATATTCTTTGTGAGGTGATCTCTAAGCTGCTGGCAGGAAGGTTAAAGGATATTCTTTGTGAGGTGATCTCTCTGAATCAAACTGCTTTCATGCTGGGTAGGCTTTTTGCAGAGAATGTCTTGCTTGCAACTGATTTGGTACATGGTTGCAATCTGAAAAGGACAGTGGGTAAAGCAATGCTAAAGGTGGACTTGAGAAAAACGTTTAACTCGGTCAGATGGGATTTCATCTTGGGTTCATTGAAGGTTATTGATATACCAGAGGAGTTCATTAATCGGATCTCTCAGTGCTTATCTACGGCCTCATTCTCTGTTTGTGTGAACGGTTCAACTGGTGGGTTTTTCACAAGTACTAAGGGAATAAGACAAGGGGATCCAATCTCACCTTATTTGTTTGTCCTTGCAATGGAGGTGTTCTCTAAACTTTTGCTCTCTAGGTATGAATCTGGTTGTATTGCTTATCATCCTAAGACTTCAGAGCTACAAATCTCCCATCTCATGTTCGCAGATGATGTATGGTGTTCTTTGATGGAAGCTCTTCTTCTCTCCATGGTATAACAGAATGTTTGGATGACTTTGCTAGTTGGTCTGGTCTTAGAATAAAATACCAACAAGACAGAGCTTTTCAGAGCAGGATTGAACCATAGTGAATCCATGGATATTGTTAACTATGGATTCCCTATTGGTACTCTCCCTATAAGGTACCTTGGTTTGCCTTTGATGTCTAGGAAGCTAAAGATTTCTAAGTATGAGCCTCTGCTCCATAAGTTGAGTAACAGATTTAGATCGTGGGCAGTTAAGTCATTGTCTTTCTCAGGTAGATTGCAGTTGTTAAGATCAGTCATTGCTGGTTTGGTGAACTTCTGGATATCTGTTTTCATCCTTCCCCAGGGTTGCATCAGGAGAATTGAGTCGTTTTGCTCACGTTTCTTGTGGTCTGGTAATGTGGAGAACTATAAAATTGCAAAGGTTTCTTGGTCTACGGTTTGCTTACCAAAGGATGAGGGAGGCTTGGGCCTTAGGCGGTTCTCTGTTTGGAATAAAACACTATGTCTCAAGTTCATCTGGTTTCTGTTCTCCAATGCGGATTCATTATGGGTGGCTTGGCATAAGTTGCACCATCTGGGCTCAAAGTCTTTCTGGGAGCTGTCAGATTCGGATAATGACTCTTGGGCATGGAGACAGTTGCTAAAGCTAAAACCAGAGGCTGTGAGGTTTGTTAGAGGTGTCCTTGGAAATGGGAGAAACATTAGCTTCTGGTATGATGTGTGGACTCCATTTGGGCAGCTTCTAACCTACATTGGGCCAACTGGTCCTAGAAGCCTAAGAGTGCCCATCAACGCTAAAATTGCAGATGTTGTGGATGCAAATGGGTTGAAGCTTGCCTCACCTAGGCTTGATGCGACGCTGGATCTTCAGATATACCTGTCTACGGTTTTGCCTCTAACTCCAGATGGCCCAAAGGATAGGTTTGAGTGGGTTATAGAGGGGGTTGGAAGACAAGTCTTCTCCTCTGCTAGAACTTGTGAAGCAATGCGGCCGCGAGAAGACATCAAAGCTTGGTATGATCTTATTTGGTACAAGGGTTCATTTCCTAAGTACTCTTTCACAATGTGGATAGCAAACTATAACAGATTGCCTACAAGATCTAGACTTGCTAATTGGGGATTGAATGTGCCCAAGGAATGCTGTTTATGCTCGGCTTTTGAAGAAACTCTAGACCATCTTCTCCTTTCATGTGACTTTAGTGCTGATGTGTGGAAGCGTGTTTTATCGGGCCTCAACATCCGCCGGAACAGATCCACCTCTTGGGATGAACTGCTCTCTTGGATTCGACAATCTTCCAACAGGGCTCCTTCCTTACTAAGGAGGTTACTGGCTCACATAACCGTTTATCATCTGTGGAAGCAACGCAATTATGTATTGCATAACCAAACTTCAGTACAAGCGAACATCATCTTCAGGGGCATATATCAGGAGGTCAAAACCGCAATCTCAGCTAGAAGGCAGTTCCAAAATCTTATGGTACTTTGGTTGAGATGATCATTCGATCTTTTTTTCCAAATGTTGTTATGCTCCCTTGTTTTTATCTTTTTTTGGCAAGGAAGTATAGAAAATTGATTTCAATCTTTGTAAAATCAGAAACTTCATTATTAAATGATATTTACCTTTTATCAAGAAAAAAAGATTATAACCTTTTTTGTTTTTTTGGGCTTTTCAAATCTATGTCCAACTCTCTCATCAGTATGATATTATCCGTTTTAGGCCCAGGTGGCAAAGCCCGCACAAATTTGTTTTTGGGCTCTTTCCCAAAATGTCTCATACTAATTAGAGTTGGACATCTCTTATATATTACACAATTCTTGTCTAAACTTTCGATGTGAGACTTGGGTTGATATCCTAACAATCTTCCCCTCAAACCAAAGACCACATAGACCCGCCGCCGCCTAACCTTCCCCTTAGTTAGGAAGACTTTCGACACAAGGTACCGACACCTTTATTCTCGAGGTCACCTTGAGGGCTCTCCTCCCACAACGAACTTGCAGCCCACACCTACTACTCCTGGTCCACCTTTTTGAACCTCGGCTCTAATACCAATTGTGTGGCTTTTTAAGTCTATGTCCAACTCTCTCATTAGTATGATATTGTCCGCTTTGGGCCCAGGTGGCAAAGCTCGCACGGATTTGTCTTTGGACTCCTATCCAAAAGGCCTCATACTAAGTAGAGTTGCACATTTTTTATATATTAGACAATTCTTGTCTAAACTTCCGATGTGGGACTTGGGTTGATATCCCAACAATTTTTATTTAGTTTGAGACTTTGGGGAATGATAGGGATAAAGAATAACATTTAGTGGGCAAGTCTAGAACTAGTGCTGGGACTTTGGATAATTTTCGGATATCCGATTTTTTAAAAAATATTTGCGAATATCCGAACCGATCCGTTATATATCAAATATCCGAAACTTTTTTATGTATCTGCGGATATTCGATCCAATCCGTTATAATTTTAACTATTATTTTATTATTTAATCATACTAAACATTAAACACTTAGCAAAAGTAAATAAATCTAATACAATTACTTCCACTTGTAAATCTATAATAACAAAATGACAATAAGTAATTATATACATTAGATACGAATTTTATATTATAATATATATAACGGATCGGATCGAATATTCGATTTTTTAAAATTGATATTTGCTTTGTTTTCTACGGATACTTAAATTTAATATTCGCTTTGTTTTGAAATTTTACGAATATCCGGATTTGTCGGATCGGGTCAGAAAAATAGCGAATCGAATCGGATCTCACGGATTTTTTGCCCAACCCTAATTGAATGCAATAGCAATGTTGATTCAGAGATGGTTGAGACCGGAAAATTATGAGGATAGTTTCGAAATAAGAGAAGATTGATAGGGTTATATTGGTCTTTAATGTGGAGATTTGCCCTCGTTTTTGGGTTCACTCTAAATAAATTTGTTAATAGGGAGAGATCGAGATGGGCCGGGTTAGCCCATTTTGACATTAAAAGAAAGCGTCGATGAAAAGTCTCCACAGAAAACCCTAGACTTCACAACTTGGAGCAGCTTCAGTCTCCACAGAAAACCCTAAACCATCGATGGCGGATAATCATCCCAATGACCTCTCAGCTGTCATCCCGGAGTCTCTCATGATCTTGGAGCAGCTTCAGTCTCCGCCTCACGAGCCGATCAAGTAATATATGATGCGGATTGTGTTGATATGTTCTAGGTTTTCCAATGTGTTAAATTCTTGTGTTTGTTTGTCTATTTAGAGATGGTGAGGTGGAAGAATGGAAGAGACGGGAACGTGATTGTTGCGGAGAGAATTTTGGATTTGGTTGCGACAAAGGCCAACGTATTGTCTCTGATTCTTCGTTTTCCTCAGCTAATCATCATCCCAAGGATGAGGCTTATCTCTCAGCCGTCATCCCGAAGCGTATCAGGCTCTTCGAGGAGTTGCAAGCCAAGCAGCTCGAGCATCTTCAGTCTCTGCCGCATGATCCCATCAAGTAAATACATTTGTGTGCTTTTTTTTTCTTTTTCAATTTTGCATAAAAATTTGGTCTTTTTTTGTTTGTTTAGGGTTGCATTGCCAGATGGCAATGTAACAGAAGGGAAGAGATGGGAGACCACTCCAATGGACATCGCAAGGCAGATTTCTAACAGTTTGGCAAATTCAGCCTTGATTTCTTCGGTTAACAATGTTTTGTGGGACATGAATAGGCCACTGGAAGGTGATTGTTCGCTAGAAATTTTCAGATTTGATAGCGTCAAAGGCCGGGATACTTTCTGGCATTCTAGCGCCCACATTCTCGGCCAGGTAAATACTTTCATCTCATCTATTTTAATTGTCAACTTTTTTCCTCTTCCTAATGATTTGGTTTACTGTCCATGTTGGTGCAGGCTCTCGAGCAGAAGTATGGCTGTAAGTTATGCATTGGGCCATGTACTACTAGAGAGGAGGTATGAGCAGTTTTTTTTTTTGCTTGGGGGTGGGCTTTGTATATCATGGTTGATGGCTGTTTTTTTCGTTTGGATGTTTCTTTGGCTACAAGTAGGAAACCATTGTTCTGCTTTTCTTAGTATTTCCTCTGTAATGTGCCAAGATAATCTTATTGCAGGGTTTCTATTACGACGCATTTTATGGCGATCTGAGCTTAAACGTCAATCATTTTCCAAACATCGAAGCACTTGCTGCGAATGCTGCTCGGGTATTGCTTCTTCTGTAGTCTGATATATTCGATCTACCATAGCTTCCTTACAGTAGATTATTTTGTTTTCCATACCCTTGTGTCACCCAATAGTTTTTCCAATTCTATATCTCAGGAAGGGCAACCCTTTGAAAGGATTGAAGTGACCAAGGATCAGGCACTTGAGATGTTTTCTGATTCTAATTTTAAGGTGGGTTAAAAACAGAGATTTTAAAAAAAAAATCATTGAACTCTAGAAGACACAACATTACAATTGTAATTCGTTTCTGTCCTGTTTGACATGATCTTGTTGTTTGGATTCATTTTTATGCTGTTAATTATCTGTAGGTTGAAATCATCAACGGCTTGCCTGAAGAAAAGACCATTACAGTCTACAGATGTGGTCCCTTGGTTGATTTGTGTAGTGGACCGCACATACCAAATACTTCCTTTGTGAAAGCATTCAAGTGTTTAAATGTGAATATGTTTTCTTCCGAGTTTACCCTATCTTTAGAAGACACAACATTACATTCCGAGTTTGTTTTCTTCTGCTTCTCAAATCTCTTATAATTTATCTCAGGCGTCTTCATCTTATTGGAGAGGTAACAGAGACCGCGAGAGCCTGCAGAGAGTTTATGGGATATCTTTTCCGGATCATAAGCAACTGAATGTACTTTGCTTCACTTTAAAAAATATTCCTACTTTTTTGGCAGCTACTCTCTGCCTGATATCCGTTGTTCTGTCTTTACCGTTTCAGGCTCATCTTAAGTCTATTGAAGAAGCGAAGAAATATGACCACAGACTATTGGGCCAGCAGCAGGAACTTTTCTTTTGTCACCCACTCAGGTTCTTTTAGTGCTAACATACAGTATTGTGCTAATTCCTCTTTATTGTGTTTGACGAAACTAATAATATATGCATCCAACTCAGCCCTGGAAGTTGGTTCTTCCTCCCACTTGGCACTCGCGTTTATAAGAAGTTGATGGAATTCATTCAGAATGAATATTGGAAAAGGGGTTACACAGAGGTGTTTCTTACTTGTCATTTCACCTTTGAACATTCTTGATGAGTGTATGTGGAAAAGAGGCTGCCAAACTAACCTTGAATTCGACAGGTCATTTCACCAAATATCTACAACATGAAACTCTGGGAAACATCCGGACATGCTGCAAATTACAAGGAAAATCTGTTTACGTTTGATGTAAAGAGTGCACGCAAAGCTCAACAATTTACTTGAATTTGTTAATTTAGCAACTAGCTTCTGGGTTGCAAATGAAATGACTTTATCTATTCTTTGTTTGCGCAGATTGATAAACAAGAATTCGGACTGAAACCTATGAATTGCCCTGGTCACTGCTTGATGTTCCAACACAGAGTTCGCTCATATAAAGGTGTGGCCCCTGTTCATGTTGACCTCATTAGATATGGAGAATAAATGCTTTTCTTTATTAATTTTTCTCATGAACTTGTATAGTCATATCATTTATCTTTGATGACACCATCCTTTTTCGGTATGGTATATGCAGAATTACCCATTAGACTGGCTGACTTTGGAGTGTTACATCGAAATGAGGCAAGTGGAGCTCTTGGTGGGTTGACCCGCGTTCGACGGTTCCAACAGGTATTTTGCATCCTTTTTGACTTTTCTTGTTCTTAGTAGAACATGAAAAGTTCCTTGCTTCTGGTATTAACATTAGAGCCTATTTGCCATGCTGAAGTGATGAATTCACCACTTTGCTTTACTTGTCAAATTTCTATTTACCCCTTTGCATGTTGCATATTTGTTACTCTAAATGACATTCGCGTAATTGTTTTTTTCAGGATGATGCTCACATATTCTGTACAAAGGATCAGGTTTGTGCTTATTTGATTCTTATCAGAAACGTTGGGGTTCCTTATCCTCCCATTTTTTTATTTTATCAGAAGTATTCTGTCTATTTGCAGGTTAGAGAAGAAGTGAAAGGTGTATTGGATTTCATTGACTATGTTTACACAAAATTTGGGCTTACCTATGAGCTAAAGCTTTCAACGGTAGGATATTTGGTGATTTCTTCTACCAAAGCTGATTCAGTTTTCGGGATATGATCCTAAAACCCATTGTTTGCATGTTATTTTCAATTTCAGAGGCCAGAGAAGTACCTTGGAGATTTGGAAACATGGGATAGAGCTGAAAAAGATCTTGAAGAAGCAATAAAAGATTTTGGAAGGCCATTGCTGGTATGTGTGCTACCTCTAATGCTTATTATTCACAGAGTATGCATCCATTCTTAACTGTGATGTTTCCTGCAGTTGAACGAAGGAGACGGAGCATTTTATGGCCCAAAGATAGACATAACAGTTTCTGATCCAATGAAAAGGAAACTACAGTGTGCTACTTTACAGGTTAGGCTTGTGACCTTTTTGTTTTTGTTTTCTCTTGGTAGGTTATTTGATTGGTGTGTTGGTGCCTCATATCAGCTTGATTTTCAACTTCCGGATTGCTTCAAACTGGAATACTCATCCTCAGCCGGGGATGAAGTGAAGAGGGAGAGACCTGTGATGATACATAGGGCAGTGTTGGGATCTGTGGAGCGTATGTTTGCCATGTTGTTGGAGCATTACAAAGGAAAATGGCCCTTCTGGCTTAGTCCGCGCCAGGCCATAGTCTGCTCTTTGTCAAACGATAAGAATCATTGTTCTTACGCAGGAAAGGTATTACACTCGTGACTGCAGCCGTTATGATCTCTTGTAATTACTTGCAGATCGAGTCTTATCTATGTTCTTTTATTCTTTCTTTCTTTCTTTCTTGTCTGCATATATTCATGAAACAGGTGAGAGATCAAATTCACGAAGCTGGGTACTATGTTGATGCTGACATAACGAATCGAAGCATCAAGAAGAAGGTAACTGTTTCATGCTTCCAGATTACAAGGTCCTTGAGCACATAAACAATTGAGGTTTACATTTTGAGTGATGATTCTGGTTGTGTGTAGGTGCGAGAAGCTCAGGCTGCGCAGTACAACTACATACTCGTTGTGGGTGATGAAGAAGTTAAAACGGGACAAGTAAGGGAGAGCCCAGTTTTACTCTTTCCTATGTATGTATGTATGCATGAGCATCAAACATATATGTCCTTTTGTTTTCAGGTGACTGTTCGTGTAAGAGAGGAAAGCCGTTCAGACCGTGCAAAATTCCCGGTGATTAGCATTGAGGCTTTGCTGGATCTATTCAAGCACAAGACTGACAACTTTCTCTGAGATTCGATGGGCTATATATTTTGTATCCTAGGGTTATGCCAAAGCAACCATAGTAGTGGAGGCTTTGGTGGATAATTCAAGCACAAGACTGACAACTTTATCTGAGATTCGATGGTATATTTTGTATTCTGTGTTGTGTTTGTATCCTAGGGTTAGCTCAAAGCAACCAAAGTAGTGGTCTTATAATTTATAAACTCATTGGACACCGGTATCTTTGTATCTATCAATTCTCCTATCACCTACTTTTGTTTCACTTTTATTTAGCAATGTAGACTAGGAATTTATAAACTCATTGAAAACGTTTTTTTCTCGTTTCACAATTCTTAGACGATTTAAAAATGATAGTGGTCAGACTCCAATTTCATGAAGGCGATTTGATCCAGACAACAACAAACGTGAGAGGTAGGTGGTGAGATTTGATCGACCAGAAACCACCTCCACACAACTTTAATTAATCATACCACGTCTTCTTCTCCAACATTTTCACGTTTGAAGAAGTCTACAATAATATTAGTTCTTCCGAAAAATTGTATCTTTGAAGAAGTCGAAAAACAGAGTTTAAAAGCTGTTTGTGTGAGGAAAAGAGAGTGGTATTGTGACTGTTGTTACGATACAGGTTTGGGTGGATAAGAAACATGTTTCAGGAATGAATCACAAGTGTGTGATATCATGTTCTTGTAATTTGCTAGTTACATCAGTTGTTGTGTGTAGCAGTGTCTACGGTTTTAGTGTGTGTGAGTAATAAAATAGGTGTGGTTTTATTGAAATCTCTACGAGTAAAGCTTTGCTAGGACTCCAACGTTTTGGATGGAATCGTTTTCATGCCGGCATGGCTACAGATGGGATAATCCCCTATTGCCTTTGAATATTCTGTGTAATATTGATTCGTCAATATTAATGCTCAAATGTTGTTTGTTTGAACACTTTAGTATTTGCATCTTGATGTAGTAGCACCTTGACGCAAAATATACATCTAAAAATTCTAGATATTTGAGATGCTAAGGAAAGTAGAGTTATGGATTGCAAAACTTTAGAGGTCTAAAAAACCACAATTCCGATAATAAAAACAATTAAGAAATTAGGAACGAATCTGAGTCATGGGCAAGCACGACAGAGCATGATTCCAATGATATATCGCTGGAATCGGCTTCGTTAAGAGAGACCAGAGAGAGACAGAGATAACGAGAGAGAGAGAAGAGAGAACGACAGAGAACGATTCCATTAAGAAGCCGGAATCGGCTTCGTAGAGAGAGACACAGAGAGAACGACAGAGAGAGAGAGAAGAGATAACAACGATTCCGATGATATATCGTCGAGAGAGACGAGAAAGAGAGAAACACGACAAGGAGGAAGAACATATTTTTTCCCTTCTATTGTTTTGTTTTTTCTTAAATTTCGAGCCAATCACGAACCGCCACTTATAGGATTTTTTTTTTTTAACGCATAAACACTTTCATTCCATTGATGAGATAAAGTCATTGTGGAAAGCCATTACAAGGTAATGAGGAATGAAAAAATAGAGCACAAAAACTTGATTTTGTGTGATATGCTTGGCTAATGTATCAACGACTTGATTACTTTATCTGGGAACCCATTACAAGCGGTCTTACTATAGGGTTTTTACGAGCTCCGATCCTGAGCTGAATTTTCATTTTTTACTTTTTTGGGCCTTTTTTAAGTTTAGAACCCGTTTTAAGAGATTCTAATAGAGATGATCTAAAAGCCATCAACCAAATTTCTAAGGTAGTATGGGAACTTTTTTTTTTTTTTTTTTTTCTATTCTCTTAGCTTTACTATCTTGTATGTTTTATCATTTTAAAAAAAAATTAAACTATAAACAATTATATCTTTGTACGTTTTTTCAAATACATTTTGATAGTAAATCTTTTATCAAAAAGATTATTTTCAACCAAACTAAATGTAATAGAAACAGGGAAATTAGCACCGATAACCAACAAAAAAAAAAAATTGTAATTCAATAACTAAGTAATTCCTTAAGATCCAATTGCTTAGATTTTGCCACATGATGTATTTTGGTTAGTTATTAGATTATAATTTCTTTTTTGGTTATTCACCAAATTCACCCATAAAAACAAGTATATGTCCAACAAAAATTAGACATCAACAAATAAGTTTTTCTGTAAAAAACTCCGTTATTTATTTAGAAGAATACTCATATTATTTTCTTACTCATTAGGTTTTTTAAATGATGTTTTCAAAATTTCACTTTTTTCATCTATTCTCATGAATGTCTGAAAACCTCATATTGGTTCATAATTAAATAGAATCTTTGAACCATCAACCAATAAACCACCCAATACTTTAATACCCAACATTTCGTTAACATCATATTTAAATCCACCCCTACTATAGTATAACATGCAATAATATAATAAATGTGTCTTATTGTCCTAACTCCTACGGTTTGGGTTTTAATTTAATTTTATTTTAATTAAATCATAAGCTAGCTAAGAGTTGCATCTACACGATCTTAAATGGAAACTAGAGATTGCCTACGTAATACGTAGATTTAAAAATTAAAATTATAAAATATGCAGTAATATTTTAACTTATTGATTATTTATGAAATTAATATTACAAATTTTGATGTTTATACTAAATAATTATCTAGGTTTGAAAACTAAATATTTGTAGTAAATTATTGATATAATGTTATATGTTAAAGAAAAAGATTGTTCATTAATAAAAATTTATATATGAATTGACATAAACTTGTAGGAGATATATATTATGTAAGTTAATAAAAATGTAAATATAGTTGGTCTTTTTTTTTCTTGCATCAAACACGTTCGTAAAGTGAAATTTATTCAGCTAACAAGTTGTAGTACGCTTGGTGCCTCTACCAAAATATATGCATAATCTCAACAGAGATGTTGGAACTTATCTCTATGTTTATTTCATTAGAACTTTGAATCGTAAAAAGAGAATAATTATTGCTTGATTGTATTTTTGCCTCTTTTTTTATCGTTTTGATGTGATTTTTATATTTCAGTTAGTCTCATTGGTGAATTGTATTATATTTTTCTCGTCGTGATTACAATGTGGGAGAAATAGTAAAAAAAATAATTTGTATGGATTCACAATTTGTGGTGGAGTAGGTTTTTATTTTAAAAATCTTGGTTAATACTAAAATTTTTTAATTGCACTAATTTTTTTTTATGTGTTATTAAGTTTTTTGGTGTAGTAGATTATTGGGGTGTTAATTTAATAATTGCACAAAATGTTTAATTATGTACTATTTAGTTTTGTTGGGTAGTATATTGTTTGGTTCAATAAATAAAATATATATTTTCATACCGTTTAAAATTTTACAATAACATATTTAATTTGGAATCATATTTTTTATGGGTACTAAAAAAAGAAAGAAAACAATGGCTAATATATATTACAACTTATTAGAATTAATTAACATTAGAATTAGCTATTAAATTTGCTGGAATTGATTGTCAAATTTATTAGAAAAAAAATATATATAAATTTTTATTTTTTTCTTAAATATATAAATTACAAAATATATATTAAAAGATTAAGTTACACATCACAGTTCTCATCACTTTCATCACTTTGGTTTGAAAAAACCTTACTAAATTATATTAGATAGTTGGGAGGGGGGACATGGAAGCAGCACCGGCCTTGGTCAATTATGATACAAAGTCATTGATTAATTCACATCTTTTCATTTAATGCCCAAACCTAATTCTTCACCTGTTTTCTTTTCACCGATTTCTCCTCTATTCGAAATAATTCAAATCTTTTAATTTTAAATATCTATTATATACACACAACAAATGACACAAATAATACACAATCTATTACGATTCTTTTCCTTTTTTTACACTGCTATTACGATTCTTCTCCATTCGTATTTAGATATATACAATGACTTTTGATTGAGGCATTTAATGTCCAACTTACGACCAAGGTTTAGCATTTTGTACGCGGAAAAAACTCTACATTTAGTCAACAGTCAGAAGCACAAGTGGCTTTGTCAACCTATGATTTGTTCTCCTCTAAAATTATGCTGCAAAATATCTTTATAAACAAAATAATAGGATGTCGACAAATATTCTTCCAAACAAAAATCGAAATTAATATTAGAGGTAGAAAAATTATTATTATTTGTATGACTCAAATATATATTGACTTTTGAATTTTACTGGAAAAAGATTCAAATGATTTATTTTCAGTTTTTGTTTCTTTCTTGTTCCTCACTTCCTCTTAAACTCTATAACTAATGATGATCTTTAGTCTGTGATTAATGTCTATGTGGTAGTCGGCACATTTACGTTTCAAATAATTGGATAAATAGCCCCTGATAAATCAATCTTTAAATTTTAATTAATGAATGAGAACAAAAATAAACAAGTAAAATCAGATTTTTAATATTGGACCCATCAATCTTAAATTGAGTACCCCTACAAAATTTAAAGATTAGTATCAAAATCAAAATATCACATGTCTATAAATATACACACAACTTTACTGGACTTCTTCACATTCACTACACTTCCCATTTCCTATCTCCCTTTTTATTACTCAACAGCTTTTGGTTCTTGAAATGGAGAGTTGCTTAAGGAAATGGTGTGTAGTGTTTGTGTTGTTTGGTTTAGGGTTTAGTGTTGTAAAAGCACAACAAGTTCCATGTTACTTCGTTTTTGGTGACTCGTTGGTTGATAATGGAAACAACAATGGTCTTATTTCTATTGCAAGATCCAATTACTTCCCTTACGGCATTGATTTTGGCGGCCCTACCGGCCGTTTCTGCAACGGCAAGACCACCGTTGACGAGATCGGTATGCATCCTTTTTACAATCTATTTGCTCTATATAACTAGGTAGCTAGAGTTGTTGCTAATTACGTAGTATATATATGATGTCAAAAATCCTTATCTATAACATGGGTTTTGATATGTCTTTGTGATGTAATGCAGCTGAGCTACTTGGATTTAATGGCTACATTCCTGCGTATACCGAGGCGAGTGGTCGGCAAATACTCGGAGGAGTTAACTACGCATCAGCAGCTGCTGGAATCCGAGAAGAAACCGGTAGACAATTGGTAAACTAAACATAAAAACACTTTCATTAAAATCTCTTCATTCACCAATTATTAGAAAAGTTCCAACCTTTCTTGTTTTTTTGGGGGGGAAATGAAGGGACAAAGGATAAGCTTTAGTGGTCAAGTTAGGAACTACCAGAGCACGGTATCGCAGGTCGTAAATCTGCTAGGAGGCGAGACTCAAGCAGCAGATTACCTCAAGAGATGCATTTACTCTGTTGGTTTAGGAAGCAACGACTATCTCAACAACTACTTCATGCCAAATTTCTATGCTTCTAGCAGACAATTCACACCCGAACAATACGCTACCGATCTCATCAATCGCTACAGCACTCAGCTCAACGTACGTTTTCCTTACGGCTACTTATATTATCTCTGCTTTGGTTCTCTCGTACTTAGTGACTATCAGGTTTTTAGGCGTGGGTTTGGTTCAATTCTATAAAAAGTTTCCATATTTAGCTTTTCTCTTGTTGCCCATCTAGTGAAATTTGAATTTTTGTGGGGAGAAGTACAAAATTAGCAAAATTTGTTGTACTACTAGTTAAAGTCTCAAATCAGTATATACGAAGTTTCGGTCTCCACTTGTATAAAGTTTCAGTCTTTAGGTTTTTAGGAGTAACCCATCTTGTGAGATCTGATTTTTGGAAGGATGTGCAGCAAAATGTCTTCAACTGAGACTTCATTGTTTCACGGTCAATTTTTTTTTGGGGGTTTGTGTAGGCACTATACAACTATGGGGCTCGAAAGTTTGCACTGATCGGAGTCGGAGCAATTGGTTGTAGTCCAAACGCGCTTGCCGGGAGTCCTGACGGTAGGACTTGCGTGGCCCGCATAAACTCGGCGAACCAAATCTTCAACAATAAGCTCCGATCTCTAGTTGATCAGCTCAACAACAATCACCCTGATGCAAAGTTCACTTACATCAATGCTTATGGCATTTTCCAGGACATGATCACAAACCCCTCTAGATTTGGTATAGACACAAACACAAGAGCGGTTTTCAATTTCAAAGTAAAAGAAACCAAACTTAATATCGGTTTTGTCGGGTTTTTTTTCCAGGTTTTAGAGTGACAAACGCTGGATGTTGCGGTATCGGTAGGAATGCGGGTCAGATCACATGTTTACCAGGACAAAGACCGTGCAGAGACCGAAACGCATATGTGTTCTGGGATGCATTTCATCCGACTGAAGCCGCAAACGTGATCATCGCAAGGAGATCATACAATGCGCAATCGTCTTCGGACGCTTACCCTATAGACATCTCAAATTTGGCACGACTTTGAAGAAACAGATTAAAATAAGAATTACAAAAGTTCCACAACTGTAATGTGTGATCTTCCCCTGTACCGCCTTTTCATATTTATCTTCTTGACATAAAAGTCGGGAAATCGAGCGTTTAACATTATTCTCTATATATATAACCGATTTCTAAACCGGTTCAACGAACATTTTTCACGGGAATTGGGCGTTACGGTTCATCTCGACAGTCCCAATATCGAGTACAAAACACTTACCGTGTTGCTTCCAATAATCTGCGATTGGATTAATCCATTCCGGTTCAGCAATCTCCGCTCTCTGGTGCTTCAATTCATCGGTCGAAATGTTGTACTTCTCATCTCTGATCTTCACCAACTCCGGCCTTAATACTCCTTGCCCCACCCCCTGAGGTGACATCATTAGTTCGGGTGCACCCATAGGTAACTTGTCACCTACAGAAACACAAACATAAGAACCAATAATCATTCGAACCAAATTAAACCGGAAAAACTCTTAAGTAATGTTTGATTGTTTTAACCGATTAATCATTAAACCGAATAACTAATTGCTAACCATTCGATTAATCAGTATATAAAATAATCCAAACCATTTATATAGATTCAGTCCGGTTTACAGCAGATATTTAGATCTATGACTGTTTAACCATTCGATTAGTTAGTATACTAATTTTATAGAAACGATTACATAGAGTTAGTCCAATTTAGAGCCGACATTTAGATCGTAGATACGATGTTTGATTGTTTAACCCTACGATCAATAGGTATATACTGAACAATAGAAACGGTTTACGTAGAACCGGTCTGGTTTAGAGCTGATATTTAGATCGGAGACATACCTCGGTCAATCTGCCAGGTGCACCAAAACTTTCCGTACGTTTTGGCTATGTTCTTGAGCTCCGGAGTAGCCACAACCTCAGGCAATCGTGGATAAGCCCACGAACCGGACTTAACCTCGTAAGCATGAGAGTGCCAAAGCTTTTGCTCATCATTAGGCAGATTTTCGTATAATCGATCCGATATTACATATTCTATTCCTGTAATACAAAGTTATTCAAAATTGGGCATTGCATGTGATGTGAGTAAAAAAGGTATGAACAAAGAGTACCGATGAGAGGTGCATTAGAACGGTCCGAGGCATAAACCGCGCACTGGAGGAACTCGTCGTTGACTCGGTGAACGTAGTGGTGAGTCTCTATTTGCCGGGACATGTCTCCGCCGTAAATCGCAAAAGTAGAGACATGACAGTTCATTTCCTTCACCGGTAACCTCCGCTGCATGATTGTTGTTCCGGCATCGATCAAACGTGTGGAAACCGTCACCGGATCTCCGGGAGGCACCTGGTTTTCGTCGCTGTTTGAAGCCATTCTTGATTTTATTTTCTCTCTTCCAAATGTGTGTATTCATGATTAGATTCTTTACGATGCTGATGATGCATGTTTTCCATAGAAACGTGTCATGAAACGGTCGTACATCGACACCATGTGTTAAAATATCCGACTACAATTTACATCTCTGATTTAATAAAATTCGTCTACAGAAAACCAAACCGGACCAAAATTTAAAAAAATCAACCAAACCAAATCAAACCAAACTAAAGTCGAACCGAACGAACCAAACCATTCGGTTCGTATAAGCAACCGGAAACATGTACAAGAAAGATTCTCTGTGCAAAGAATGCTGACGGAAAAAATTCCCGGCCACCGGCAAAACAAGATCTCATCTAAAACCTCTCAATAATTTAGCAACGAATACTTCACACGCAACACAATCTTACCCTTTTCAACGCCTAGCTTTGCTCCAGTGACAAGCCAATGTCCAGGCAAGTCTTGTGGTCCTTTCAACATCTCTGATGAATCAACGATCTTAGCTAGTTTCCCTGATTGTCCTGACACGTCCTCTCGCTTCTCTTCGTTTGAACTCGATGTAGATGGACCCCCCGGTTCCAGTCTCGCGGTGGAAGCAACCGGACTGTGGTCCCAGACGGACCGTCTTATTGTGCAACCGGGGACTTTAGAGAAGAGTAGTTTTAGGTGCAAAACGTTTTTTGATCCGAAATCCCAAACCCCGAGCTGAGCTCCGGTGACAATGTGAACGCCTGAGAGGTCGCCGATGTGGGTCTCAGTGTGTTCGATAGGCGAGGTGCTTACGTGGGAGAAGTTCTTCCATTTGATTGGCTCGAACCAACGACTATCTTGCTCCTCTGGTCCTTGCCATTTCGGTGCACCTATTGGTACGTGAGAGTCCCAATGTGGCTGCAGGATTTTGGGAAGAGAGACTAAGTGTTGTAAATGGATAGAGAGACGGTTTTGTTTGCTTCCTTCTAAACTTAGCCTGAGACCTGTGACCGGTTTACGCCCAACTGTTACCTGAAAATACACAAAACGCAATATGTTCACTTTATCTAGCAACCGAAACGATAAGCAACCCAAAAGAATGGACTGCTCTGTGTTCACTTTACCTGATCAGCGCTGATGAATAGTTTGGGACCCATTAAGCTGAATTGAAGAGATTGACACACAGGTTCTTTCCGTTGGAGGTTACTCTGTTCGGGAGCCCAAGCTCGAGCTATTTGGAAATCCAAGAAGTATTGTAAATCTTCGATAGGAGGCTTATCTGGCAAAATCGTCAAGAGCTATGTTTATGAGAATGTAAACAGGCGATTCGAATATAGACAGTTCAATTTTTAGATAGTAACTCACATTCCAAATAAAGTTCAATTGCTCGAGTTAAATGCCTTAGACCAGGGACACCTTCGAGCAGAGAAACAATGGGAGTAAAAGTCATGTTGATAATGTCTGGAGCTGCAGGTACTGTCTCAGCCCATCGCGCATGGCTTTGCTCAAGATCATCACCTCCTCTTCGCCTAAATATTACTGTAATATCCTACAGGAGAGAGCTTTTTCAGCTTATATAAACCATAGTTTAAGAGGAAATGAAATTCGTTAATAAGAGTAATCTCGCCATGGCCCGTGACGTTTTTACTAACCTTGTCTTTGTACTTTAAGGGGCCAGTAATAGATTGACTCTCTTCTTCATGAAACCTGTGCTCCGTCATGTCATTGACATAGTTCTCGATTTCAGATGCCGGTAAAGGAGAAGACTGATGCTGTCTGATGTAAACTACGTCTCTTCCACCAATCGTCACCGAAGTTACAATATGAGTGCCGTAATTTTCAATAAAGCTGTACCAAAGAGTAAACAAGTGGAGAAACCATATCAGAATCATGATAAATGTCACCAAAGAATCACAGACAAGTTTAGCTTCCAGGATATTAAAACTGCAGAACGAGGAAAATTTAATTTGATAATCTTTTATCGATTAAAACACTCAGCAAAACCTTGCTATTCACCAGGATTTAAATGTCCTGTCTTCATTTGGCCACAAAACATACGGGTTCGACCAAGACAACAAGAGGAAACTGACTCTAAAATCAGTTCTTTAACATTTCATCAGTATGTACCTTAAATGCCATATTGATATAGAGATTATAAACAATGAAACCAGAAGATATAGAGAGGAACATACCTAGCTAACAAAGCAGGATCCCATGATGAAGGAACAGCTCGTCTGATCTCGTTGCGCAAAACCAGTGTAAGCTTTGCCAATTTGACTTCATAAAGCGGAATAAAATATCCAACCAGTGCAAGAGATTTCGTGGATGCTGCGTCGACTTGCCAAGAACCCGTGTAATTGAACATCGCGTTAAAACAACCGAGCGGTATGTTCCCTTTTACACCTGATCTCTCATTGAAGTATTCTGCCATCTGCCACAAACGGATTTCTAATGAATAACCAGAACCAAAACAGCCCAGATAGATAGATACCGAAAATTCAAGACTCGTTATGTCCCCACACCGAACCAATCTTTACCCGAACAAACAAAAAACAGCATTGATCAGCACAAAAACCTCTACAGCTATTGATTTTCCCTTAGAATCTGACTTGATCAAACTACAAGTGCCACAATTGTTCCAGTCACAAGTTAAAGCTTCTAAATTTAGAAAGTCCAAGGTTAATCTATGAGCTAGTGGTTCCACAATATCACAGATCAGACATCATGTTACTGTAGATTCGTAATCAAGACAAAGACATAAAAGGGTTAAATCCTAAGAAATCGCATTTCAACATCAAGAATGAAATTCACCTGATGGAAGGTGCAAACAGGGATTCTCTGAATGCTATTTCTGCCTCGAGAACACTCAATATCAACAGGAACATTAGGAAGAAGATATCCATCAGACAAGTCAAGATCTCTGTTCTGTCCTTCTTCGATACGAACTAGTCTCGACCCAGGAGCTCCTTTGCAATACAGAAGACGAACATCAGATGTGACATCGAAGCCGCGACCTAGAGCTTGAATCGCATTACGAAGCGTCGTGGTCAAAGCTTCAGAGCTTGGTATGCGGCTCAAGTTTCCACCTTTACGATTCTCCATTCAAACACAAAAAAGATAAATCTTGAAGAAGGCGATGGATGATGATTATAAGCACATCTAGGGTTCTTGAGTTTATGGGGGAAGAAGCAGAAAAGTTTGGAGCTTTGTCTTTCGATTTAGCCTCTTACCAACACCATTGCTGGTTTTGACTCCAATAATCGGAGAAACCGCGTTTTTGAGATTTTATTGTTTTTTTTTTTTTGGGTCTCTTCTTCTTTCTGTGTGATATCAAGAAGATTCTTAGGTTGACTGGTCTTTTTTTCTTTGTTAGTAATTTAGATCCTTTCTTCATTTCCAGACAGACAAATTCTTTGACTTTCTGTTTTTAATTTATTTGTTTTCCCTTTTTCTAGGGTTTTGCCAATGTCTTTGTTCTTCAAAATTCAGCATATGCTTTACTCTATCTATTTCCGGGGAATATAAAAAGTGTAGTCAAAATTATTCAAATATTTATTTTAAAAAGTGTATTGTATATTTTGTATGTTAGTTTACTCATTCTAATTAGATTTTACGAAGATTTTATTCATTTCTTACACTATTTTATTTATTTAAGACTACAAATTTTATTGATGTTAAAAAAAAAAAAAAAGACTACAAATTATATTATCTTGGAGGTTGACCATGCCATTCACCGCCCCATAGACGACTGACCCTTACTTTTACTGTTAGATGGGGAATCACATGTCACCAATTTGGAACACAATTTGGAACATACATGTTTTAGACCATTGAAGAACTATAATTGGTAAAATACTCTGTTTCATATAAGTTATAGTATTGTATCAAATGTTAATTAAGTGTAACTATCTTAGATGTAATTTCAGAAGAAATGACCCTAGTTTCTTCTTGTAACTTTCTCATGGCTATTGACTTTGGATACTCTCCATCCACAACACTTATAAAATGGACCAAAATTTTATCTCTTATTCCACCTGCAAAATCTTCAAAATATGCATTGCTCAAGACCTCGGAATTAACCTGCATACTACAAAACAATATCAATTCTTGGATACCATATTTCAAAATTATTATATATCTAGACTACCCAAGAAGGCAAAAACCATTTTACCAACCAACATGTGACTATTCTTTGGTCTTTTTCTTCTGACTTCCACTGTCCTAAGAAAAGACCATGATGGTTTTATGAATTTTGGCACTAGCTTGGTTCTTGTAGATCTTTGAGTTTTTACATCTGAACTCGAAGAATTAAGTGTTTTGAGAAATTCTTTTACAAAAGTTCAAGTTACTATTTAAGAGTCATGAGAGAAAATATATTTACATGTGTGTATCCTCCTCATGTACCATTTACTTTCTAAATGTCTGAAGATGGAGCAAAGATCTCTAGCGGCACGCCTGCTACGGGTTCCAACACTTGAGCTTTTGGGACCTCTCTTGACAATAATTCCTGCATCCACACAATTTAAACATCGAAAACATTATGCCAACAGTGATCTTAACCAGATGGAGCAATAAAATTTGATTTGGGCTTTCAATTTTTTGGTGGTTAAGAAGCTTGTACCTTAAATGATTCAATTGTTCCTTCTTTCTTTACTATGCTTGCTAAAATTCCCTTTGCATCAAGATCGCCATTTTGCATCGGTACAACAAACCTACAGTCCAAGAAAAGCCCGACTGAAATACTACAAAATGCAGAGTGAGATACATTTTCTTGAGGTTGCACAAGAAAAAAAAAAGAGGTGATTATTTACTTGGCTTTCAAAAGTTTGGCGAGCTGGACTGCGTCTTCTTGGCCAGAAACCAGAGTAAATCGTGGGAGAAGTTGTTTGATGACCGGTGTGATTACGATGTCGGCTCTTTCATTTTTCAGAAGTTCCATGTTGTACACACAATGCGGTTCGTAGTAGAGTGATATCTGATCTTCAGGGGATACAATGATATACCTGCGAAACAAAGTGCAAGCAGAAACACTGTTAAATGTTGTAGCACAAAATTTCAATGGAGAAACTGAAAGCTTGATGATAGCTTTTTACCCGTTTTCAGGGCGTTGCCATGGTGGACCGAGAACAGGTCCTGGTGTGGCTTTAACTCGAACCTGATAACCGTTTCTTGTATTTAGCTCGTAGCTTTCTCCGGGTTCCAGATAGGTAACCTACAATAATATTTCAGCAACCATAATATACCAGTCTTTCTCATTTTTTTTTTTAATTTGTTGAAGATAGACTGCAAATCCGGTGAAGAATTGAATAGACTAAGAAAAATGGAACAAGTTGCGCTTACATTTCGAAAAAGAGGATCCAGCAAAGGCTTTGCATTTGGAGTTGCAATAACCTTAATGCCTGGAGATTTCTCAGATAGTGGCCTAAGGGTATTCAGATGACAATGATCATCAAGGCTTTGAGTTATGAGCAGGCAATCAACTTCAGGGAGATCATCAAGCTGCACCGAATATTAAATCTTTTAGGAACTTGTTACAGTCACAAAGAGAGAGAAAATGATGATGAAACTGCAATGGAAAACAGAACAAGTATTACCTTAAAGCCCTTCAAAAATCTCTTAGCAGCATCATAGAGCCATGGGATTCCAAAATCCAAATTCCCCACGAGAATCGGATCAACGAGGATTTTCAATCCACCAGTTTCCCATAGCCAGCTATTTCCCTAACCCCCAAAACGAAGACATGTCGTCAACATTTGCTTATGAAATGCTCAAGTATTAAAGATCCTTCCAAACGAACCATATGAAGAGGACCACCCCACCTCCAAGTATGTCAGCTTAAACGCATCTGTCCCAGAGCCACTAACACCGGTAGCTCTGTCCTCGGACAAAACAGAAGATACCACAGTGAGAGACCGGAAAACAGGCTGCGAGAGCTTGAAGCGGATGAAGAGGGACCTGGAAAGAGCAGGTGAGAATAGCGGAAATGTGGATGCAGTTCGGACTCTTGTTTTGGTGTTGATACTTAGAGGAAGAGCATTGGCGCAAAGAAGTGGCATCGTGGCTGCTTTGCCACCTGACACCACCAAAGCCATTGGTTTTGTTTTGCTACCTGACAATGTATTCTGAGCAAAACAAAGTTTTCCAATGAGTAAACTGAAAAGAGATTCACTGTTGTAGGAAGTTCAGTTTCCTAATAATAGAAAGTCAGTGACTAAAAGCCAAGGCTTGAAACAGTCGAGTTTTATCAAGTAGACTAAAGGTGTCTTTGGCTTATCAAAATGATTACATTTTCACCAAACCTGAAACCTAAGATCATAACAAGTAAAATGATTCTTTGGCCTTGAGAGTTACTTTGATAGATCAGATACCAAAATAGCATTTCTAAGATTCAATCAAGCAAACAGCTGAAACCAAACAACAACTACAGAAGCCACAAAGAAAGGGAAGACAAAAAAAGGGTCTGAATATTTTAGAAAGGGCATTTAGAGACATCAAACATATCCTTTGTAATAATCTGATTTAATTCAATGAAAACCTTGGTTTATCCGAAACATCAAGAACTCCAATATTCAAAAAGCCATTTTTTTTTTGTACCTAAGCTAATCTCCCATCACATGATCTTAAAATTACCGATGTTATTCATCATATCAACATCGACCCACAAAATCTGCAAACATCATTTGAGAAACTCCGGAGTTATAACATCTAATCAAGCTTCAAACTTTCATTTTGCAGCCGTTAATACCCAGAAAAAAAATAGAAATCATAAGCATTCACAAAAGGAAACAGAAGACGAAGACGAAGAAGAAGAAGAAGAAGAAGAAGGAACCTGATTTAGTGTTGAAGAGTGTGTCAGGTCTGAAATGTAGTTTCCATGTCTCTCTATGTTAAAGCGAGTGGTTCTCAAGTCCCAAACTCAGACCCAAAATTGGTGGTTAGAGGAAAACTTGCTTCAAAACGCTGCGTTTACAAATTACTGCTCTCTCTCTCAGGGAGAGTCTCTCTATCTCTCTGGTCCTAATTCCCTAAACCCTTTCCTTAACCGGCCCGGTTAACCTAACCATAACTCAAACCTTTTTATTTTTAACTTGGAGCTGACGCCAAATTAAATTCAACAAATGCTAAATTTGGTAAAAGACAAATAATCATTAGGGTTCTGAATTTGTTAATGCTGATATCATCGTCTCCGATTCCGTAATGCGATATTCTCATTACGGTTCGACTCGACTCTGACCATTTCCAAAGTCTCATTAGGGTTTCTCACTCACCAGAGTTTGACAAGGCGTAATGGTGGTGCTGCGTTTGTGGCTCAAACTTTCGAAACCCTATTTAGGTTTAACAACGCAGAGTGGAAACCGCTGGTTCAGTTCGCTTCGAGCCTTGCCCTTGTCTCACCTTCGTCGTTATCGCCTCAGAAAGATCATCACTTTGCTTGGGCGAGATGTAACAGGAGGACGCAAATGGACACAACAGAATCCAATCGCAGGACAATACAGAACAGTAGATTCTTTGAGTGTTTCTCAACATGATGCTATTGAGTCATTCGATTCGTTATGTAATCAAAGGAATACGAGAGAAGCTATAGAGGTTTTAGATTACTTGGAGCACAAGGGTTATCCTATGGATTTGAACAGGCTTTTAAGGTTAGCGAAACTATGTGGTGAACCGGAAGCTTTAGAAGAAGCAAAAGTTGTTCATGAGTTTGTCTTTGCTCTGGTTTCTCCTTCTGATGTTAGCCCTCGTAAAGCGATAATCGAGATGTATTCTGGTTGCAGATCTGTTGATGATTCACTGAAGGTGTTCGATGAAATGTCTGAGAAGAATATAGAGACTTGGTGTGTTATGATGAGGTGTTTTCTTAACAATGGATACGGTGAAAAAGCAATCGATTTGTTTACTCGTTTCAAAGAAGAAGGGAACAAACCAAACGGAGAGATATTCAAAGAAGTCTTCTCTGCGTGTACTTTGATAGAAGATGTTCGCGAAGGATTATTGCAATTTGAAGCTATGCAAAGAGACTATGGGATCGTACCTTCCATGGAACACTATCATAGTTTTACTAAGATGTTGGCAACATCTGCTCTCTTGGACGAGGCAATGAGCTTTGTTGAGAAAATGCCAATGGAGCCGAGCGTTGATGTGTGGGAAACATTGATGGATCTTTCTCGGGTTCACGGAGATCTAGAGCTTGGAGATAGATGTGCTGAGTTGGTTGAGAAATTGGATGCCACAAGATTGGACAAAGTGTCAAGTGCAAGTCTTGTAGCAACCAAAGAGGAACCGAATTATCGGTCTAAACCATGTTATAAGTTTAAAACAAAAGACACTTCACATCTAGAAATGGATACAATCTACGACACACTTAAGATTCTGCAGTCACAAATGCTAGAAATGGGTTATGATCTTGGCACTTTGCAGCTGGCATCTCGCCATGAAGCCGTGGAGAAGGAGAATAAAGAACGGATTTTCGGATACAGAGAGGAAGTCGCAGTTGTGAAGGGGCTACTAAACTCAAAGCCTCGGTCTTCAGTCACTGTGCTAACTAATATGCGCATTTGTCAAGATTGCCACAATGCATTGAAGTTGATTTCAGTGATAACTGGCAGATTACTGATTAAGCGAGATGCAAAGAGGTACCACTTCTTCGAAAACGGCGTCTGCTCTTGCAATGATTACTGGTGAGCTAATTGATCGTTTCTTCTACTCGAATCTTTTTATCAATAGAAACAAGTTGAGATAAAGAGTGTCTAAGCTTATCTAAATCATTTATAGAAGCAATAAACTCTAGATTTGGTTAAATGACCATCGAGTTACTCTTCCATGTCCATTTGACATCATCCGAGTAAATCCCATGGAGAGAAATCAATTTAAATGAGTTCGAAAAAGCATCGCCAGAACTATGCTTTCATTCAAAGATAAAGATGGAGATAGACAACATTCATATAGATACCTGTGTGTTTTGGATCTATGTATATTGAGCTAACGTACGGTTTAGACAACTTTACTGATATAAGATTAACTTTGAAAGCCTTTCTTCTCTCATAAGAGGAAAGGCAATTCGTACAGCTTTTGATATTAATGTGATGAAGAAGAAAGGATCGCGGATTCTGGATATAACGGGTAGAGATCATTACTAGAAACAGAGGATTTCATTGTCGTTGTCGTTTGATCAGTCACACCAGACGTGCTCGAGCTACCATGTGTATCAACGTGCCTCAAGTTGTATCCATATAAACCAGGATCTGACATAACCTGTGTTATTTCCATCTCTCCCTCAAGCATTTGCACAGCCTCTGACATTGTCGGCCTTAAGGAAGGAGATGAGTTTGTGCAAACAAGAGCAACTTTGATCATCCTTACTACTTCTTTGACGTTGAAATCACCTTCGAGCATTTGATCTACGATCTCCATTATGTCTCCTGTCTGTTGCAGAGTCAGTGCCTGAGATTTGAGGGGTTTCAGTAAACTTATGGAAACAAAACTACACAGGTTTAACTATTAAAATTGTGAATCAAATGGGCTAAAGAGAAAGCGAAGCTCCACGGTTACCCAATTGATAAGCGAGATGTGTTCAACACTTCCCATCGGTTTCATATTACTCTTCCCACTAACAATTTCCATTGCCACGACCCCGAAGCTGTACAC
The DNA here is from genome assembly GCA_964056655.1 of Arabis hirsuta. Classification (NCBI taxonomy): domain Eukaryota; kingdom Viridiplantae; phylum Streptophyta; class Magnoliopsida; order Brassicales; family Brassicaceae; genus Arabis; species Arabis hirsuta. Next base: position 32,607,771 of record OZ053305.1, read on the forward strand.
GTCTGCTTTCTCTGTCAATTGACCCCATAATGCATACTCTGGAGCCATATATCCGCTGCATTATAAGAGAAACATAGACTAAGATTTACCCGCGGTGTGTTTTTTGTTTTATAATCTACTCTTACATTGTTCCTGCAATTATGGTGCTAATGTGAGTGTTCTCTGCTTCATGGAGCCTAGCCAATCCAAAGTCAGATATCTTTGCATTAAGGTTGGCATCTAGAAGCACATTAGTAGTTTTTATGTCACGGTGGACCATCCTGATCACCGATCCTTCGTGAAGGAACTCAAGCCCTCTTGCGATTCCAACACAAATTTTTTGTCTCACAGCCCAGTCCAATTTCGGGGAACTCTTTTCTGGCAATGGTTGTAAACTATAGTCAGAGAGATGACATATCTACACTTGATTTAGTAGACTCAAAAAAAAGGAAAGCTAAATGACTTTTATTTACCATAAAGCGCAAGAGCAAGAGAGTTATTTTCCATGTACTCATACACGAGCAGCAACTGATCTTTCTCGACACAACATCCATAAAGCTTCACAAGGTTTGGATGATTCAGACCTGAAATCATGCCTATCTCATTCACAAACTCGCGGTTGCCTTGGCATGATTTGGAAGAAAGCTGCTTGACTGCAATGATAGTTCCATCCGACAGCTCTCCCTGCATGAAATTCATCACATCAGAAACCAAAAACAGCCATATTTTATCTAAACTTGGCATCAGTTTTAGCATACTTTGAATACGGATCCGAAACCTCCTTCTCCAAGTTTGTTGGCTTGATTAAAATTGTTTGTTGCACCTTGCAGTTGCCTCCAAGTAAAGCAAACAGTTTGCAAACCCTGGGCTCTAAGATCTATATGATCAAGTTCCCAAGAAAACTCATTACTCAAATCATAGAAAATAATTGAAATCATTACTCAAATGAAATCATAGAGTTTGTGAACACTGGTACCTCTTTCTCTGCTGTTCTTTTCTCCTCTGCATCTTTTCTGTGTATATATTCCCAATGCCAAGAGAATAATTGTTATCAACGCACCCGTTGCCCCAAAAATTAGGGGATAATTTGTGTGATGTTTTATTTTCTGTTTTATTTTCTCCGCTGCAAATGAGATATTCAAGTGTGAATATATACACAAAGATACGAAAAGATAACAATAGTTTTTTTTTTTTTGTAAACCTCCGCATTGTGGCTCCAAACCTGAAATTTTGACAATCAATTTTTATCGTTAGGTGGCACGAACCACTGTCAAAAATACAAAGGTGACGCATGAAAAAACATGCGAGAATGGTATTAATATGATGTTGTATTGGAGAGTAAAGACTTGAGATAGTCAAATAATTCGGAGTTTCAACAATCAAAGGTACTTACTGTGGTGACACAAAGAGATTGCAGAGATAAGAGGACCATAATTTCCTCTTTTGGGAATGAGGGTCGTCCCTTTCCCCGCCCAATACAACCGAATCTCTAACGTATGGTCGGTCACATTAACAGCTTTCTTTATCACAACAGGCGTCAGAGTCCCATTAGCCTTCTCTTTAATGTTAAAATCCTTCAAGAACAATACTCCCTAACAGGCGAGCAAAAAGGACAAGCAATTAAACATTAATCTTCCATGCAATCAATTTTTCAAAGATGATTTATTTAGTAAATAGTGACGCTTTACCTGAACATAGACATCAAATATGCGTCTACCGACATGATTGTATAATTCTTTTTCTGAAAACTGAATCTCCATAAAATAGAGTGACACATTGTAGAGTCCATTTTCCAAGCAGAACGCATAATAAGTTAGAGAGAGAGCAGATCGACGTGCAGTCTTATAAAGATCAGGAGAATCTCCAGATCGACGAGTATTCTTATCAAGATCAGGAGAATCCTTAGATGCTGCTGAAATGATGTACATGTCATTATTGCTATCATCGTCGGCGAATTCACCTGTGTTACTGATTCCCCAGTTTTCCATGTGGTGATTTGTTGCAGCATCAGTTTGACTGTTATCAGCTTGATACGTTATTTTACCCCATGAGTTTGTAATAGTTACATTTTCTCCTCCACAATTTATATGTAGTGATCGCTCATCTACAATCCATAACAATTATCACCATCAGTAGAAAGAGTAATCAATTACATCATTGCATGTTAAAGATAAGTTAGAACGGCACTTGAGTTCGTGCAGTTTATTGGACCAGCACATGGAAGAAGCCCAGTTCTGTATGACAAGACGATCAGACTATTTAGGCATCTCATCAGCACAAGACATTCAAACCATTTCTATAGCCGTAGACAAAAGCAAGAGATAACTAATTTTAACCAGTTCTTGTTGCAAGATAGAGCAGAGTATACTTACAAATTCTTCTTCAAATACGAGCTATTGTATGTGTTCATGTTACTGATTCAACAAAAACGTCAGGATAAGTAAGTTTATAATCAAATAGAAGAAGACGTATCCTACCAACCAAGATTTCATGCCCGTACGTACCTCTTTTCTTGGCAGCTAGGTGACCATGAGAAATTGTTATAAGAGAGATCACTGTTAAGATTCACCAAATATAGATAACCGACAAGAAGATTAGTTGACATGGCAGCAAATTTCTCAAACCATACAAATAAGCAAAGGTCTGAAACGTACATATTAGGTTTGCTGTTGAGTAAAGTGCCAGATTCAACATAACCAGAAAGCATATTGCCAGTCAAATAGCTGAAAGAACATGTCGAATGGTAAAATATACAGAGTGATTTCTATTGTATTCACACTAAAAGCTCTAACTCTTTAAATTTTTAATCTCAGATTATAGTGCTTACGTAAATATTGGTGTGTTTTGTCCTCCTTGAACTTCACCAGTTAAGTTGTTAAATGATAAATCCCTGCAGTAACGTGTAAGGCTAAATTTTTGCTTATATAAATTTATAGATTCAGCAATATAATATCTCATACTTGCATATCTCTCTCACTACAGGTTTCATGTGCTGACCTTATGCATGATGATAATCTATATCACACATATAACTAAAAATATATTCATATAGTCGAGTAACTTTAAGCATATAACTGTACATGATACACATACAGTCCTACGCAAACTTCTCAGCAGGTAAGTAAATGTGCAAGATATTAAATAAGCTAGTATTGATATGTTTCAAAGTTACAAATTCTTCTTTTTAAATACACTTTAATAACTTACAGAGTCTTTAGGTCTGTCAAATTCCAGATGTAAGAAGGAATGGAACCAGACAAACTCACATTCCTCAAAATCCTGGAACAGAGACTTAAGTTTAACATTCTCATATAAAATCAATCGTGAAGACGAGAAAACAGAACACTCATTGGGAAATACATACAGGTGTTTGATGACTTTGCTAGATATATTCGGAAAGGAATTTATCCCAGTGGTATCACTAACACTCCTGCATAAATACATAACGGTTTAAATATCAGCGTCATTTCAATGATCCTTTTGCTAATCTATTGAGATTAGTGAATTACAGTTCAGTAAGATTTTCTAGGCGGGCCAATGCTTCGGGTATAGGTCCTTTGAGTCCACTTGCATATAGATGTCTGTTGACCATAATTGACACAGGTTAGACTGTATAGAAACACAAACTATAAAGAGAAATTACAATAAGTGAAGAAGGACAAGCGTACAGCTTTTTAAGCCGAGTCCAGTTGCCAATATATCCTGGGATGGTACCATTAAAGTTATTGTCACATATCCTACTGCATAATGAAAACAAACAACTAGTTAGCTTTGTAAAACTTATCTTCTTGGACTTGTTTATCCACACATTCACTACTAAGTGTTAAGCAGATCAACTTACACTTTTTCAAGGTTTACGAGTCTAGAGAGAGTGCTAGGAAGGCTTCCTGTTAATTGATTGGACGCAAGTTCCCTGCATAACGCCAAAACCCAATTTCAATAAAGATCAAAACTGAACTTTTTTCCCCATAAAACCAAAAAATCTTTGAGGTTGGTAAAGATGCAATGGAGCAAAGGGTCTTACAATCCTATTAGGTTAGTCAAGTTACCAAGCTCATCAGGAATCGAACCAGAGAACTGGTTGGCTTCGAGCCCTCTGAAAATTTCATTACATTACTGTAAATATTACTTATGTAATAAAAAAATACACATATATAATCCTTGGGAATCAATTTGAGACATACAGAAATGTCAGATTCTTGAAGTTTTGTAACCCAGTTGGTAATTTCCCAGACAAATTATTCGCGCAGAGTGAGCTGCGAGAAAATTCAAAGTTACTCACAAAGCACGAAGATATGAAGTATCGGATAAAGAGAGAGGGAGAGAGCTAACATGTAAGTGAGGTATTGCAATGAAGCCCATTCCATTGGGATTGTCCCCGAGAGATAGTTTCTGCACAAATCGCTGCAAAAAATACTCGGAAAGAGTGTATTTAAACTGGGATTTGGAATGATTAGTAGTATTATAAAATGACAAATTATATGTTACTATTAAATTAGTAATTTGAAAATGTACTTTAAAACTCATTGTTATCGAAAAAATTTGAAGCAATGGATTTTAAAGTTATGAATATTTATAAAACTTAAATTTATAACATGCAACTAATTAATCATTGATCGGTTATATATATAAATTCCGAGCTTACATTGACCGGAGATATGGAAGCTTGGCCAACTGAGGTGGAAGTTTCCCAGGAAGGCTCATGGTCTTGAGAAATCTGTATATATTCAAATGCAACAAAACAAAAGTATATTAGAGAAGAAGAGAAATAAAAGATTAAACGAAGAGAAGACCGAAGAATAACACTAACAATTCCGTAATATGACATATCGTGTGGTTGTTGAAGCTACAGTCACAACGAATGGTGTTGTTGATTTCCGGATTTTGAACAAAATCAACTTCTTGTATGATGTTTAGCTTTCCTAAATTGCAAGGATTTTCATCTCTTAGGTTCAGTCTCTTGATACCAAGTGTTGTAGCTATCTCCTTTAGCGCATTCACTGCATTAATATTACAAACAAACAAAATTTGATTATGTACATATGAAACACATACAAATTTTTACTCTACTTTTACTTCAATTAAATTTAGAAAATAGCGATTCTTTTCATACATTCATCTCCATGAAGATTTGGTGAAGTGACCGATGTTGTTAGAGTTGCGAGGTAGCTTGTGATGATGGTGAAGGACATCAGAAATTTCGAGAAAACAATCAACATTTAAATTATGTAGAGTGATTCTTTGGATGTGTATTTGTTTGGTTAAATCACAATGTTATCAACAGCAAAAGGTTATATAATAATACCGAAACATATTGATATGTTTATTTTTAAGGGTTTTCTTGGGTCGTCGATGACTAGAGAGTAGAGAGAAAATCAAAGTTGGTGTCCAAGTTATAATTGTGAATAGAGAGGTTCATGAATGCTTGATGTTTCATGTCTCCTTATGTGTTTGGTTGATTAATTTGGTGTCCAAACTGGATTTTATGTATTCATACTCAAGAACCTTGGGACAATTACAAAAATGCCACTTTTTATGTGCACATTTGCAATAATGCCACTTAGGAGTGCTTATTTGCAAAATGCCACTAATTATATTTGAAAAGGTATTGTGAATATTTACTAACCATATTTCCTAGATTTTAGGATATTTTCGCAGAATGCACAAAAGGAAAATACTGGAAGATGATTTCTACGAATGGTGGATTACAGTAGTTACGGTAGAATATATATTATGAAAACTGGTAGAATATAGAACAAACATTAGAACGTGTCCTCTACCAAATCAATTAAATAGTAGAATATAGAGTAATGAGTAGAAAATATATTCTACGGATGCGTAGATATATCAATAATCCGTAGAACCTATATTCTAAACACAGTAGACTAAGACCAATTTGTAGAATATATATTCTACTACCCCGTAGACGGTAGAATATGATTTCTGGAAAATGTAGAACATAAAATTATTTTCAATTCTATACATATTTTTAAACAAAAAAAAATATACCTATATTCTTCCCAATGACTCTTTCATTGTTTTGAATTTTCCATTTTTTTTTTGATGTTAAAACTATTTTTAATGATTTATTAGATATATGCTAAAGGGTAAATTAGGTAAAAATAGAGAAAGGGGTAGTAGGACAAAAGCAAATCAAATTCGACCCATTTACACAATTTTCGAGTTGTTAGAGTTGCGAGGTAGCTTGTGATGATGGTGAAGAACATCAGAAATTTCGAGAAAACGATCGACATAAAATTATGTAGAGTGATTCTTTGGATGTGTATTTGTTTGGTTAAATCACAATGTTATCAACAGCAAAAGGTTATATAATAATACCGAAACATATTGATATGTTTATTTTAAAGGGTTTTCTTGGGTCGTCGATGACTAGAGAGTAGAGAGAAAATCAAAGTTGGTGTCGAAGTTATAATTGTGAATAAAGAGGTTCATGAATGCTTGATGTTTAATGTCTCCTTATGTGTCTGGTTGATTAATTTGGTGTCCAAACTGGATTTTATGTATTCATACTCAAGAACCTTAGAATAATTTGTTTAAAATGCTCTTCTTTGTTCTTATTTATCAAAGTGTTTGAAAACTAACATTGTAGCATGTTATCAGCGAAACAATAATTAGATTGTTCAAATGTCTCATTTTAAATTTGTTCTAGTATGTCATAGAGATTGTTTAGCTGAACTGCATGCAAGAATTGTACATAAGTTCATTTGTCTTTCATTCCTAATATTAGTGAATTAGAAGATATCAATCCAACCTAACAACCAGAACCAACAAAAATAAAGAGAAATTTGGCTAATTGGGTCGAAATCAATGTCCCATTAGTATTTTTTCAACTCAATTTTGTCCCATTAGTACTTATTTTAATGATAATCCAGTTTTAACCTTCATATTTAGTTTTTATAAATATTAGTTTTTATAAATAAATAGTTTTTATACAAAAAACAATTCATCTTAAGTTTTTTTTAAAAATTCGACAGTTTGGATTAAACCAAAACAATTGGTAACCGGTATCCGGTTTTCGGTTTTAACAAAATATAACCTAAAAATCGACCCAATTTGTCAAATTTATTTTTACGCCTCCGACAGTTCTCTCCTCTCTCCTCCTCCTCTTCTCCTCCGCCTGGTGATAATTTTACAGGTGAGCTCTGCTCCACCGAGTTTTATTTTCTTCCACCCCCTTTCTTCCTCATACTAATTCCTCCTCCGGCCCCTTTTTTCCTCATCCCCTTTCTCCTCTGCCTCCGTTATCTCTCTTCGTTTATTTCCTCCTCCGCCATCTCTGTCAAGTGTGATATCATTGGGTAAGTTGAGTAGTTTGTGATTTAATGTGAGTATGATTTTTTTTTATTTGCTCTTTTACAAAATTAGTTTGTTCTAGGATTTGCAATTAAGGTACAACAATGTAGTAATTGGGTTCTTAATCTCACTCATTTTAAAACATAATAACAAAATTTGACTCATTTGAATTGTTTTGATATGGACTTGAGACTGAAATTTCGTTGCTAGAGTTGAATGCTTGTTTTGTAACTTGAGAAGCGATTTGTGTAGTATCGATTTTGTGTAGTATCGATTTTGAGTCATTTGTTAACCGAATTTATGTTTTTAGGCACAATGACATTGTAAAACAAGTTTAGCAACAAATTGTTCTTTGTTTGTTGATTTCGTAAGTAAGCAAGCTCTTTTGTTGTCTGGTTTATTTTACTTGTTGTTCTCTTGTCTATGGATAATCTATTTCTAAGAATTTCTGAATTATTTTTGTTTTCATTCTTATAGGCATGGATTTAGAGTTGCCAAAACAAATTTATGGGGAAGGAACCGAACCACAAGTGAAAAAGATCAACAATTGCTGCAAAATGTCACTTCTGGAATTATTGAAGAAAGAGATGGAAGATGAGTACAATGAAGTGAAGAGGGACCCGGTTTTTGCTCATATAATCGCAATCCATGAAAATGGTCTCAAGTATTCAGCGAAAGTGATACACAGTTTCTTGTGTAGGCAGTTTGTTACCTCGAAGCGATATGAGTATGGTTTGTATTTGCTAGGAGACCTCTACGCTTTTCCATGCAAGAATTTCATGCTGTTACCGGGCTCAGGTGCAAAGAAACTCGGAACTGTGATGTTAAGAAGTGGGTAGATGATGAGGGTTTCTGGAGTGAATTGTTAAAGACTCGGGGTAAGATTAGCATCAAGACAATTAGAGAGAAGCACTTAGAGGAGTCCAAGGACAAGACGCGCGTGGACAGGAAGAGGTTAGTGTATTTGTGTGTTATCTCTGGTTTGCTAATGGCAAAAGATGAGAAGGTTTAGATCCCAGCAAAGTACATCAAATTGCTTATGGATTTAGAGAAGCTACGGTCTTATCCATGGGGTTTGCACACCTATGACTATCTATTGGAGTCGATTAAAAAGGCTAGGGTGAAATTGGATAAGCCGGATAACTATGTCTTGGAAGGATTCTCGTATGCACTTCAGATATGGATTATGGAAGCTATTCCAGACTTGGGGGTTATGTTGGGACAAAAGCTGAGTGAAGATGAGGTGGTGAGTCATAGATGTTCTAACTGGAAATGAGCTGCAAAGGTATCGTATAAAGAGATCATTCAACTTGAGAACACTTTTGGATCAGAGGTAAGTATTTCATGAGAAAACACTTCTTTCTTGTGTAAACTTTTATTTGTTTTAATCAAAAAGTCTTACAGTTTATTTTTTTCAATTTTGCTGTGGGTGTTCTATATCCATACATCTCTGCCACTGGGAATGTGGATGTTTACGATTCTGCTGAGTTTCTAAGGACCCTTGAAAAGAAAAATGAAAGGGTGGATCATTTGAACTCGCTCATCAGAGGCGAAAATGCGTGGAGTCATTACATATGGCAAGTTGAAGAAGCTGCTACAATTCCTGCACATCTTTCTGACGAAGAAGATGTAGAGGTAGAGCATGAGATGGCTGATGATGTTGACGAGTGTGGAACTCCAACTACAGTAGATAGATCAACACCTGGTTCGAGTATGGGTCTAAAAAGGCAGATTGATCATGGTGCTCAGTCACGTAAACAGAAATTGTTGTGTCAAAGATCAGTTGTAAATCCGGGTGCTGATTACGAGGGTTTGAAAAGTTTTATACAAGGTATCTTTACTGCTGGGTTCACTTCTTTGGAGGAGAAGTTTGACAAAAAAATTTGACTCTCGGCTTGACAAATTAGAGAATCAGATAGAAAAACTGGAGGATATAGTCACTGCTTATGCACTTGCAAGACAGATAGGAGAGCCATCCGACAGAGGGAATCCTTCCTCTCTTTACGACTCTCAGCCAAAAGGACCGGTAGACGAATCGCAGCCAAAAGAAAAGGAAGACAAAACTCACCGAAATGGAAAGGTAAACAAGAAAAAAACTCTAAGTCTTGATCTCTATCTGAATTGTCTTAAGTATGTATGCGTGTCTAAGTTTGTTTTAAAACTTAGAGCTGTCTGTATGTGTTTGTAAGAAAATCGAATCTAGTATGTAACATGTGTCCAACATGTGTGTTTGTAACATGTGTCTTTGTAACAATTCTAAATTTGTTTCTAAGTTTGTAAAATATTCTAAGCTGTTTTTTGTATTAATTGTATGGGCTGATATTTTTCTATTAACTGGCCTAAAAAATAGAGACATGTGTTGTTGATAAACTACATGAAGTTCACTTAACTCAGACTTCAGATTTGGAAATGGAATTAAGTACACAAGAATACCTCCGCAAAATAATTGGTGAGCTATCTCAAGATCCAATTGTACCTGATTTTGATCCAAGCCAGCCAATAAAAGAGGAAGACCCACTGGATTGGTTGACCCCAAAGACATCTTTTCGGCCCATCAGTACTTCAACTCCACAAAAGCGTAGTCCTACTGAACTTGAGAAGTTGTCGCAGCCTCTCTTAAATGACATCGACATAACACAAACTGGTAAAAAAGATGTTGATTACCCATTGGTATTCGTCTCAGAAGAAGCATGGCAACAACTACAAGATTGGTCGATGTCACCCAAGTAAGTCCCAACACTTTCCTCATTTACAATTGTATTCAGTAACTTTATCTTTAACTGATACATTTTTTACCTTTTGTTTCCTATTTCAGGGATCTTCAAATTGGTCCAAGTGTTTTTAGTCATACATTAGCCACACGTATAATGGGACCCAAAGAATGGCTTCATAACGAGGTAACAAATGTACCACTACATACTCTTTTATGAACATCAAATTGCTACAATTATCAAATTATTAACAGTTATATGTTTATCTCAGGATATGGATGCCCTTTTGTACTTATTTCGGGAAAATACTTCTCTGCATCGATGGAATGCAAAGCATGTGAGTTTCATGAGCTGCATCTTCAGTGTTCAAATCAGAGCGGCGTACCATAAATTTCTGGCCGATAAGAGAAGATTCAAATTGCCTGATTTGCTTGTAGCTTACGGAAAAGGTGAGCTTCCTTCTCACGGAAGGATAAACAAAGTCTGTATCAGTCCTTCTGGGATGTGGATGTTAGTCGTATATACGTTCCAATCTGTATCAGCGGTAACCACTGGATCTCGATGTGCATCAGTTTTGTCCATAGAGCAATTGAAGTCTTTGATTGTTCTGGGTTGAAAAACTACAAAGAGGTGGAAGCATTCGCAGTCATCATCCCTCGTATTGTGAAAGCAGTACAGTCACCTGAGAACAAGAAACATCTTAATATTGCTCAATATTCAGTCAGGTATTCGCCGATGCAGAAGTGTTTAAACAAGAGTAGTTGTGATTGTGGGGTGTTTGCCTTGAAATTCATCGAGTGTCACGCTCTGGGACTTGACTTGTCTTTGATTAACGATGACAACATTCAAGAGGCCCGGCATAAGATTGCAGTTGATCTCTGGGAAGCAGCAAATGATGAGGTGTTGGTGTACCGCATGTCGAAGTATGTACCTCCTAAGCTGACCGAATCAGAGTTTATAGACATTGAATGAGTGCGATAATTTATTTGTAGTTTACTTTTTAATATTTGCATGTGTTTGACCTTGACTTATAATTGGGTTTGGATTGATTAGAAGCAAAATATGTTTTTTCACGTTGTCTCTAAACCATCTTTTGAAGTTGTTGTTGTCAACTTTGAGTGTTCCAAATTAGACAAAGTACCAGTGAAGCAAGATAAAGCAGGAAATACTTCATATTTTCATAAACTTAATTACACAAACTATGATCACACAACACCCAACTAAAACAGCCATCATTTTTTTCATAAATGACTTAGCTTCAAACAACTCATTGTCAATACTTTCACGTATCTCAGTTTCTATCTTCCTCTCCATTTGCTCAAATACTTTCTTCTGAATCTCCATAGTCTCTGACAAAATCTTATGAATTTCTTCAATCTCTTTTTCAATTCTCGTGATTTTGTAACCCAATGACTCTATCTCATCAAACAAAGCCTCATCCACCCATTTGAATGTATAATTATCATTGGCAAGCTGTAAATGATCCAGAAACATCAAAATTAAAACTTCACATAGAACAAAGATTAGAAGGAAAATAAAGTCGGATTTACCTCTGTACTACAGCGTAATAGCATCGATAGTATCTTCTGTATGGATTGTTATCTGATTTCGAAATCTTTGCGACGATATGCTCCCCACATGTTGTGCATCTCTTTGGCACACCCTTAACTCTTCCATTTAATCGGACATTTGATGCGCCAGTCGATGTTGCTGAAGAGTTGCTCATTCAAAAAAGCAAAATTCATCGATCCACTGGATTGAAGGGAACAGGTTTTGCCGTCGCAATCCTTGTGAACAGTTTTGGGGATTTTTCTCTGGGTTAAACGTGTATATAAAGTAGGATTCGGTTGGTTTAAATGGTTTGATATAATGCATTTTTGGCGCGTTTTAACCCTTGTTTTGTAGGTTTTTATCGAGTCTTTCACTCTCTATCGAGTCATTCTATGTACAAAAGTGGCTGGAAGCAATGACTGGGGCTTGCAATTGGATTTGGCTAGAAAGGAATGAAGTTGGACCCTTTTTGAACATTCTGGAGAGAAGGAGCACCCAGTACAGAAGAGGGAGCACCCGCTGTGGGAGTCAGCACCCGCACAATCAAAACTTTAGAGACTTTTGTAGGGACTGAAATTCTAGGGTTAAACCAACGCAAACGTAAAGAAAATTGCTTTATTGCTGTTTAGAAAGATTTGGCGTACAAGTGTTTGTGAGTTGATTTTCAGATCCCTTTCTCAAAGGATGTACATGAATATATATAGTAATCTAAGTCGGCCCATCTATTCCTAACTGATAATGGAAATCTTCTCCTTCATTCTCGAGATTTCCATTCCTCCCGGAATTGATTATGTCGGTCCTTTGTTGGGCTTCTTTGCAGCCCACTTCGGTCTGACACCACTTCGGTCCATTTTGCCTCCGGCACGGTACCGATCGACATCGTTCCACCAATCGACTGTGATGGTGGACGCTTCGGAAGCATGACATCGGCACCACGCACCTCGCGACATCGGTACCGCGACATCGGTACCGCGACATCGGTACCGCGACATCGGTCCTGCGACATCGGTACCGCGACATCGGTCCTGCAACATCGGTACCACGACATCGGCTCACCTCGCGACATCGGTTCCACTTGCATCGCGCGGTACATGATCCTCGTGTCGTGGTACACAACCCTCGGATCGCGGTACGCGATCCTCGTGTCCCGATGTGCACGACATCGTTCGCGAGCCGACATGGTTCCCACACTTAGCCATTTTGTAACTGTTGCTCTCTAGGGGGACATTCGACCCTAACAGTTTGTCCCCCAGCTTGGTACTATGAAAATAGTGGCGAAGCGGGATGTGTCAAGCGGGAGATGACCAGTTACACAAATGACTGTTGAATCATGTTGATATCCTGATGAATGATGCCTCTGTCTCGCAGAGCATCTTCTTGCTTTTGTCTGTTGAATCAATCCAATGTCTCTAGACTCAATGATACTGAATTTCCTGATAGCTGTATCGGTACCGGACGTTTCCCAAGAAATGATGATGTCATCTTTTGCTATATATATCACCTCCTCTTCTCATTTCTCCCTCACTTCTTCACTTCTTCTCATTTCTCCCTCAGTTCTTCACTTCTCCTCATTCTCTCTCTAGAAGCTCAAAGAGGTAGCTCCTTCTCTCTCTTCTTTTTACTTTTAACTTTAAGTGTTTTTTTTTTTTTACCGACATCGGGTCCATTTCTCTTGGCCCGACGTCGATCCGCAGTCCGGTCGACCTTGCATCGCGTTCCGTCCGTGGCACCGAAGTCGCGTTCTGCCCGTGGCACCAAAGTCGCGGCCGATTGTGGAGCCGAAGTAGACTTGCCGAAGTTGAGATTTGTTCGCTCCGAAGTCGATCGGTCGAAAGCGCGCCGAAGTCGGTTTGGACGGGACGTACACCGAAGTCGCGTGTCATTGCGCCGAAGTGTCGTGGTTCCGAAGTCGGGGCTCGCGACGGGTGTGGTTCCGAAGTCGCGTGTGTGGTTCCGAAGTGTCGCGGTTCCGAAGTCGGGGCTCGCGACGCGTGTGGTTCCGAAGTCGCTTTTCGTCGGTACCGAAGTCGTGCTGTCCCTTGCGGTGCCGAGGTGGACAGGTCGTTCGGGCGAGACGCGGACCGAAGTCGGATAGTTCGTGGTACCGAAGTCGGCGTCGAGTGCCGAAGTCAATCCGGTCGTGGCCCGAAGTCACGGGACGTGCCGTACCGAAGTCGATTCGATCAAAGGGTATGGACGACCCCAATGTGTACGCGACGAATATTAGACACGCGAAACTCGAAGACGAACTTGCGGTTTCTCTGGCGGAAATGGCTAGACGAGATACGGAGAATGAGATGCGTGCTGCAACGAAACCCCCGAAGCGTAAGGCTCCCAGAGTAAGGGTTAGACGTGACATTCCTGACCCTCCGGACTCCACACTGTGCACTGAAGAATCTTTGCGGAAGTTGAGGCGTAAGTTCAACATCTCGGAGGAGGCTGAACTGATACTCCCCTTGTCTTCAGATCGAGCACGGGATCCCCCTGCGGGTTGCTTTACTATGTATGAGAGCTGTTTGAACTGGTGCTTGAATTTCTTTCCTGTTCCGGAGGTCATCCTCGAATTTCTATGGATGTATCAGCTTGCCCTAGCGCAGATAAGTCCCCGCGGTCTTCGTCACTTGATGGACATTTTTGTGAGGAGCATTGAATGTGATGAAGAGGTTAACGTTTACCATCTTCTGAACTGGTTGGATGTACGAGTGTCGCGTCCTAAGGAAAAACTTGTCTATTCAGTTTCGGCTAAGGCGAACCGTTCAATCATCAGTGGTTTCCCAAGTAAAGACAGCTATTGGATCGACTACTTCTTCTTCGTCCCGATAACTGAAGCATCGGTTGGTCCCCGGTGGATCGATAAGATAGTTAGGAAGTGGAGAAGAAAGGGTAGTTGAGCCAGAGTCGTGTCTTCGTTTTTGTCGATTCGTTGGACGTATACTAACATAATCCCTGTTTGTCATTTTTTGCAGTTATCAATCCATTTCCGAAGGTTCCGCTAGACTTTCTCACGCTAGCAGAGTTGCTTGCTTCCGAGCGCTGTAATTGGTAGGAAGATTTTTCACTTCAACGAGTCGAAGACGCTCGAGCCCGTTACTTCGTCGGTTCCACCTCGTCAATCAGTTCATCGCAAGCCTCCATGGGGGAGAGACCATCAGTTCGCGAAAGGAAGGAGGCCGAGGCACGCCGTTTGGCTGTCGAGTCCGAAGGCGGCGTTCAGAACATGGAGATCGATGCCGTAACTGCCCCTTTGCCTGGGCGTCACTCCGAGTCCTCCGCTGAAACCGCCCAGGGCGTCGTTCCGAGTCTGTAGTCTCTTTGACGCCGGACTGTAACGTTACCGAGGTAACAGAGCCCGTAATAAGGCGAAACATGGTTCCTCGAAAGCGTACCTTGTCTGCCGCAGAGAAGGGAAAAGGAGTGATGCAGTATACAGTTAGAGCTTCACAGGGCGGCCTGATGACGCCCGATATTGCGGAACAAGAGGCTCACTCTGCCCCCCCAAAGGAAGTTTCGGTTAAGGGTAGGCTGTCGCTGGATGGAACCAAGGTGACGTTTTCTTCCTTATGAGCTGCTTATATCTTTGCCGCTGTTCCTAACTCATATACTTGTCATTTCCCCCAGTTTGTTGATTCCATTACCAAGCTGGCGCGTAAGTACGATCGTCGCGCCAAGCGGGAGGCTGAGCGGGCCGAACAAGCGGCCGGAGAAGCTCGAGCCAAGTGGGAAGCCGAAGTGGCAAGGAGAAAGGCGTTGGAGGCTAACCTGGAGTCATTGGAAAAAACTCGTGCTGAACTGCGTGACTCGGGCGCCCAGAAAGATTCCGAGATAGAGGCGCTCAAGGGCCAGCTTGCATTGGAAAAAAGCTCTACCGATTCTAAGGTCAAAACCGCCACGAAGAGGATTGTGCGTTCTTTGATGAGCAAATTCAAGTCGAAGATAGAGAGGACCAAAGAAAAGTTCAGGGCTCTCGGGAAATCAGTGGACAAGATGAATGATCTCGCTCAAGTTGATTCGAATCTCGAGCTAATCCAGAAGCTTCAACGCGATGATGCTCTTTCTCTGGAGGACGAAGCCGCTGAAACTTCCGAGTGGAGGGAGGAATTTGTTGGCGGGGACAAGGACTACAACGCTTTGTTTGCCGAGATTCAACACGGTTTAGTTGTCTCTCCCTTCTCTTATGATGATGCCTCCAGCTTTGATGTCGCTCCGTTTGAGACTCAGGCAGCAGAAATTGGAGTTCACTTCCCTTCTGGGTCAAACTGGGGTCCTTCTGGTGTGTGCCTGCTTGATCCGCGTGGCACCCAGGATACCGGTACGGGATTCTCAGGCGAACACGATGGTACCGAAGGCTATGGCTGTGATGACGGAAATATCGTCGAGACCGGTGCCGAATCCGATGCTGGGGGGATGGAACCGAGGTCGTAGGAGACGCCTGTGATGGTGAAGGCGATGGAGGTGTTGCATCCTAGTCAATCTCCCCTGAACAGTCCCATGCTGCCGTGTTTGTTTCATGCTTTTGTTCTCATGTGTTTCACTGCCTAAATGGCTTTATCTTATGTAGACCTTGTGCCTTGACGGCTTTATCTCTTTCTGTAAGATGTTTATGCTTAGTAACATGTTTTGATTTTCGACCAACGTTTCGTCTATTGGATTTTTTCTATGATTGAAACTGGCTTACGGAAACGTTATGACATCCGCTCCAGCAGCAATCACATTATGACCAACGTTTCGTATGTTGGGTTTATGACGATCATTTCTGGTTTACAGGCTGGTTCCCGTGAACCGAACTTGCTCCGTCAATGGTCGTTGCGCGCTTAATATCCCGTTTTGGGATGTGATAGTCAGATCAAAGTGTTACTGTGGCCATCAGCAACAATCGAGTTTAAGTGTTTCGCTTTGATTTGGTTGATCCGTTACGGATGTTCAAATATTGACTTGGCAGATCCGTGATGGATGTTCAAGTATTGACTTGGTTGATCCGTGATGGATGTTCAAGTATTGACTTGGTTGATCCGTGATGGGTGTTCAAGTATTGACTTGGTTGATCCGTGATTGATGTTCAAGTATTGAGAGGTGGGGAGTATACGAGTATACATACCCCCACTCCCCCCCTTTTTAGGGAAGGGGCAGCTGAACCCATCCGAAGACGGGCTACCTACGTACCCTTTGCAGGGATCAAGCCGCCTCGTAGTTCGTTTAGAAATAACTTAGTGATAGTATTTCTTCAAATGTCGGGCGTTCCAAGAACGCGGAACTGGATCGCCAGCCGTGTTGGCTAATTTGTAGACTCCGGGTTTGACTACTTCAGTGACTCGGTAAGGTCCTTCCCAGTTAGCACCAAGTTTGCCAGCGTTTAGCTCTGCTGTATTCTGAAAGACCTCCCGCAACACCAATTCTCCTTCCTGGAATCTGCGAATTTTAACCTTCGAGTTGTAGTACCTTGCTGCAGCGTTTTGATAGTTCTGAATCCGAATAAGTGCTTGGTCACGTTTCTCGTTGACAAGATCCAATGTATCAAGCATCAGAAGATGATTTAATCCTTCCTGCTCTGGCAGAAGTCTTCGTCGCACACCCAGAAATTGCACTTCTGGTGGGATAATGCACTCGGTGTCGTACACTAAGGCAAATGGGGTTTCGCCTGTCCTGGTGTGGTGCGGTGCGACCATAGTATGCCTTCCAACTCGTCAGCCCATCTCCCCTTTTTCGTCGTGAGCCGTTTTTTCAGCCCTTTAAGAATCGATTTGTTGGCTGCCTCGGCCTGTCCGTTTCCTTGAGGATACCTCGGCGTTGACTTGCTTAGCCTAATCTTCCATTTATCACAAAACGCCCCAAACCGAACGGAGATGAACTGCGATCCGTTATCGGTGACGATTTCATAAGGAACGCCATGACGACATATAATATTCCGCCATACGAAACGTTCTACTTGGGCATCCTTGATGGACGCGTATGCCTCTGCCTCCACCCATTTAGAAAAGTAATCGGTTAAGACTAGCATGAAACATTTTTGCCGGGACGGGTGGAGTGGACCAACGATGTCCATTGACCAACGCATAAACGGGTAAGGTGAGGTGATCGATGAGAGCATCTCTGTAGGCTGATGAATCTTCGGGGCGTGACGTTGGCATTGCTCACATTTAGCTGAAAACACTTCGCAATCCCTTATCATTGTTGGCCAATAATACCCGTGTCGTTTGATCCTCATTGCTAACGCTCGTCCTCCGGAATGGTTTCTGCAAGACCCGCCATGAACCTCTTCCATGATCTTCCGAGCTACCTTGCCTTCAACACATTTTAGCAACGGTCCGGAGAAACACCACTTGAAAACTTCTCCATCTAACAGGACATATCGTGCGGCCTGAGCCTTGAGCTTACGGGCTGCCCATTTGCCGGAAGGTCGTTCTCCATCATAGATATAACTGCGAACGTCACCAAGCCATGGCTTGTCGCAGCCGTATTCTGGACTGATCACATCGTCGTGGCACTCCATAATCTCCTCTTCGTCAGCGGTCGGATCGGGATATTCGTCAGGGTCATCACGTGGGTTCTCGTCAGCTTCCGTCATAACTGCATCTTCTTGTTCCGGACCGGGATCACTATGGACGGTGACTTCGGATCCAGGAAAACCACGACTCGTTCCGGGTTCCGAAGTGGAAGGGTATTCTGGTGCCGAAGTGGACGGGCTACTGACGGGAACGTTGGTTTTACCGACATCGGATCTTGTATGTCCTGAGGTTCTGATGTCGTCAGCTTCGGGTCTGGAGCCGATGTCGTCTTTGGGTAATGGAACCGAAGTCGTGACTGATGGAGCCGAAGTCGTGACTGATGGAGCCGAAGTCGATGTCGTTTTTGCCAAAATATCCATCGTGCTTCCCTTCGTGCGTCTGGCTGTCCGGGACCGAGTTACTGCATTTACGGTCTCGGCCGTCTTGATGCTGGGATGTTCAATGAACTCGACTGGTATGACCCGTTTCAAATCCGGATCCGAAGTCGAAGCAAGAACTTTCTAACGCATCACCCGAAGTGTTCTCGCCCCGAGGGACTCTCGTCAGGGTGAATGTTTTAAACTGTCCAGCCAAATTCTTCACAATCTGTAAATATAACCCCATGCGATCCTCCTTGACCACGTACTCGCCGCTGAACTGGTTTACGATGAGCTGGGAATCACAAAACGCATGTATGTTCTCGATCTTCAATCCCAGGGCTAACCTCATTCCAGTAATGAGAGCTTCATATTCCGCTTCATTGTTTGACGCATGAAAACCTAAACGAAAAGACTGCTCTAGTATCTCCCCTGTCGGAGATGCCATCCTTATTCCCACTCCTGAACCGTTTTTTGATGATGATCCGTCGACGTGTAGCTTCCAAATCGGTTTAGGTTCGTCTTCTTCGGGACCCTCGTCTGAGGACTCAATAAGGAAGTCCGCTAGAACTTGAGACTTTTTACAAGTCCGGCCTCGGTATTTGATGTCGTACTCACTAAGTTTGACGGCCCACTTCGCCAATCTTCCTGATTGGCTCGGACTATGAAGGACTGACCTTAACGGAAAAGTGCTGAGGATTACGATTGGGTGTGACTGGAAGTAAGGTCTTAATTTCCTGGCGCACATGACCACAGCTAGTGCTAACTTCTCCATTAGCGGGTACCTTATCTCCGCAGCGACCAAACTCTTGCTGACGTAAAAAATTAGCTTCTGCTCTCCCATTTCTTCCCGAACAATCACTCCGCTAACTGCCACTGAAAAGACCGCAATGTACAGGAAAAGTGGCTCGCCATCTACTGGTTTTGCAAGTATCGGTGGACTTGCCAAGTATTCCTTTAATTCCTTGAATGCTGTCTCACACTTCTCGTTCCACTTGAAGTCCTTCTTCCCCCGCAAAGTGTCATAGAAAGACAAACACCTATCGGTTGAGCGTGAAATGAAACGGTTGAGCGCTGCAACTCTTCCGGTCAACCGTTGCACCTCTCGCTTAGTTTTCGGAGAAGCCATATTCTTTAGTGCGTCTATTTGCTTCGGATTCGCCTCAATGCCACGACGAGTGACTAAGTAACCAAGAAATTCTCCAGATGTTACCGCAAACCTACACTTTGTCGCTCAAAACATTCCCGCAGATGCTCGACGTGATCTTCTTTGCTCAACGACTTCACTAACATATCATCAATATACACCTCCATTGTTTTTCCCTGTTGGTTAGCGAACATCCTGTTGACCAGTCGCTGATATGTGGCTCCCGCGTTTTTTAGCCCGAATGGCATTACTTTGTAGCAGTAGATTCCTCTGTCCGTGATGAAAGCAGTCTTGTCCTGATCTTCGGGGTTCATAAGAATTTGGTTGTATCCCGAAAAGGCGTCCATAAATGACAATAGGTCATTGCCGGCTGTTGCTTCGACCAGGCGATCAATATGAGGCAAAGGAAAACTATCCTTTGGGCATGCTTTGTTCAGATCCTTGAAATCCACGCAAACACGCCATTTTCCGTTCTTCTTTTTGATGACGACGGGATTTGCCAACCAATCGGGATATTTGACTTCTCTGATCGAGCCAACCTTGAGAAGTCTTTCTACTTCGTCATTAACCGCTTTCGCCCTTTCCGGTCCGAGCTTCCTCCTTTTCTGCTTGACTGGTTTGAAGCTCGGATCAACGTTCAACTCGTGGCTTACCACGCTGATATCGATACCCGGCATATCTTCGGCGGCCCACGCGAAAGTACTGACGTTCTCCTTAAGACACGAAATAAGCTCCTTTTTGATATCCTCGCTTAGTGTGGAACCGATCTCCACGCATCGCTCCGGATGTTCATCGTCTATGCAGACTGTGATAACGGGGTCACAAAGTGATCTGTTTTCTTTTGCGCGACCCTCCGTTATCTGTAATTGCTATAAGAGTTTGCTAACCCCTTTCACCGGCTCTCTATCTGTCTTCATCTTCTTTTGCTTCGACACTTGATCCGTTACTGGTTTCCTGAGTTTATGCTCCGTCAGAAAGCACATTCGGGACTCCTTCTAACTTCCCCGAATGGTTTTCACTCCGCCTGGTGTTGGGAACTTGACGCAAAGATGATAGGTCGATGCAACTGCCCTCATCGAATTCAGCCAAGGAGTCCCCAATATCATATTGTAGATAGCAGGGTGATCTGAGACAGAGAACTCAACGTTTTTCGTTACTCCTCCGGCTTGAACAGGTAGTGTGATCAATCCCATTGTCATTGTCGTTTCTCCAGAAAAATTTGTTACCGGTTTCAGGAATGGCTTGACCGCGGCTAAGTCGATGTCCATTCGCTTGAGTGTTTCCTTAAATATTATGTCCATTGTACTTCCAGTGTCAATCAGCACCCGAGCTACGTCACAGTTGGCCACGACTATTTCAACCACGAGAGGATCATCATGAGTTTTATCAATCCCAACCGTCTCCTTTTCTTCGAAGGTAATGACATCGTTTTTAACAGTATACGGGATCTGGAGGTTCATACTAACGTCAGCTCGCCTTTGGAAGGCTTTGATGGAGGAAACAGTGTCTGCGCAGTAACATGATCCACCCATAATCATGTTAATGCCCCTTCGCGGTTCTGGTGGTGGGGCTTCGCTCTCTTGCCTCTGACGCTTCTGACCTTCTTTGTCAGCTGGGCCGGTTCCACCATTGTTAACATCCATGGCGAAATCATCAATGCTAACGTTTCCTCCAAGCTCCCCTGCTGCCAGTTTTGCAGCGAGTTTTAAACCTAGAACCCGGCAATTCGCGGTTGAGTGCCCAAAGACGCGATGGTGTTCACAATACGCTGCTTCGTCGTAAGTACTCTCCTTCCTTACCCAGGTGTTCCAAGGGTCTCGGCCACGGCCACGGTTGCGCACCTGACCTCTTCCTCGTGAGTTACCCTGTCCTTGACCTCGTCCAACGGATTCAAGTTGAAAGCTATGTGCTCCTTTGAATCCCCCTTCATGCTGGACAAACCCGGGCGTGTGATTGCCTCTCTTTGTACTCTGATGCTGTTGAGCTTGCGGTTGCTGATTTGTTTGCCTCGCTTTTCCGTGTCTTTCCGTGCACAGCGTGGTCTCCTCCTCTTGATTGATGAACCCGGAAGCCCGGTGCAAGGCATCTTCTATTGTCGAGGGAGTGTTCACGGTCATCTCCTTCTTGAAATCCGAGGTGTACCAGAGTGCCTTTTTCAGGGCGAGTAGGGCGGCCTTATCGCTAACGTGCTCCACTTTAGACATAATGGTTTTGAATCTTCCGATGAAACTCCGAAGTGTCTCGTTCTGTCCTTGCGACATCGTCCATAGGTCCGCATCGGAAAACCCAAGATTTATGAATATGGAGTAGTGTTTCAGGAATGCTGCGGTTAGCTGACCGAAGTTGTCAATGGAATTCCGATCGAGTCTGGAAAACCACTGAAGGGCAGGTCCCTTCAAGTGTTCAACGAATAACAGGCACTTTCCGGCGTCTCTCTCGCCTTCCCGGAAATTAGCGCGACCCATTGCAATAGCGAACGACGTGATGTGGTCCTTTGGGTCACTATTCCCTTCGTAGATCGAGATCTTAATCTTTCCGAAATCTGCAATTTTCACTTCGGTGATACGGGATGTGAACGGAGTAGTTTGTGCTTCTTCCAAAACGCGGTCGATTTCCGGCGCCTTGCTAATGGCCATGTGCATCTGCGACTGAACAACTTTCAAGTTGGCAGCCGTTCGATCCATCTCTGCCCAGAGTGCAATCATCTCATCTTTCTGGGCCCGGATCGCGGCTCTTCGTTCACTTTCGAATCGAGTTTGTTGCGCCAGAAGACGACCCTCTTCTTCCTCGATCTCTTCCTCAAACTGTCGTTGCTCGTTGCGATCTTGCGTTGGATTTTCCGCATCCAGATCTATCACAGGTTCTGATTCGGTTTCGTCCCGGGCGCCAGCTCTTTGAACCTCAGGGTTTTGCTCACCGGTCATGGTTGGCAGGCGTGTCGGAGGTATCCCCGTTGGTGTTCTCTGCGGTGTCGTAAATTCGAGGGGAATTGGTCGTACCGGTCTCCTCGGTCGATCTTGACCCGACCCCCCGGCTTGGTTCCGGTTGGCAGCAGCTAGGGTTTCTAGCCTGGCGTTGGCGGTTGCGTGTTGCTTATCGTGATCTTCGATCCTCTTCACCAACGTTTCAAGCATCGTCTTGATCTGGGTCATGGCTTCGGGCATCGTGTCTACGGTTACTGGTGGTGATTGCTGCTTCTCTCCTCCCCCGGTAGTACCCGCAGAGTTTGTTTCTCCACCAGACATCTTCCTTCGTATCGGATTTGCGGTGGTTTTTCGTGTCAGAAATTTCAAGAGTCCCCTTAGACGGCGCCAAATTGTGGGAGTCAGCACCCGCACAATCAAAACTTGTAGAGACTTTTGTAGGGACTGAAATTCTAGGGTTAAACCAACGCAAACGTAAAGAAAATTGCTTTATTGCTGTTTAGAAAGCTTTAGCGTACAAGTGTTTGTGAGTTGATTTTCGGATCCCTTTCTCAAAGGATGTACATGAATATATATAGTAATCTAAGTCGGCCCATCTATTCCTAACTGATAATGGAAATCTTCTCCTTCATTCTCGAGATTTCCATTCCTCCCGGAATTGATTATGTCGGTCCTTTGTTGGGCTTCTTTGCAGCCCACTTCGGTCTGACACCACTTCGGTCCATTTTGCCTCCGGCACGGTACCGATCGACATCGTTCCACCAATCGACTGTGATGGTGGACGCTTCGGAAGCATGACATCGGCACCACGCACCTCGCGACATTGGTACCGCGACATCGGTACCGTGACATCGGTACCACGACATCAGTCCTGCGACATCGGTACCGCGACATCGGTCCTGCGACATCGGTACCGCGACATCGGTCCTGCAACATCGGTACCGCGACATCGGTTCTGCGACATCAGTACCGCGACGTCGGTCCTGCGACATCGGTCCAGCGACATCGGTACCGCGACATCGGCTCACCTCGCGACATCGGTTCCACTTGCATCGCGCGGTATGTGATCCTCGTGTCGTGGTACACCACCCTCGGATCGAGTACGCGATCCTTGTGTCCCGATGTGCACGACATCGTTCGCGAGCCGACATGGTTCCCACACTTAGCCATTTTGTAACTGTTGCTCTCCAGGGGGACATTCGACCCCAACACCCGCTCCCAGCAGATTCCACTTATGGGCTTTTTGCTAAAACCCTAATTTTGCACCCTAACTTTGGGCCAGCCGTCGTGGGCCTTTAAATAGATTTTTCTCTGATTCTTTTGGGAGAATCACGCCACAAGGCAGCAGAAAACACAAGCAGAAAACACGGTAGAGAGAGAGAGAGATACACTTGTTTTTGAGAGTTTGTAAGCTTGGAGACTTGTCATTCACGATTCCTTGTTGAAGTTTTCTTAAACCCTTATCTTCTCTACTTGATTCAATGAAGTTATCATTCTCTAATGCTGCTGTTGTTTGTTTGATCATGGGCGAGTAATCCCCTAGTTAGGTTGAGGGATTCGATGGGGTTAGATCTCATGAACTAAGTATAAATAGGTTTTTAAATAATCATTTGATAGTCTCCACCTATTGTCGATCATATTGCCTAGGTTAGATTGATCACCTAGCCTTTGATTTTAGGTTGAATTTACTTATCAAAAGTTTGTAAATTGCTGGAATTGACTTAGGTGGGCGATTTGATCCTTAGCCAACGAAAGTTGAAGTTAGGGCATCTCGTGAACATATCAACCCTAATCGCTTAATGCTTGATAATCCTTGTAACCTCAACGACAGTTAGGGTGTTAGATTGATTGTTAAAGTTGTAGATGCCACGAAAGTGGATCTCCTTATATTTATGGTTGAGTTCGAGACTTGGTCGTAATCGCATACCTGAATAATTGCTTGGTTTCTGATTGTCTAATCCCTGAGAATTATCCCTTGATCTAACGCTTTTCCTTAATTGTTTACAACCGAAATTTACTTTTATTTGCTTTGATAAATCGTGACACTTTAAACCACTTGAATCGCTTAGCTGAACTTGTAATCCATAGGATTAGAGAGTATTGCTGGTCCCTTAACGAACCTCACTATTCTGCATTGATTAGTAATTCTAGGTTTAATCTTGAAACCGGATAAAGGATTGTTTTTGATTCTCATCAAATTGGCGCCGTTGCGACGGGGACCAACTCGATACCTCTATTTTTCGACTACGATTTTCGACTAAGCACTAATCTCGCTCTTTTGTTTTTCTTTACGTGTGTTTCAGGTGCATGAACTCAAGGACAACAAGGAGAAATCTTCAAACTCCCCTCGTCACTTTGAGTAACCCTGAACTCGCGAGACTTGAACGAGAAAACAGACGACAAAGGCCTAATCCCGCTGATATGGGCGAATAAGGCGACAACAACATGGCAGCTGAGTTGCAAAGGTTGCAAGAGCAGATGGCTCAAATGCAACAGCAGCACACGCGTGAACTGCAGCAACAACGCGCGCGTGAGCAGCAACGAACCATAGGGGATATGGACAATCCCCATGCCTATTACCGAAACCGAGCTGCGATAGTTCCCCCCGCTGTTGAAAGGAATGACTATGAGATCAAACCACAGATGATATCGCTGGTTAAGCAGCACTTGTTCCACGGATTGCCTGCTGAAATTTCGATGGACCATATAGAGAATTTCGAGGAGATTTGCTCCACGACAAGCTCTAATGGGATGAACTCGGATTTCGTAAAATGCAAGCTATTTCCGTTTTCACTCGCGGACAAAGCTTCTCGTTGGCTTAAGTCTTTACCTACTGGATCCATTACGACTTGGGCGCAATGTAGAGCTGCGTTTCTGGATCACTTCTACACAAAATCCAAAACCGCGAGTTTGAGGAACAAGATCTCCTCCTTTCACCAACATTCCAGAGAGCCCTTCTGTGAGGCATGGGAACGGTTTAAGGAGTATAAGAGAGAGTGCCCACACCATGGTTTTTCCAATGAAAATCTGCTTGGTATTTTCTACGATGGCGTGGACTGGGACTATAGGAACGCGCTGAATGCTGCTAGCGATGGTG
Organism: Arabis hirsuta; assembly: GCA_964056655.1. Lineage (NCBI taxonomy): Eukaryota > Viridiplantae > Streptophyta > Magnoliopsida > Brassicales > Brassicaceae > Arabis > Arabis hirsuta. Next base: position 32,633,353 of record OZ053305.1, read on the forward strand.
ACTTTATGACCAAAACCAGGGATGGTGCGTATAAGCTAATTGAGAACTTGGCTGCAAGTTCAAGCAACAAGTCCCAGGAGTATGACAGGACTATGAAATCCAATGGAACGGATTCCACCAAGATCGATGACCTTACGTCCAAGATCAACTTGTTGCTCAAAGCGAACCAAATGATGGTTCACTTTGCAGATGAGAACGGTGAAACACTCGCTGAGGAGATGGTTGAGGAAGGAGACAGTGATCAGCAGAAGGTTATCTATGTGAATGGTCAAGAGTTTATACGAAACTGTGGGTTCAACCAGAATTATAGGAGCCACCCGAACCTCTCTTATAGGAGTACGAATGTTGAGAACCCACAGGATCAGGTTTACCCGCAGCAAACCAACCCCCAAAACCCGAAACCTCAGGATCAAGGTTTCCAGAAGACCCACCTTCAGAACTTCCAAGGCAAGACGTTCCTCCCTTTCCAAGGTCAGAAACCGCAGTTCTCTAACTTTCAGGCTCCTGCGAGCTCCGGAAGCACTTCTCATGATGAGTTGAAAAGTATGATGCAACAGCTGATGGCTAATCAACAGAAGTCTGCTATTGAGATCAACACGAAGGTGGACGCTATGTATTCAGATCTTAATGGTCGACTTGAGGCAGTTTGCAACCATGTGAAGAAACTCGACACACAAGTTGCTCAGACGGCCGATGCAATCAAAAGGCCACAAGGAGTGCTGCCTGGTAAGCCGGATACAAACCCCAGAGAGTTTGTAAATGCAATTGAACTGAGAAGTGGAAGAGTTTTACCAGCAGTCGTAAGGACAGAAACTGCAAACTGCCCAGAAGGAGCACCTGCTTCAGCAGACGGAGCACCTGCACCAACAGAGGGAGCACCTGCACCAGAAACAGAAAACGATGAAAAACCTGCTGAGCCAACTTCTAAGGTATTAAGACCAAATGAGATTATTGATAAGGTTCGTTCTCATGTCTACAAACCCCCTGTTCCCTACCCAGTACCTCCAAGGAAATCACAGAAAGATTTAGAGGAGGCGAAATGCAGGGAAATGCTGCAAGATTTGACGGTTAAGCTAACATTAGCGGATGCAATTTAGATGATGCCGTCCATGAAAAAGTACGTTAAGGGCTTGGTTACTGGACGGATTCCTTCAGAGCAAAGCGCCATGATTGTAAGTAAGAATTATAGTGTTGTGCTACAAAACAAAGCCATTAAAAAGCAAGAGGACCCAGGTAAGTTCGTTCTTTCTGTTGATATTGGTCCTGTATGATTTACTTGTTCTTTGTGTGATTTAGGCTCCAGCATGAACCTCATGCCATATTCGGTTGCAAGAAAGCTCGGGTACACTAAATTTAAACCAACACGAATTTCATTAGTGTTTGCTGACAGATCTATCAAGTTGACTGTAGGAATTTTGGAAGATTTGCAGGTCAGGATTGGGAACATCTTCATTCCAGCGGATTTCGTGGTGTTGGAACTGGATGATGAGCCAAAGGATCCTTTGATTTTGGGACGTCCTTTCTTACGCACAGCTGGTGCAATCATTGACGTAAGGAATGGGATGATCGGTCTCCACCTAGGAGACATTATTATGGAGTTTGAGATGGATCGGATGCTGAAGAAACCGACCATTGATGGGAAAACCTTTGCCATTGAGGGTGATCTCGAAATCTCATATGGAGAGATTGAAGAGATTCTGGCCGATGATCCATTGGATGTTGCGTTGACAAAAGCCGAAGGCGAGCATGGGTATTTAAGTGAAGATACTGTTGGGTTTGCAAGGATTTTGGATTCTGGGCAGATGGTAAAATCAATCGAATTCTTGAGACTCGAAACAGAGGGAGCTAACGGAGCACCTGCTCCTGCTCTTCGGAACTCTGCTAACGACCCTTGGAGCGAGCTGAAAGCTCCAAAACTTGAGCTCAAAACCTTACCAGCTGGGCTAAGGTACGCGTTTCTCGGTCCCAACTCTACATATCCTGTTATTATTAATGCTGATCTGAATAATGTGGAATCCGCCTTACTTTTATGCGAGCTTAGGAAGTATAGGAAAGCTTTAGGTTATTCGCTAGATGACATCCCTGGAATCTCACCTGATTTATGCATGCATAGGATACATTTAGAGGATGAATCTAGAACTTTTGTAGAGCACCAAAGGAGGCTTAACCCGAATTTGAAAGATGTTGTTAAGAAAGAGATCATGAAATTACTAGAAGCTGGAGTTATTTATGCAATATATGATAGTAATTGGGTTAGTCCTGTACACGTAGTACCTAAGAAGGGCGGAATCACTGTGATCGCCAATGATAGGAACGAATTGATACCCACTAGGACTGTCACAGGACATAGGATGTGCATCGATTATAGAAAGTTGAATGCAGCAACTAGGAAGGATCATTTCCCCTTACCATTCATTGATCAAATGCTCGAAAGACTCGCTAACCACCCTTACTACTGCTTTTTAGATGGTTATGCAGGTTTCTTTCAGATTCCCATTCACCCGGATGATCAGGAGAAGACAACCTTCACATGTCCCTATGGCACCTTTGCGTACCGCAGGATGCTATTCGGATTATGCAACGCCCCTGCTACTTTTCAAAGGTGCATGATGTCTATCTTTACTGATTTGATTGAAGATATTATGGAGGTTTTCATGGATGACTTCTCCGTCTATGGGAGCTCTTTTTCTGTGTGTCTATCTAATCTATGCAGGGTGTTGGAGCGCTGTGAAGAGAAACACCTAGTGCTGAATTGGGAGAAGTGCCATTTCATGGTGAGGGATGGTATAGTTCTGGGTCATCGAATATCAGAAAAGGGTATTGAGGTTGATCGGGCAAAGGTTGAGGAGATGATGAGTTTGCAACCACCGGATTCAGTCAGAGGGATACGGAGTTTCCTTGGTCATGCGGGTTTTTACAGACGTTTCATCAAAGATTTTTCAAAGATAGCGAGACCGCTTACTCGACTCTTGTGTAAGGAGACGAAGTTTGAGTTTGATGGAGCTTGCCTCAAGGCGTTTCATACGATAAAGGGAGCATTGGTGAGTGCACCCATTGTTCAACCGCCAGATTGGGATCTACCGTTTGAAGTAATGACGGATGCTAGTGATTACGCTGTGGGAGCAGTATTGGGGCAGAGGAAAGATAAAAGACTCCACGTAATCTACTATGCTAGCCGCACCTTGGATGAAACTCAATGTAAGTATGCTACGACTGAGAAGGAGCTGCTGGCAGTCGTGTTCGCCATTGATAAATTCATGTAATATCTTGTGGGTTCGAAGGTCATTGTTCATACCGACCACGCGGCGTTGAAGTATTTGCTCACCAAGAAAGATGCGAAACCGAGGCTTTTAAGATGGATTTTGTTGCTACAAGAGTTTGATCTACAAATCGTTGATAAGAAGGGTACTGAGAACGGGGTTGCTGATCATTTATCTCGCCTAAAAATCGATGAAACAGTCCTGCTTGATGATGCACGGCCAGATGAAAATGTTTATGCGGTTAGATCAATGTGGTCTAGACCCTTTACCATTAAGGAGGTCCGTTCATATGGAACCGTGGTGTTGCTGGACGCCAAAGGCAACGAGTTTGTGGTCAACGGTCAGAGGCTTAAGTTGTACCTTACTGAGACGAACGAAGCCGAAGGAAGATTCATCCCCTTAGGCGATGCACCAAAATCCTTAATGGCTAATCAAGTCAAGCTAAAGACTTTAACCAAGCGCTTGGTGGGAGGCAACCCACTGGTATGTTTTCTAACTTTTTCAATTCTAATTTCTTTTGCTACTAACTTTGTTTTCGATCTTTGAGTTTTTAGCCAAAAAAAAAAAAAAAAAATTGTGTTATGGAATACAAGAGGCAGATCGATCGATCCACTCTCTACGATCGATCGATCCGGATGAGGGATTCAACATACAAACCAGCGGTCAATGTCAGGATCGACCTGTCTAGTCGATCCAAATCCCAGGGAGCACCTGCTACCCAGAACAGAGCACCTGACGCCCAGAATAGAGCACCTGCTCTCCAGGGTAAAATTTCAAAATTCGGATTTAGGCCACCGAGAGGTAAGTATTTCCATGAACATTTTTACTTTCTGCTTTTCATTCTTACTTTCTTTTTCACTCTCTCTTTTCTTATTCTCACACCGAGACGGTGTGAAGTAAGTCTGGGGGGAGTTGCTACTAATCTCGTTTATTTTGGATGTTTTTCTATTTTCTTATGTCCTATTTTGAGTCCTTCTTTTCATTTGTTTTATTGAGTCAAGACTTTGTAGGGAATTAGGACTTTATCTTATGATGATCTTTGAACTATCTATGTTTAACTTTCTCTCTAGTGACCATTCTTTCAGAGAGTGGATACAAGGAACAGCTGGAACACTTTGACACACCATCTTCAAGGTTTCATATTGACCAAAATTTCTCTCGCTATTGGCACTAGATTAGGGAAACGAATCATATTCAGGACTCCTTATTCCTTTCATCACTCTTATTGTTCCTGAATAGCTAGCTCACTTTTAGTTAGTACCCTCCTTAACCCTTACCTCTTTTCAAGCCCCTTGCATTCTTGTTACTTCATTGTCATATGTGCAGCATATGCGCAAAAGGGCCGAAGAGAATTGGGTCGACACTGCATCTAAATCACTCTTTCTGAAGAACGAGATCACCGGAAGCCCAGAAAGGAGCACCCGCTCTCCGTATTGAGAGCACCCATATCACGTGCTCCTACTTTCAGAAGATGGTTTATATGAGTGGAACAATAATCCACGAGGAGGAGTGACGATGATGAGCTCCACTTGGGTACGTATGTACAACAACTCTGATATTTTCGCGCTTGAGAGACACACACATTGGTAATCGAAAACCCTCTTCATCATCATCAAAAACTTATGGCTTATCATGTCAAAAAAAAAAAATGTGTCTCTCTGCACAGCGAGTATGTGTCTCATCAACAGTAAACCGATGATGAAGAGTGGTAAATTTGTAAGTTAGAATGTGTCTCTCTGCACAGCGAGTATACCCAAGGTGGACGATTGTAACATGTGTCGGTTGGAAGATTTGGAGAAGAAAGAGTGGTTTAGAGAATGTGGATATCAACGTACCCGTTCTCTCTTGCAATTTTGTGCAATATCCTGTATCCACTACGAAACATCGGGTAACCCTTAAACACTTTAAACACTTTGAACTCCACCTCTAAATGGCCAAACACCCTTAGCGTCGTCTACCCTAAATGGTGCCTTTAGCGAGACCCTCACGCAACTTTAATGTGTTGAGTTTGTGTTTGGGAAATGGAACTTGGTTGGGAAGTGTGTTGAGGATGTTTTGGTAAAGCTTTGGTATTTGTAATTTGGATTATGTGGTCTGCAAATTGAAAGGTTTTAAACTCGGTTCACTGAGGATAAAAGAGTTCCCGCGTTTTCAAAACTTTCTCCTTCACTTGGTTCTGAATTTGTTTGAGGACAAACAAAGATCTAAGTCTGGGGGAATTGATATAATGCGTTTTAACCCTTGTTTTGTAGGTTTTTATCTAGTCTTTCACTCTCTATCGAGTCATTCTAGGTACAAAAGTGGCTGGAAGCAATGACTGGGGCTTGCAATTGGATTTGGCTAGAAAGGAATGAAGTTGGACCCTTTTTGAACATTCTGGAGAGAAGGAGCACCCAGTACAGAAGAGGGAGCACCCGCTCCCAGCAGATTCCACTTATGGGCTTTTTGCTAAAACCCTAATTTTGCACCCTAACTTTGGGCCAGCCGTCGTGGGCCTTTAAATAGATTTTTTCTCTGATTCTTTTGGGAGAATCACGCCACAAGGCAGCAGAAAACACAAGCAGAAAACACGGTAGAGAGAGAGAGAGATACACTTGTTTTTGAGAGTTTGTAAGCTTGGAGACTTGTCATTCACGATTCCTTGTTGAAGTTTTCTTAAACCCTTATCTTCTCTACTTGATTCAATGAAGTTATCATTCTCTATTGCTGCTGTTGTTTGTTTGATCATGGGCGAGTAATCCCCTAGTTAGGTTGAGGGATTCGATGGGGTTAGATCTCATGAACTAAGCATAAATAGGTTTTTAAATAATCATTTGATAGTCTCCACCTATTGTCGATCATATTGCCTAGGTTAGATTGATCACCTAGCCTTTGATTTTAGGTTGAATTTACTTATCAAAAGTTTGTAAATTGCTGGAATTGACTTAGGTGGGCGATTTGATCCTTAGCCAACGAAAGTTGAAGTTAGGGCATCTCGTGAACATATCAACCCTAATCGCTTAATGCTTGATAATCCTTGTAACCTCAACGACAGTTAGGGTGTTAGATTGATTGTTAAAGTTGTAGATGCCACGAAAGTGGATCTCCTTATATTTATGGTTGAGTTCGAGACTTGGTCGTACTCGCATACCTGAATAATTGCTTGGTTCCTGATTGTCTAATCCTTGAGAATTATCCCTTGATCTAACGCTTTTCTTTAATTGTTTACAACTGAAATTTACTTTTATTTGCTTTGATAAATCGTGACACTTTAAACCACTTGAATCGCTTAGCTGAACTTGTAATCCATAGGATTAGAGAGTATTGCTGGTCCCTTAACGAACCTCACTATTCTGCATTGATTAGTAATTCTAGGTTTAATCTTGAAACCGGATAAAGGATTGTTTTTGATTCTCATCAAATTGGCGCCGTTGCGATGGGGACCAACTCGATACCTCTATTTCTCGACTACGATTTTCGACTAAGCACTAATCTCGCTCTTTTGTTTTTCTTTACGTGTGTTTCAGGTGCATGAACTCAAGGACAACAAGGAGAAATCTTCAAACTCCCCTCGTCACTTTGAGTAACCCTGAACTCGCGAGACTTGAACGAGCAAACAAACAACATGGCAGCTGAGTTGCAAAGGTTGCAAGAGCAGATGGCTCAAATGCAACAGCAGCACACGCGTGAACTGCAGCAACAACGCGCGCGTGAGCAGCAACAAACCATAGGGGATATGGACAATCCCCATGCCTATTACCGAAACCGAGCTGCGATAGTTTCCCCCGCTGTTGAAAGGAATGACTATGAGATCAAACCACAGATGATATCGCTGGTTAAGCAGCACTTGTTCCACGGATTGCCTGCTGAAATTTCGATGGACCATATACAGAATTTCGAGGAGATTTGCTCCACGACAAGCTCTAATGGGATGAACCTGAATTTCGTAAAATGCAAGCTGTTTCCGTTTTCACTCGCGGACAAAGCTTCTCGTTGGCTTAAGTCTTTACATGCTGGATCCATTACGACTTGGGCGCAATGTAGAGCTGCGTTTCTGGATCACTTCTACACAAAATCCAAAACCGCGAGTTTGAGGAACAAGATATCCTCCTTTCACCAACTAAAACAGCCATCATTTTTTTCATAAATGACTTAGCTTCAAACAACTCATTGTCAATACTTTCACGTATCTCAGTTTCTATCTTCCTCTCCATTTGCTCAAACACTTTCTTCTGAATCTCCATAGTCTTTGATAAAATCTTATGAATTTCTTCAATCTCTTTTTCAATTCTCGTGATTTTGTAACCCAATGACTCTATCTCATCAAACAAAGCCTCATCCACCCATTTGAATGTATAATTATCATTGGCAAGCTGTAAATGATCCAGAAACATCAAAATTAAAACTTCACATAGAACAAAGATTAGAAGGAAAATAAAGTCGGATTTACCTCTGTACTACAGCGTAATAGCATCGATAGTATCTTCTGTATGGATTGTTATCTGATTTCGAAATCTTTGCGACGATATGCTCCCCACATGTTGTGCATCTCTTTGGCACACCCTTAACTCTTCCATTTAATCGGACATTTGATGCGCCAGTCGATGTTGCTGAAGAGTTGCTCATTCGAAAAAGCAAAATTCATCGTTCCACTGGATTGAAGGGAACAGTTTTTGCCGTCGCAATCCTCGTGAACAGTTTTGGGGATTTTTCTCTGGGTTAAACGTGTATATAAAGTTGGATTCGGTTGGTTTAAATGGTTTCTCGATTAGGGTTGGTTTGGTTTAATTAGTCAGGTTTGGTTTAAATGTTGGTTAGTAAATAATTTTTTTTAAAAAAAATTGATTTTGTAGCTGCTATGGATCGATCCCCACTCGGGATGTTTGGGTTTCGATGGAGAGGAAGGGAACCAAATAAGGTGTGTGTTTCAATCGATAATTGTTAAACTTAATTTAAATATAAGGCTAATAGGCATAAATACTATTTCCTAACATACACCGCAAAACACATAAGCAATCTGAGCATACAAGAGCCAAAACACATAAGCAAACTGCGCATACATTCACCATATCTTTAACACATAATCAAAAGTGATGCAGATAAATTGAAAAACTGAAAAACCACTACAAAAGAAGATGTTAAAACGAAATGTCTGATAAAACAAACTGAAACAAGGGAAATATATAGAACAATAAACAACACCCCTATATTGCTCTATCACATGTCGCCCTGTTGTGACCTGGAATTCCACACCGGCTGCACTTGTTAATCTTAGGTCGTTTTTCACTTTGTGAAGAGCGTATCTTGTCTTCGACAGATTCAAATCTTCGTTTTCTTCGCCTCCCAGCAGCTCTTCGTGTTTCAGGTGGTAGAACTTGAGCTAGGTTGACATGCTCTGGGACACGCCATGCATCTTCCGGAACACCTATGGGATTAATGCATTCTTCATATGCTTTTCTCCATATAGCAGTGGTGTACTTTTCATCAGAGAGAGAGAGCATGGATCCATGGACAATGAATAACCTGCTTTAATGGCGTGTTGGCAAGGAATTTTTAACAAGTCATACTTCCCACATGAACATGTTCTTCTGGCCAAATCAACAAGGCAGTCGAAGGTATCACCCCTAACAAGAAATTTGTACTCATTAACCGGATATACCTTAAATTTTTTCCCCTTCTCAATCCTTCTATCAATCTTCTTCTCCACTTCAATGGTTAAATGTTGGGTGTGCTTTGCACTTAGCTTTTTACGCTCATAAAACCACCGGGTCAACATTTCTCTGATGCTATCTAACAGAGGAAAAACTGGATACTCTCTAGGTGATCGCAAGGCAGAATTAATCGATTCAGCAGGATTAGTGGTTCTAAGGTCGTACATGTACCCAGGAAATTGACAGCGAGCCCATTTTGTAACATCAGCATCGAGTAGATATTTTCCAATTCCTGGACTAATATTGCAAACATGAGTGAACAACCTCTGAAATTCGGTAACCCTGTATGCTTTTGATGCCTTTGAAACCAATTTAGACACACCTCTGCCCTTAAAATATGTGACCACATTGGTCAACAAATGGTGAATACAAATTCCATGGCTAGCTTGGGGGTAAACTTGCTCCAGCATTTTACCAATTGAGACATGTCTATCTGACACAAACGCCAAACCACGCTCATCCGCAATAACAACCTTTATTTGTCTCAGAAACCACTCCCAGGACCGATCATTCTCTGAATCGACAATCTCAAATGCGATTGGATACAAATTAGAGTTACCATCTAAAGCTGTAGCAACTAGTAGAACTCCTTTGTATTTGCTCTTCAAAAATGTACCATCAACAACAATGACCCGTCGAATGGCTTCGTAGAAACCTCTTATAGATTGACCAAATGCAATGAATAGATATTTGAATCTACCATCATAATCCGTTTCATAACAAGAATGCGTACCAGGATTTGCTTCTTTTAGCATGTGCAAGTATTTTGGTATTTTACCATAACTTTTCTTCGGTATACCTCTAACAGCAGCAACTACATACTCACGTGAATCCCATGCTAAAGAATAAGATAGCTCACATCCATACTTTGTACGCATCATCTGTCTGATATCATTTGGTCTAAGCCCTTCCTTAACACCCTCATACTTATGCATAAACAGTTCACCAATTGTTTTGGCTGAGGCTGTCTTACCAAAATCTTGTTGGCTTGAAGGAGAACATGTATGTTGTGCAACTTACTTGTTGACAACGAAATATATAGATCCCTTTAAACAGACAGCACGTAAACCCCAATTGCAGCTATTTTGTGCACAGCGAATAATCCACTTCTCAGTATCAGATTTTATGACCTTGTAGTCAAACTTATGCTGCATTGCACAAATTTCCATAGTAGCCTTCAAAAAGTTTTTACTTCTGAAGTGTTGCTTCTTCTTTATAGCTTCCACCAAAGAAAACCGGACTGTCTTAACACTGTTTCCTTCCTCTTCTATACACACAAAATCGTCACCATCACCAACATCAACCTCAACGTCAGAGATATTGCCTTTGAAGTGCTCTTTCTTTCCATTGGCAGTCACAAATTCGAAGTGCTCTTGCTTTCCATTGGAACTCACAAATTCTTCACCGTTTTCACCCAAACTTCCTTCATGTTCTCCATTAATTGAATTCGCAGGTGGCTCTTCATTTAAATTAAAATTGAACAAGGCTTTACATGTCACACACAAATGTGTTGATGGTTGATTCCTTGCATAGCCAACAAAATTTCTTACTTGACCATCAGTTGCAATATTAACTGGGGGAGATTATTTGTTGTTGATCAACTCGCTAGGTAAGTAGCTCAACTCGAGATCAACACTGTTATCTTCGATTCCGAACTCCTCTGAAACCATCATCTTTAGCTCTTCAAAAGTATCAGTAGATTCCAAAGCAAGCAATCTACCTCCTTTTTTCCCATCCACAACAAATTTTCATCCATTAGTGGACGATTTCCACAAACTCCAAGTTGCATAGATATGTAACATAGTAACCAAGAAGAAGAGAAACCAAAAAAAAGTTAAACGAAAAAAGAAGAAAAGAAGAACGGCGAAGGAGAATCAACGAGAGTTTTTTTTTTCCAAAATATTTGAAAAGATATTGTGAATATTTACTAACCATATTTCCTAGATTTTAGGATATTTTCGCAGAATGCACAAAAGGAAAAAACTGGAAGATGATTTCTACGAATGGTGGATTACAGTAGTTACGGTAGAATATATATTATGAAAACTGGTAGAATATAGAACAAACATTAGAACGTGTCCTCTACCAAATCAATTAAATAGTAGAATATAGAGTAATGAGTAGAAAATATATTCTACGGATGCGTAGATATATCAATAATCCGTATAACCTATATTCGAAACACAGTAGACTAAGATCAATTTGTAGAATATATATCCTACTACCCTGTAGACGGTAGAATATGATTTCTGGAAAAGGTAGAACAGAAAATTATTTTCATTTCTATACATATTTTTAAACAAAAAAAAATATACCTATATTCTTCCCAATGACTCTTTCATTGTTTTGAATTTTCCATTTTTTTTTTATGTTAAAACTATTTTTAATGATTTATTAGATATATGTTAAAGGGTAAATTAGGTAAAAATAGAGAAAGGGGTAGTATGACAAAAGCAAATCAAATTCGACCCATTTACACAATTTTCGAGTTGTTAGAGTTGCGAGGTAGCTTGTGATGATGGTGAAGAACATCAGAAATTTCGAGAAAACGATCGACATAAAATTATGTAGAGTGATTCTTTGGATGTGTATTTGTTTGGTTAAATCACAATGTTATCAACAGCAAAAGGTTATATAATAATACCGAAACATATTGATATGTTTATTTTAAAGGGTTTTCTTGGGTCGTCGATGACTAGAGAGTAGAGAGAAAATCAAACTTGGTGTCGAAGTTATAATTGTGAATAAAGAGGTTCATGAATGCTTGATGTTTAATGTCTCCTTATGTGTCTGGTTGATTAATTTGGTGTCCAAACTGGATTTTATGTATTCATACTCAAGAACCTTAGAATAATTTGTTTAAAATGCTCTTCTTTGTTCTTATTTATCAAAGTGTTTGAAAACCAACATTGTAGCATGTTATCAGCGAAACAATAATTAGATTGTTCAAATGTCTCATTTTAAATTTGTTCTAGTATGTCATAGAGATTGTTTAGCTGAACTGCATGCAAGAATTGTACATAAGTTCATTTGTCTTTCATTCCTAATATTAGTGAATTAGAAGATATCAATCCAACCTAACAACCAGAACCAACAAAAATAAAGAGAAATTTGGCTAATTGGGTCGAAATCAAATATGCAATGTCCCATTAGTATTTTTTCAACTCAATTTTGTCCCATTAGTACTTATTTTAATGATAATCCAGTTTTAACCTTCATATTTAGTTTTTATAAATATTTAGTTTTTATAAATAAATAGTTTATATACAAAAAACAATTCATCTTAAGTTTTTTTAAAAATTCGACAGTTTGGGTTAAACCAAAACAATTGGTAACCGGTATCCGGTTTTCGGTTTTAACAAGATATAACCTAAAAATCGACCCAATTTGTCAAATTTATTTTTACGCCTCCGACAGTTCTCTCCTCTCTCCTCCTCCTCTTCTCCTCCGCCTGGTGATAATTTTACGGGTGAGCTCTGCTCCACCGAGTTTTATTTTCTTCCACTCCCTTTCTTCCTCATACTAATTCCTCCTCCGACCCCTTTTTTCCTCATCCCCTTTCTCCTCTGCCTCCGTTATCTCTCTTCGTTTATTTCCTCCTCCGCCATCTCTATCAAGTGTGATATCATTGGGTAAGTTGAGTAGTTTGTGATTTAATGTGAGTATGATTTTTTTTTATTTGCTCTTTTACAAAATTAGTTTGTTCTAGGATTTGCAATTAAGGTACAACAATGTAGTATTTGGGTTCTTAATCTCACTCGTTTTACAACATAATAACAAAATTTGACTCATTTGAATTGTTTTGATATGGACTTGAGACTGAAATTTCGTTGCTAGAGTTGAATGCTTGTTTTGTAACTTGAGAAGCGATTTGTGTAGTATCGATTTTGTGTAGTATCGATTTTGAGTCATTTGTTAACCGAATTTATGTTTTTAGGCACAATGACATTGTAAAACAAGTTTAGCAACAAATTGTTCTTTGTTTGTTGATTTCGTAAGTAAGCAAGCTCTTTTGTTGTCTGGTTTATTTTACTTGTTGTTCTCTTGTCTATGGATAATCTATTTCTAAGAATTTCTTAATTATTTTTGTTTTCATTCTTATAGGCATGGATTTAGAGTTGCCAAAACGAATTTATGGGGAAGGAACCGAACCACAAGTGAAAAAGATCAACAATTGCTGCAAAATGTCACTTCTGGATTTATTGAAGAAAGAGATGGAAGATGAGTACAATTAAGTGAAGAGGGACCCGGTTTTTGCTCATATAATCGCAATCCGTGAAAATGGTCTCAAGTATTCAGCGAAAGTGATACACAGTTTCTTGTGTAGGCAGCTTGTTACCTCGAAGCGATATGAGTATGGTTCGTATTTGATAGGAGACCTCTACGCTTTTCCATGCAAGAATTTCATACTGTTACCGGGCTCAAGTGCAAAGAAACTCGCAATTGTGATGTTAAGAAGTGGGTAGATGATGAGGGTTTCTGGAGTGAATTGCTAAAGGCTTGGGGTAAGATTAGCATCAAGACAATTAGAGAGAAGCACTTAGAGGAGTCAAAGGACAAGACGCGCGTGAACAGGAAGAGGTTAGTGTATTTGTGTGTTATCTCTGGTTTGCTAATGGCAAAAGATGAGAAGGTTTGGATCCCAGCAAAGTACATTAAATTGCTTATGGATTTAGAGAAGCTACGGTCTTATCCATGGGGTTTGCACACCTATGACTATCTATTGGAGTCGATTAGAAAGGCTAGGGTGAAATTGGATAAGCCGGATAACTATGTCTTGGAAGGATTCTCGTATGCACTTCAGATATGGATTATGGAAGCTATTCCAGACATGGGGGTTATGTTGGGACAAAAGCTGAGTGAAGATGAGGTGGTGAGTCATAGATGTTCTAACTGGAAAGGAGCTGCAAAGGTATCGTATACAGAGATCATTCAACTTGAGAACACTTTTGGATCGGAGGTAAGTAGTTCATGAGAAAACACTTCTTTCTTGTGTAAACTTTTATTTGTTTTAATCAAAAAGTCTTACAGATTTTTTTTTTCAATTTTGTTGTAGGGTGTTCTATATCCATACATCTCTGCCACTGGGAATGTGGATGTTTACGATTCTGCTGAGTTTCTAGGGACCTTTGAAAAGAAAGATGAAAGGGTGGATCATTTGAACTCGCTCATCAGAGGCGAAAATGCGTGGAGTCATTACATATGGCAAGTTGAAGAAGCTGCTACAATTCCTGCACATCTTTCTGACGAAGAAGATGTAGAGGTAGAGCATGAGATGGCTGATGATGTTGACGAGTGTGGAACTCCAACTACAGTAGATAGATCAACACCTGGTTCGAGTATGGGTCTAAAAAGGCAGATTGATCATGGTGCTCAGTCACGTAAACAGAAATTGTTGTGTCAAAGATCAGCTGCAAATCCGGGTGCTGATTACGAGGGTTTGAAAAGTTTTATACAAGGTATCTTTACTGCTGGGTTCACTTCTTTGGAGGAGAAGTTTGACAAAAAAATTTGACTCTCGGCTTGACAAATTAGAGAATCAGATAGAAAAACTGGAGGATATAGTCACTGCTTATGCACTTGCAAGACAGATAGGAGAGCCATCCGACAGAGGGAATCCTTCCTCTCTTTACGACTCTCAGCCAAAAGGACCGGTAGACGAATCGCAGCCAAAAGAAAAGGAAGACAAAACTCACCGAAATGGAAAGGTAAACAAGAAAAAAACTCTAAGTCTTGATCTCTATCTGAATTGTCTTAAGTATGTATGCGTGTCTAAGTTTGTTTTAAAACTTAGAGCTGTCTGTATGTGTTTGTAAGAAAATCGAATCTAGTATGTAACATGTGTCCAACATGTGTGTTTGTAACATGTGTCTTTGTAACAATTCTAAATTTGTTTCTAAGTTTGTAAAATACTCTAAGCTGTTTTTTGTATTAATTGTATGGGCTGATATTTTTCTATTAACTGGCCTAAAAAATAGAGACATGTGTTGTTGATAAACTACATGAAGTTCACTTAACTCAGACTTCAGATTTGGAAATGGAATTAAGTACACAAGAATACCTCCGCAAAATAATTGGTGAGCTATCTCAAGATCCAATTGTACCTGATTTTGATCCAAGCCAGCCAATAAAAGAGGAAGACCCACTGGATTGGTTGACCCCAAAGACATCTTTTCGGCCCATCAGTACTTCAACTCCACAAAAGCGTAGTCCTACTGAACTTGAGAAGTTGTCGCAGCCTCTCTTAAATGACATCGACATAACACAAACTGGTAAAAAAGATGTTGATTACCCATTGGTATTCGTCTCAGAAGAAGCATGGCAACAACTACAAGATTGGTCGATGTCACCCAAGTAAGTCCCAACACTTTCCTCATTTACAATTGTATTCAGTAACTTTATCTTTAACTGATACATTTTTTACCTTTTGTTTCCTATTTCAGGGATCTTCAAATTGGTCCAAGTGTTTTTAGTCATACATTAGCCACACGTATAATGGGACCCAAAGAATGGCTTCATAACGAGGTAACAAATGTACCACTACATACTCTTTTATGAACATCAAATTGCTACAATTATCAAATTATTAACAGTTATATGTTTATCTCAGGATATGGATGCCCTTTTGTACTTATTTCGGGAAAATACTTCTCTGCATCGATGGAATGCAAAGCATGTGAGTTTCATGAGCTGCATCTTCAGTGTTCAAATCAGAGCGGCGTACCATAAATTTCTGGCCGATAAGAGAAGATTCAAATTGCCTGATTTGCTTGTAGCTTACGGAAAAGGTGAGCTTCCTTCTCACGGAAGGATAAACAAAGTCTGTATCAGTCCTTCTGGGATGTGGATGTTAGTCGTATATACGTTCCAATCTGTATCAGCGGTAACCACTGGATCTCGATGTGCATCAGTTTTGTCCATAGAGCAATTGAAGTCTTTGATTGTTCTGGGTTGAAAAACTACAAAGAGGTGGAAGCATTCGCAGTCCTCATCCCTCGTATTGTGAAAGCAGTACAGTCACCTGAGAACAAGAAACATCTTAATATTGCTCAATATTCAGTCAGGTATTCGCCGATGCAGAAGTGTTTAAACAAGAGTAGTTGTGATTGTGGGGTGTTTGCCTTGAAATTCATCGAGTGTCACGCTCTGGGACTTGACTTGTCTTTGATTAACGATGACAACATTCAAGAGGCCCGGCATAAGATTGCAGTTGATCTCTGGGAAGCAGCAAATGATGAGGTGTTGGTGTACCGCATGTCGAAGTATGTACCTCCTAAGCTGACCGAATCAGAGTTTATAGACATTGAATGAGTGCGATAATTTATTTGTAGTTTACTTTTTAATATTTGCATGTGTTTGACCTTGACTTATAATTGGGTTTGGATTGATTAGAAGCAAAATATGTTTTTTCACGTTGTCTCTAAACCATCTTTTGAAGTTGTTGTTGTCAACTTTGAGTGTTCCAAATTAGACAAAGTACCAGTGAAGCAAGATAAAGCAGGAAATACTTCATATTTTCATAAACTTAATTACACAAACTATGATCACACAACACCCAACTAAAACAGCCATCATTTTTTTCATAAATGACTTAGCTTCAAACAACTCATTGTCAATACTTTCACGTATCTCAGTTTCTATCTTCCTCTCCATTTGCTCAAACACTTTCTTCTGAATCTCCATAGTCTCTGACAAAATCTTATGAATTTCTTCAATCTCTTTTTCAATTCTCGTGATTTTGTAACCCAATGACTCTATCTCATCAAACAAAGCCTCATCCACCCATTTGAATGTATAATTATCATTGGCAAGCTGTAAATGATCCAGAAACATCAAAATTAAAACTTCACATAGAACAAAGATTAGAAGGAAAATAAAGTCGGATTTACCTCTTTACTACAGCGTAATAGCATCGATAGTATCTTCTGTATGGATTGTTATCTGATTTCGAAATCTTTGCGACGATATGCTCCCCACATGTTGTGCATCTCTTTGGCACACCCTTAACTCTTCCATTTAATCGGACATTTGATGCGCCAGTCGATGTTGCTGAAGAGTTGCTCATTCGAAAAAGCAAAATTCATCGTTCCACTGGATTGAAGGGAACAGTTTTTGCCGTCGCAATCCTCGTGAACAGTTTTCGGGATTTTTCTCTGGGTTAAACGTGTATATAAAGTTGGATTCGGTTAATTTAAATGGTTTCTCGATTAGGGTTGGTTTGGTTTAATTAGTCAGGTTTGGTTTAAATGTTGGTTAGTAAATAATTTTTTTAAAAAAAAATTGATTTTGTAGCTGCTATGGATCGATCCCCACTCGGGATGTTTGGGTTTCGATGGAGAGGAAGGGAACCAAATAAGGTGTGTGTTTCAATCGATAATTGTTAACTTAATTTAAATATAAGGCTAATAGGCAGAAATACTATTTCCTAACATACACCGCAAAACACATAAGCAATCTGAGCATACAAGAGCCAAAACACATAAGCAAACTGCGCATACATTCACCATTGCTTTAACACATAATCAAAAGTGATGCAGATAAATTGAAAAACTGAAAAACCACTACAAAAGAAGATGTTAAAACGAAATGTCTGATAAAACAAACTGAAACAAGAGAAATATATAGAACAATAAACAACACCCCTATATTGCTCTATCACATGTCGCCCTATTGTGACCTGGAATTCCACACCGGCTGCACTTGTTAATCTTAGGTCGTTTTTCACTTTGTGAAGAGCGTATCTTGTCTTCGACAGATTCAAATCTTCGTTTTCTTCGCCTCCCAACAGCTCTTCGTGTTTCAGGTGGTAGAACTTGAGCTAGGTTGACATGCTCTGGGACACGGCATGCATCTTCCGGAACACCTATGGGATTAATGCATTCTTCATATGCTTTTCTCCATATAGCAGTGGTGTACTTTTCATCAGAGAGAGAGCGTGGATCCATGGACAATGAATAACCTATTTTAATGGCGTGTTGGCAAGGAATTTTTAACAAGTCATACTTCCCACATGAACAGGTTCTTCTGGCCAAATCAACAAGGCAGTCGAAGGTATCACCCCTAACAAGAAATTTGTACTCATTAACCGGATATACCTTAAATTTTTTCCCCTTCTCAATCCTTCTATCAATCTTCTTCTCCACTTCAATGGTTAAATGTTGGGTGTGCTTTGCACTTAGCTTTTTACGCTCATAAAACCACCGGGTCAACATTTCTCTGATGCTATCTAACAGAGGAATTACTGGATACTCTCTAGGTGATCGCAAGGCAGAATTAATCGATTCAGCAGGATTAGTGGTTCTAAGGTCGTACATGTACCCAGGAAATTGACAGCGAGCCCATTTTGTAACATCAGCATCGAGTAGATATTTTCCAATTCCTGGACTAATATTGCAAACATGAGTGAACAACCTCTGAAATTCGGTAACCCTGTATGCTTTTGATGCCTTTGAAACCAATTTAGACACACCTCTGCCCTTAAAATATGTGACCACATTGGTCAACAAATGGTGAATACAAATTCCATGGCTAGCTTGGGGGTAAACTTGCTCCAGCATTTTACCAATTGAGACATGTCTATCTGACACAAACGCCAAACCACGCTCATCCGCAATAACAACCTTTAGTTGTCTCAGAAACCACTCCCAGGACCGATCATTCTCTGAATCGACAATCTCAAATGCGATTGGATACAAATTAGAGTTACCATCTAAAGCTGTAGCAACTAGTAGAACTCCTTTGTATTTGCTCTTCAAAAATGTACCATCAACAACAATGACCCGTCGAATGGCTTCGTAGAAACCTCTTATAGATTGACCAAATGCAATGAATAGATATTTGAATCTACCATCATAATCCGTTTCATAACAAGAATGCGTACCAGGATTTGCTTCTTTTAGCATGTGCAAGTATTTTGGTATTTTACCATAACTTTTCTTCGGTATACCTCTAACAGCAGCAACTACATACTCACGTGAATCCCATGCTAAAGAATAAGATAGCTCACATCCATACTTTGTACGCATCATCTGTCTGATATCATTTGGTCTAAGCCCTTCCTTAACACCCTCATACTTATGCATAAACAGTTCACCAATTGTTTTGGCTGAGGCTGTCTTACCAAAATCTTGTTGGCTTGAAGGAGAACATGTATGTTGTGCAACTTACTTGTTGACAACGAAATATATAGATCCCTTTAAACAGACAGCACGTAAACCCCAATTGCAGCTGTTTTGTGCACAGCGAATAATCCACTTCTCAGTATCAGATTTTATGACCTTGTAGTCAAACTTATGCTGCATTGCACAAATTTCCATAGTAGCCTTCAAAAAGTTTTTACTTCTGAAGTGTTGCTTCTTCTTTATAGCTTCCACCAAAGAAAACCGGACTGTCTTAACACTGTTTCCTTCCTCTTCTATACACACAAAATCGTCACCATCACCAACATCAACCTCAACGTCAGAGATATTGCCTTTGAAGTGCTCTTTCTTTCCATCGGCAGTCACAAATTCGAAGTGCTCTTGCTTTCCATTGGGACTCACAAATTCTTCACCGTTTTCACCCAAACTTCTTTCATGTTCTCCATTAATTGAATCCGCAGGTGGCTCTTCATTTAAATTAAAATTGAACAAGGCTTTACATGTCACTCACAAATGTGTTGATGGTTGATTCCTTGCATAGCCAACAAAATTTCTTACTTGACCATCAGTTACAATATTAACTGGGGGAGATTCTTTGTTGTTGATCAACTCGCTAGGTAAGTAGCTCAACTCGAGATCAACACTGTTTTCTTCGATTCCGAACTCCTCTGAAACCATCATCTTTAGCTCTTCAAAAGTATCAGTAGATTCCAAAGCAAGCAATCTACCTCCTTTTTCCCCATCCACAACAAATTTCCATCCATTAGTGGACGATTTCCACAAACTCCAAGTTGCATAGATATGTAACATAGTAACCAAGAAGAAGAGAAATGATATAATGCATTTTTGACATGATTTAACCCTTGTTTTGTAGGTCTTTATCGAGTCTTTCGTTCTCTTTTGAGTCTTTCTAGGTACAAAAGTGGCTAGAAACAAAGACTGGAGTCTTGCAAATGGACTTGGCGAAAAAAGAAGCAAAATGGAATCTTTTTGAACATTCTGGAAAAGGGAGCACCTGAGTACCAGAGAGAGCACCCGCGCTGGAGTAGGTGCTCCCAGAGGATCCACTTATGGGCTTTTTGCAAAGACCCTAATTTTGCACCCTAGTTTTGGGCCAGCCGTCGTGGGCCTTTAAAGAGCTTTTTCTCTGATTTTTTTTG